>JAZAVI010000110.1:15000-615000 GCA_036326025.1 Chrosomus eos
AGCGTTACAGAGCGAGTTTCGTCACTACCTTGAAAGAGAAGCCGCAGAAAGCTAGAAGAAGCTAGTCATAAACACCGTGAGTGTTTTCCCTTGTCAGTGGTGTAAATATGTAGTTGGATTGTTTCATGTAACTTAATTCTTCACCCTCGCTGTGTTATGGCTTTGCTATGTGGGGATAAATGTGCTGGTTACGTTCGTGAGACAGCTGATTAGTAGGCTACTCTTGTCATTGACCGGAAAACAGTTACAGGAATCACCAACCCGTCGATCTTGGAAGCATTTGAAGTCGATCGAGTTTCCGAAATCAGAGAAAAAAGGCTATTGTGTGTAATAAGTGGTGTCTATTTGGGATGCGGAGGCACGCGTGCTGTTATTACAATAACATCATTTTTGCCGCACGCACCTTTGGGCTCATGCGGACGCGTCGAGTATAAACAAGGCTTTAACCAGCTCAGCCACAGTAACAGCTCATATTAGCCAGCTAAACTTTTACTACCCTGTTAGAAAAAATCTATAGTTGCATAGTTTCATGTGGTTCTTCTCCCTCGCTGTATTATGGGTTTGCTATGTGGGGAGAATGTGCTGGTTACGTTTGTGAGTCAATCAGCTGATTACTATTATTTACAACAACTGTGACGAGATCTGTCGTGTCGACATCTCAGACCAATATTATTATATTATGTATTAAGACCCTTGATCCTCACCTGACTATGGCTTTGTAAACTTTATCCATGATGTGGTTTATAATGGACTGTGGTACTCCATGTTAGCTGTGGCTTGTTTTATTCTCGCTCACTACGACGATGTTTGTCCCGTTTTAGCCACCGTAGCTTCTTCGAAAGGGAGGGGTGAGCAGTGGGCTGAGCCCTTAGTGTAAACGCGCAAACGAACCGCTAGATGTCGCCAACAAGTTACACACTGCACCTTTAAGTGGCTCATTAAAAAGGTACCTTGTCCTTCACCCTCTATGCAAGCTGCCTCTGTCGAGCTCAGTGCATCTGCATGCAACACTGAACATGCTGGCTCTGACAAGCCCAGTACCTATACTTACAACACCGAGCAGAGCCTTGTTGCATCCATGATGGTAAATCCCTCAAACGCATGTCCTCCACAAAATCCACATGCACCATCCTCCAGCTCTGCATTTGTGTTGGAGCCGCCAACATTCTGCCCTCCCAAAACATACAATCCTCCTCCAGCTCTAGCGTGTCTGTTCCTCCTGACTTAAATTTGGATAACCCATCCCAGCCCAAGCTAAGAAGCTATCCTAAGTGCCCATTTGGATAGGCTCTCAGGTGTTTCAATGTGGACTGGTATCAGTCTTGACCATGGCTCAAATATTCTATCTTACGTGATGCCAGATTTTGCTTTCCCTGCCGTAAATGTAGTGTCTCCAATTCGGAAAGAGATGACGCATTCACAAAAGTAGGCTACACCAATTGGAAAAAAGCGCTGATAAAAAACAGTGGTTTCCAGAAACATGCCTCCAGCACTGTGCACGTCCAAGCCATGTCTGCGTGGCAGGAATACCCGTGCCGGACAGAGGCCGATAATACCATTGTTCACCAGCTTGGTCAAACTCACATAGAAAAAAAAACAGATATTATGTAAAAAGTATTGGAGAAGTTATTCAGTTTCTGGCGGTTAATGAACTTGCTCTACATAGGCACCATCATGGGGGTGGGGATGAGGAAGGTCTTTTAATTTAGCTATTTGATTACACCCTCCAAAAAGACCCTAAACTCGCAGAGATCGCAAGAGAAGCATTGCCGAAAACACGAAATACACGTCCAATTTGATTCTGAACATAATTATTCAAACTTGTCAAAATGGTACTAAAATACATCCAGACCAAATATGAGGAGGCCGAGTCTCCTGGCCTTTGTATTAAAAGTGATGGTACCAGGGATTGGTATAACATTGAGAAATTGTTAGTCATCATTAGATTTGTCCGCAACCCGATCCCAGAGGAACACCTAATCGGCCTCATTGAATTGAATATTTGCTTGATGCGGAGTATGTGTGTGACCAAATTCTGTCTCATCTGTCTGACCTGGGTTACAATGGTGACAATTTAGTGTCTCCGTGTTATGATGGTGCTTCTGTCATGTCAGCAGTGAGGGGCGGTGTGCAGGCTTTGCTGCAAAACAAAGTGGGTAAAGATATCCCATATGTACACTGCTACAACCACCAACTCCATTTGGCAGTGGTACATGCAATTAATGCAGAACCTGTGGCAAAGAACTTCTTTGACTGGTCCAGTTTACTGAACACATTTTGTCACAGACATTATGTTGCAAATAGATACAGTACACCCACACTGAAAAGACTACTAGAAATTCGCTGGACCAGTCATTATGATGACACCAAGTCTATTGTTCACAATGAGGATGTCATCAGGAGGCTGAGATAGCAGAGGATGACAGTGCTCCACTTGACATTAACACGGAGGCATGTGGTCTTTTGACCCAGCTTGACAGACAAAACTTCTTTGACAATGGCAAATTTCTTCTCCATGTGCTTGGTGTGCTGAAGGCAGCCAATTGACCTATGGCTAAGCCATGCCCCCAAACGCGATGAGCCAATCACTGTGCGCATAGCTGTCCCATTCACTCGGACATTCTCTGCTTCCTCCTCCATTGAAATGCATTGCAGTTAGTCGGTTTTCATTCGTTTTTATATGTTTTGTCTTGTCATTTTAAGTTTAAAATAGTCAAACGGTGTGCATGGAGTACATGCAACTCCGACACTAGATATCCAGAGAGGCTGGGCGACGGCGTGTTTTTTTTTTACCCTTTCCCTAACCACATCTCAACCGAGATAAGTGTCTGGATTAAGTTTTGGTAGACCACAACACCAACTAAACGTGGATAAATTAAACAAGGATGTCTACATCTGTTCTAAGATAAGTCAACAACGTATTTGAACGTTATCTTTTACATCTCTAACGTAACGTTAGCCTAACATTAGAAAACATTAACGTTAGCTTCTAGCTGCTTTGTACATCATGTCACTTAGCTTCATTAACGTATCTGTAAATAACCAAGATAACAAATGTTGGCAATGTTGTGCTGAATGATTGATGTAAATTCTGTAGCACCAAACTAACGGAGAGGTACTCTTGGTAAAGATGGTAAAAAGGCTTGTCCTGGAAACGGATGCAACTTAGACCTGTACATATTTAATTTGATCATGAACCATTAATTACATATTAAAGCACAATATTTTAGACAACTTTCTACCAAAATATATATCTATATAATCTTTCTGTCTCCAAAAATCATCAATTGCCTCCTGTGAAATGTCTCCAGCTGTGACAGCTGCCATAGCGCCTGTCACCGAATGTTTACTGTTTGTCCGAGTGAGTGGAGGGGGCGTGGCTTAGCCACAGGTCAATTCAATTCTGCAGTCACAAACAGTGTATTTGTGTGCACTGCAGGGGAAGTGGTGACAGCTTCCCTGGCCACACTGAAGGAGATGCGATGCGATTCATTCTGGGAGGAGCATTTCTCTCAGTGTGTAAGTAGGCCTGCCAACCCACCTAAAAGGAGACGATTAGTTAATTCACAACTTGTCAGTAGTGTTATCTTGTCTACAATAGGACATGGTGGTGACTCTTATGACCAAACCGCTCCTTATCAGACTTTTAAAAGGGATTTGTTCAACATCCTTGATAGGGCTATTGTGGAGATGGAGACAAGATTATCTAAAAGAAATGTTGATTTAATGAGGGCAATATAATTTCTACTACCGAAATCAGTGTCTTTTCTTGACCCTTCTCTCCTGAAGCCACTTCAAGTGCTTACAGACACAGAGCAAAATGGTATGACCTTGCAAAATGAAATTGCTGTGGCAAAAGCAATCTTGCTTAATAAACTGTCCACTGATGCTAACCTCTCTGAAGTATGCAAGTGCATTCAGCAGTACAAAGAGGCCTTCCCCATTTTGCATAAGCTGTATGTCACAACACTCATCATTGGTGTCCTCAGCTGCATGTGAAACTGCTTTTTCTACCTTGAGCCGCATCCTCACCCCTCTCTGAAGATCAATGCTGCATTCAAGGAAGAGAGATTTAGTCATTTTGGCACACGAAAAAAAAAAAAAAAAAATCACTAAAGGTCTGGACATGAATCAATTTGTTTCTGAATTTGCCAAGACTAGCCGCCGCAGACTGGTCCTGTAGATAGGATACACTGGACACTGATGACTCTATTGAACTACAGGCTGCTGCTCTATCTCTCCCATTGTCATATTATGTGGTATACATTTGTTTTGATGTTTCGATGTTTACCTAGCATGCATGGAGTGCATCCTATTTCTATTCATGGATATCACCAGGTCCCTTTACACAGGTGTATAAAATCAAGCACCTAGATTAATGAATGCACCGGTGGAAATTCACTCTAAAAAGTGCTGGGTTATTTTTAAACCGAAATGCTGGGTTGAGCATTTTGACTATGTTGCTTGGTTTTTTTCTCTGTAATCAGCTGACAGTGACCCAGCATTTGGGTTTGTTGACTAATTGTTGATTAAACACGAATGAATTTATGATTAAATTAATTTCCTGGAATAAACACTGTAATTGAATCAAAAAACAGTAGTGTTATTATTGTTATTAATATGATTATTTTTATTTTTGTTATTAGTATTTTTAAATGATTATTATCTAAAATGAATAACCTGTAACATTGGGTTGTTTGACCCAGCACTGATTAAAAAACAACCCAGCAAATGGGTTACTGTATAAAACCCAACCTTATGGGTCAAAATAACCCAGCACGTGTTCTGTCCAATATTTACCCAGCGCTGGGTTGCCAAATAACCCAAATTGGGTTGTTTTTAACCCAGCATTTTTTTTTGAGAGAAGGGACCTGATGAAATCCATGAATAAGTACTACAATTGTTCACAAAAAGGGGTAAAAAAAGAAAGACATTTTATATATATATATATATATATATATTATATATATATATATATATATATATATATATATATATATATATATATATATAGACATATTAAAAAAAGTTAGGTTGCCTTTGCTAATCATATCATAATTTCAATTCTTATAGTTTCACAAAAATAGCTTTTATTTCAACTCAATAGGTCTCCTGACCCCCTGTAGCCTTATATTTTATGTTTCCTTTTATCTAGGCCTACTATTTACATTTACATTTATTCATTTAGCAGACACTTTAATCCAAAGCCACTTACAACAAGAGAATAACATTCGAATACTGTTCTCATTCTGTTCAAATGAGCATATCAAACTTTTATTTACCTGGGGCCCTATTCAAAAGAGGCTATATAAGTAGCTCCTAACTGGCAAATTTAGGAGAAACTCCTAAAAAATAATGGGCGTGTCACTTATAACTTTAGACTTCTAATGTGTTTTACTAAGAGTAATTCACGAAGCATTTTAGCCCTAAAAGTAGCACCTATGTCTGGAACAGCTAAGAAGAAGAAGAAACAAATTCATTTACCTCTTGTCTATACAAACGTGACTAGTACTACTCGTGTAGCACATCTTCTCACAAGCAAACACCTGTCACTCATCATCAGGCAATCACCGTGATCTGATATATATGAATCTGTCAATAATAATAATAATAATAATAATAATAATAATAATATCATCAAATTATCAATATTGACCTGGTTGAACAAACTTGTATGTGATAGCCCTATAGTCTAATAGGGGTCCTTTGCCTGTCTCTGGGTTCTTGGCTTAGAAAAATATCTGCACTAAAACAGATAGCTTATTTTTGTGTAGTATAGCTTAATTTTGCACCAATTTGTCAATTGTTTATGTAATAAAAGTAATAAAGATAATAATATATATATTTTTATATAGTTTCTTTAAACTGGTGGACAGAGGCTATTCAATAATGGGTCAAGAAGATATTGAAGATCAAGAAGAGCTAGAAGCTCTAGAAGGTCAAAAAGGTCAAGAAGGCACGTCAAAAAGGTGATGAAGAATGCACACACACACACAAACACTCTCACGCACACATGCACACACTAACACACATTCACACACTAACACACATGCACACACTAACACACATGCACACACTAACACACATTCACACACTAACACACATGCACACACTAACACACATGCACACACTAACACACATGCACACACTAACACACATGCACACACACAAACACTCTCATGCACACATGCACACACTAACACACATTCACACACTAACACACATGCACACACACAAACACTCTCACGCACACATGCACACACTAACACACATGCACACACACAAACACTCTCACGCACACATGCACACACTAACACACATGCACACACACAAACACTCTCACGCACACATGCACACACTAACACACATTCACACACTAACACACATGCACACACTAACACACATGCACACACTAACACACATGCACACACTAACACACATTCACACACTAACACACATGCACACACACAAACACTCTCACGCACACATGCACACACTAACACACATTCACACACTAACACACATGCACACACTAACACACATGCACACACTAACACACATGCACACACTAACACACATGCACACACACAAACACTCTCATGCACACATGCACACACTAACACACATTCACACACTAACACACATGCACACACTAACACACATGCACACACACAAACACTCTCACGCACACATGCACACACTAACACACATGCACACACTAACACACATGCACACACTAACACACATGCACACACTAACACACATGCACACACACAAACACTCTCACGCACACATGCACACACTAACACACATTCACACACTAACACACATTCACACACTAACACACACACAAAACACTCTCACGCACACATGCACACACTAACACACATTCACACACTAACACACATTCACACACTAACACACATGCACACACTAACACACATGCACACACTAACACACATTCACACACTAACACACATGCACACACTAACACACGTGCACACACACACACACAAACGCACAAAACACTCTCACGCACACATGCACACACTAACACACAGGCACACACGCACAAACACTCTCACGCACACATGCACACACTAACACACATTCACACACTAACACACATGCACACACTAACACACATGCACACACTAACACACATTCACACATGCACACAGTCACACACTAACACACATGCACACACTAACACACATGCAAACACTAACACACATTCACACACTAACACACATGCACACACTAACACACATGCACACACTAACACACATGAACACACACACGTGCACACACATGAACACACACACGTGCACACACACGCACAAAACACTCTCACGCACACATGCACACACTAACACACATGCACACACACACAAACACTCACGCACACATGCACACACTAACACACATTCACACACTAACACACATGCACACACACTAACACACATGCACACACTAACACACATGAACACACACACGTGCACACACACACACACAAAACACTCTCACGCATACATGCACACACTAACACACACGCACAAACACTCTCACGCACACACTAACACACATGCACACACTAACACACATTCACACACTAACACACATTCACACACACACGTGCACACACACACACACACACACGCACAAAACACTCTCACGCACACATGCACACACTAACACACATGCACACACACACAAACACTCACGCACACATGCACACACTAACACACATGCACACACTAACACATGCACACACTAACACACATGAACACACACACGTGCACACACACACACACACACACGCACAAAACACTCTCACGCACACATGCACCCACTAACACATGCACACACGCACACGCACAAACACTCTCACGCATACATGCACACACTAACACACATGCACACACACACACACACACATACACTCTCACGCACACAAGCACACACTAACACACATGCTCACACGCACGCACAAACACTCTCACGCATACATGCACACACTAACACATGCACACACACACATGCGTACACACATACACGCACAAACACTCTCACGCATACATGCACACACTAACACACATGCACACACACAAACACTCTCACGCACACATGCACACACTAACACACATTCACACACTAACACACATGCACACACTAACACACATGCACACACTAACACACATGCACACACTAACACACATTCACACACTAACACACTAACACACATGCACATGCACACACTAACACACATTCACACACTAACACACATGCACACACTAACACACATGCACACACTAACACACATGAACACACACACACGTGCACACACACACACACACACACACGCACAAAACACTCTCACGCACACATGCACCCACTAACACATGCACACACGCACAAACACTCTCACGCACACAAGCACTCACTAACACACATTCACACACTAACACACATGCACACATGCACACACGCACAAACACTCTCACGCACACAAGCACTCACTAACACACATGCACACACGCACGCGCAGACACACACGCACAAACACTCTCACGCATACATGCACACACTAACACACATGCACACACACACACATACACTCTCACGCACACAAGCACACACTAACACACATGCTCACACGCACAAACACTCTCACGCATACATGCACACACTAACACACATGCACACACGCACGCGTACACACATACACGCACAAACACTCTCACGCATACATGCACACACTAACACACATGCACACACAAACACTCTCACGCACACATGCACACACTAACACACATGCACACACTAACACACATGAACACACACACACGCACAAAACACTCTCACGCACACATGCACACACTAACACACATGCACACACGCACGCACAAACACTCTCACGCATACATGCACACACTAACAAATGCACACAAACACTCTCACGCACACTAACACACATTCACACACTAACACACATGCACACACTAACACACATGCACACACTAACACACATGCACACACTAACACACATGAACACACACACACACGCACAAAACACTCTCACGCACACAAGCACTCAATAACACACACGCACACAAGCACACACTAACACACATGCACACACACTCTCACGCACACACACACACACACACACGCACACAAGCACACACTAACACACATGCACACACACTCTCACGCACACACACACACAAACTCTCTCTCTCTCTCTCTCTCTCTCTCTCTCTCTCTCTCTCTCTCTCTCTCTCTCTCTCTCTCTCTCTCTCTCTCTCTCTCTCTCTCTCTCTCTCTCTCTCTCTCTCTCTCTCTCTCTCTCTCTCTCTCTCTCTCTCTCTCTCTCTCTCTCTCTCTCTCTCTCTCTCTCTCTCTCTCTCTCTCTCTCTCTCTCTCTCTCTCTCTCTCTCTCTCTCTCTCTCTCTCTCTCTCTCTCTCTCCAGACACACGCATATGAAGTAAAATAGTATGTAAAAGACAATCTATAGTCCTCAGACCTGTAGAGGTTCAAGATGTAACGTATTCCATATTGCATGAGAAAAGGATTAAGTGACAGAATAACTGACATGACATGATTCAGTCAGGAAATGCCAGTTGATAATATAAGAAAGAGATAAGAGCTTCTCTAGAACAAAATAAATAAAATTGAAACCACATAACATTTAAATTCTGTTTGTGTGATGAATACATATCAAATATCTCAAACTCTGGTTGTGTGCTTTCAGAAAATGCTCATGCCTGAATAAATGGCCGAAATGGGCCGTGGGCCTCTGCATCTTCATCCTGTGCTGCATCATCATTGGGGTGGCTGTATGGATCTGTCTGAAATATGGAGTACCTCTGAAAAGCTCTGGTAATTGCTATGCTAAAGCAGCAGTGGCAGCGGATGCTGAGGTTTGCTCTGAGATCGGGAGGTACGATTACAAAGAGACACATATGTTTCTGAGAGAGATTTTGCAACCCTATGGTCTGCATTAATAATATAGAGTTTAGTTGAGTTTACACAGAGCTCTTTGTGTCTGCAGGGACACGTTGAAGCGTAACGGGTCAGTAGTTGATGCTGCTATCGCTGCTCTGCTGTGTGTGAGTGTGGTGAATCCACACAAGATGGGCATCGGAGGAGGAGTGGTTTTCACCATATACAACCCATCAACAGGTACGAAACCAGTCTGCCACAACTCCCACAATGGCAACAGTTCCAGAAACAAACAAACAAAAAAACTCCTATGAGTGCTCATCTTTATAAAGCACATGTTGGGCTAGTGATTTTTTCCTTTTCTTTCTTTGTTTTTTCCATTCAGCAGATACATTTCAATCAATTTAAAACAACTTATAGTATATGTATAGAGCTTTTGTATAGAAGAGATAGATAGAGAAGAACTCGGAGAATCAGACTGGAGAATCCTGAAGCACCGCCGCACATAATGGCTGCTTGGAAATACACACAGGAGAGTGGTTAGTGATAAACTTGAGTATACTTGCTGCGAGCACAGGGGAATCCTGGAACCAGAGAAGTAGGAGGAACCGACTGAGACACACAGGTCGATAGACGAGACCGGACAGAGAACAATGGGGAGACTGAAGCTTAAATCCTGTGTGTAGCGTGGTGAGTTTGTGAGGCAGTGCAGGTGGTGAGTAATCAGTATTCAGGGAATGATGAGCGTGACCAGGTGAGCTGAGTTGATGCTGGTTGGGGTGTGTCGTTAGGTGTGTCGCTGGGTGTATCCGTGACAGTACACCCCCCTCCACGGCCAACTCCTACGGACCGAAGACCCCGACAACGAGGGCGACCCCGTGGACGAGGGGCAGGACGATCTGGATGGTCACGATGGAAGTCCTGGAGGACCCAGCAACGCTCCTCCGGTCCAAACCCCTTCCAGTCCACGAGGTATTGGATCTGACCCCCTCGTCGATGGGAGTCGAGGATGGCGTGGACCTGGTACATGGCGTCCTCAGCAGGATCCACAGGAGGAGGAGGGGGCACCTCGCCAGCATCCGTTGACCTCGTTGACCTGCCTCAGTAAAGCAAAAGGACCTATGTATCTGGGACTCAGCTTGCAGGAGGGCAGCCGGAGGCGGATGTCTCTGGTAGACAGCCACACTAGCTGGCCCGGAGCGTAGCGTGGCGTAGGTCGTCTTCGTGCGTCTGCTTGCTGCTGGTGTCTCTGGACTACCACCTGCAGGAGAACATGAGCCGAGTTCCAGACCCTCTCACTCTCAGAGAACCAGTGCTGGACCGCTGGAACATCAGATGGCTCTCCAGACCATGGGAACATCCCAGAACGCACTGGAAGGGAGTTAGAGCCAGTTAGACCGTACACTGCAGGTCTTGATGCCCAAATCCGATTTTCTGACTATATCCGATTTTTTTGACGACCCGCACATCATCTTTTAAAAGTGACCCGTATCCGATTTTTGCATTTACATTATACACTGCTGAAACTACCAAATGTAGACGTTCTGACCCGGAAAAGGAAGTAAAACACCACAAAATGCAATGGATGCAGATACGAATAAAATTATCCAGTGTTTTGCTTTCGCTTTGTATTTGTTTTTTAAGCTTTTTATCTTGCGTTGGCTCTGTAGCCACGAGCGTTTAAAACCGTGCCTCCCCATATCTCGTGAAATGTCTTCAAACACAGATTTATTTCTGTAACAACCCCGCATTTTTGCCCACACTGTCTCTTCGCCCCAAACACTCAAAAGACATGAAACCTCCGCATTGCTCCACTGTGTGCATGTGTGTGTGTGTGTGTGTGTATCCTTCTCCCTCGCGCCTATTATAAGTCATGTGATCTCAGTTGGTGGTGTCCACCTGAGTTGACGTCACTTTTTTAATGACGTACGACTCGCATTTACTGGGGAATATCCGATTTACATGGCACACGCAAACTTGCACATATCCGATTCATATCCGATTTATTACCACATATGAGCGAGGCCTGAATCCGATCTGAGAAAATCGGAATCCATGCGTTTTTTTCCTGCTTACACGTTCATGGGTCATATCCGATCTGTGCCACATGAGAGGAAAAAAAAAATCGGATTTGGGTCACTTGAACCATGCAGTGTAAATGGGGCCTAAGTGGTTTATTTCATTCACACCAAACTTTTTCAACATGATAAAAATGCATTAAAGATGCTAAATTTTGAACGGATATTGAATATCTTAAACGCATATCTCAAACGAATATCTTAAACTCAGCTTTTGACAAAAGTAAATATAGGTGTGAAATGTATATATAAATAATCGCTGCTTGCAGCTATATTTTTTTACTTGTTTTTTTTATTGCAATGAACAACAATTTACATATACTGATGTATTAATATTCTCCATATTGGCATAATTTTATACAATATTTAAGTTACAAATCTGGTGAAGTGTTGCACGTTCTGCTCCCAGATGAACGTTATAAGCCACCTAATCTCACAGTATATGCAGAGATGGAGTTTCCCAGACAGCAACACAGTGTCGGCCCAGATCCGGCCCACATCTGGACCGTGTGGAATCCATGTGTAGCACATGTGGGACGGATTTGGGCCCACGGGTTGTCAGGGTTGTTAACCGTTTGTTAAATCTTGTGGTACAAGATCTAGTCACATCCCTACTTTGTTCCTTTTCGTACTGTTTAGCAATATGAAAGAAGAAAGGGCAAAAATAAATTACCTTACAGAAATATGATTGTTTTCTTAAAGCTGCACCACAGTTTGCTATTAAAGATCTCAAGCTAGAATCTTAAATTCTTCAGTGTCCTCTTTGACCAAATCACTGCAACCTCTTGACCACTAAGCCACATCTTTGTGTTAAATTCAGTTTAATGTTTTTTTTTCACCTTCAGGAAAGGTGGAGACGATTAATGCTAAAGAAATCGCTCCAATGAGGGCTTCACAGGACATGTTTGGAAATGACCCAGATAATGCAAAATCAGGTAAACCACCATAAATCTCCAAATCCAGCCTCCATGATGGCTTTACAGCACAGATTCAGCATATGCACATTAGTCCACACATTAAGACACGAACCCCCAGTTTCACAGTCAAGGCTTAGCTAGTCCCTGTCACGGCACACACACACATCCAAAAGCAGTTTTATTTAAAGGGTAATCCGTACTCACAACCAGTCCAGGCAAAGGTCAAAATCCACAAAGGCAATCCAAAACATAAAAGACAAACACTAGAAACAGGCTCAAAATAACAACAGAAGTGTGGGAACAATAGACAAGGACTCTGTGACAAACACTGAAAGAGGGTATATATACACAAGTGCTAACAGGGTGACGAGAAACAGCTGTAAGGCAATGAACAATCAGTGACAGACAGGATCATGGGAATTGTAGTGAGAATAGACACCGTGAAAACTGAGGACCTCTAGTGTTTAACCCAGGGAACAACCAAATACTGTGACAGTCCCAGATTAAAATTCTGATCTGATTTAACTCTAAGTAATTGCAGAGATATTTTCAAATATGTTAGTGCAATTGTTTTGTCTCAAGATGCACACCAGTAATGTTTTTTTTTTTTAAATCTTTTTTTCTAAGGAACATATTTAATATAAAAGCTACTTAAATTTCCTAATTAAACTAAGGCCTAATCATGGCTTAATCTAAGTATTGTCTGTGAAACCAGGTCTAAAACAGCTAAGTGATGTCTCTGATTATTTCTTGCCCGTTTGCCCATTGAATGAGTTGACCATTCCTCTTTTTTATATGAATCTCGTGCCAGGGTTATATATCGCTGTGCCAGGAGAACTGCGTGGTTATCAGATGGCACACAAAAGACACGGGAGACTGCCATGGAAGGAGCTGTTTCAGCCCAGTATAAAGCTGGCAAAGGAGGGTATTCGGATTGGCAAGGCCTTGGCGGATGCCATCAAGGAGGAAGTTCACACAATTCTGAATAATACAGCATTGTGGTAAGAATATATACTTTTGTAAACTAGAAAAAAGACACACTTTCTCAGTGGCAAATATCCTGAAAGGCAGATCTGACTCTATTATGTCTATATATACACCAGGGTCCCTAAAGCATCAGCATTTTAAATTGTATGGCATGAACTTTTGTTCTTCTCTTTCTTCTTTACAGTGAAGTGTTTTGCGACTCAAATAATAACCCCTTGAAGGAAAATGACATTATAAAATTTCCCAAACTAGCTCTCACCTATAAGAAGATCGCAGAAGAAGGACCAGATATATTTTATAATGGGTCATTGACTCAGACTATAGTGGATGATATCAAGGCTGCAGGTTATTTCATGCTTACATTTGAGTCATGTCTAAGGGATCTAATGACTTCAATGATCAAAGTATGCAAATCTGTCTGAATCTTTGTTTCTTGTAACACAGGAGGCATTATAACACGTGAGGACCTACTGAATTATAAGCCAGTGCTGAATGAGTATGCATTAAACTTTACTGTGGGGAAATACATATTTCATGCTCCTACTGCTCCATTCGGTGGACCTGTGCTCGCTCTGATACTCAACATACTCAAAGGTCAGTGTGTGTGTATCTGTAATGTGCAGTTGTCTAATGTCTCTCCTTCTCAAAGTATCCGTCAACATAACCTGTGATGAATATTTTATGTTTGTTCGTTTTTTGGAAATACGTTAGCATGTAGCGCTAGCTGGCTAGCGCCGCCGGAGTGTCAGTGTTAAGTTTGACTGGCCAATTCTCAATCTTAAATTTTTTAATTTCTGTAAACTCAAGTAACTTGAGTTTTAAAGCGGCAGTGGCTCAGTGGTTCATGTAGGTTGTCTACAAACCGGAAGGTTGGTGGTTCAATCCCCGGTCACCTGACCAAATGTCTAGGTGTCCATGAGCAAGACACCTAACCCCAGCTGCTCTGGATGGCGCCTTGCATGGCTGACACCGCCGTCAGTGAATGAATCGGTGAATGCAAGGCAATGTGAAAAGCGCTTTGGTGGCCATGGGTCTGTTTAAAGCACTATATAAATGCAGTCCATGTACCAACATAAGTTCAACCAACTATTTTTAGTTCTCTTAAGTAATGTTTTCCAGTCCACATTACTTGATACAGGAAGTTGAGTCAACAGACTGCATGTTGCATCAACTCCAGTTTTGAAGTGTAAAAAATTTGACACTATAAGTTGACTCAAATTAACTCAGTCAAAGCAACAAGTTGACTTGACTTAGTTAAGTTGAGTCACCTAATCTTGTTTTACAGTGTACAGGTTGGGGATGCTACTACTCTTTAATAACTCCAAATAATTCTACAGCCATCTTCATTCAGGACCGGCCCATGGCACAGGTGACAGGCAGTTGCATAGGGTGCAAAATGATAGGGGGCATCACACGAAAGGATTTTTATTTATTGTGCCACTAACCTAATGAAGCACAACAGTTGATGTCATATTGTGAGTGTGCGTGTGAGAGATTTCAATTCAAAGCTATATACCTTCTCTATATGATCGTCCAACACAACATGTTACCTCTATATTCAAATTACCTTGAGTTTGTTCTTAAAACAGCCAGTTCATGCCATCATATTTTGCTTGAGTTACTAAAGTTTGCTTGAGTTACTATTGCTTGATCACACCAAACACTTCTAAAAAGCAACAATTGTAGAGGACCAAAAGACTTGTACAGTGTGCAATGGCTTTAGTAATATCTTGTTTAGTGAAGTCCGTGTTTAACCAGAGTCTTTGATTATTTAAATGTTTTAAGGTTCAGCTCAAATAATTAAGCATTTAATTGCAGGTTACAACATCTCAAGCAGCAGTCTGTCCACAATCAAGAACAAGACTTTGATGTATCATCGCATGATAGAGGCGTTCCGCTTCGCTGATGTCCTAAAGAAAAAACTGGGATATCATGATAACATCACTGAGGTGAACTCAACTCATATATTCCTTAGGCCTATACTAGATATTTGCATGCTAAAGGTATATGTTAAAAGGAATAGTTCACCCAAAAATAACAATTATTGGACCCCAAAGGGACAAAATTAGGAAAATCCTTCCCCAATAACATAGCAGCTCATTGTTACTCTTTCACGCTCAAAACACATATAAAAGTACCACCGATGTTGGATCAATAGCCTTGTTGGCAGCGGTTTGACATATAGCATGATCCCAGCTCAGGTCCAGACTCAAGATCCTTTGCTGATCCTGTTCAACACTCATCTACAATGTCCTTCACTGATTATGTTATATTATTATTTACTGATAATGTTTCCCTCCACAAATTTGAACTGAACGTGATGTGAGCAGTCAGTGGCGTGTACCAAGGGAAAACCCCTCGCGCGTTGACTGGGAAGCCAACTCAATCTCAAATACAGTATTTCTGAATTGTATTAAGTTTGCAACATCTGATCTAACAGGAGTAACTTATGTCATTTTATCAAAGCTTTTTCTTTTCCTTGTTCCTATATTTATGTGTTTTGTCAATTTTGTTTCACAGTTGGTCAAAAATATGACCTCAGAAAGCTTTGCGGACGATATCAGGAGAGAGATTAATGATGACTTCAAACAAACCAACTATGGGCTGGAGGACATTAATACAGTGCCTGAGGACCATGGCACATCTCACCTGTCTATCATCGCAGAAGATGGGAGTGCAGTGGCAGTCACCAGCAGTATCAATGACGAGTAAGAGACAAAAAAGAGAAAAGGGGATCAGTGTTTCTTAATCCTGGTCTTGATCTAACACACCCAGATTCAGTTATTGAGCGCTGGAATGACTGAACTCTGGCTCTAATAACATGTTGAAAGCTGTCAGAGTGTCAGGAGAGACATTAGCCGCATTCAATTACAGATATTGTGCCAATATTTTGCAATGTTTTCTAAATGTCTATAAAAAAACACTGTTAAATGGCTGTGTTTCCATTAACTGATGTTATGCCTCTGAGATGTCATTACAATATTTATGGCAACAGATGTTGGTAGGTTTACATTTATCCCAGCCAATGCACTAACCATTATTTTTAATCAAAGGACTGGTAGGCATAGGCGTGTTATCCAAGTATTCTCAGTAAGGCAAAGGAAAAGGAAGGTAAAGCCCCTTATACTTGTGAGCAAAATATGAGGTGTTTCTGGGTGTTTCTCCCTCATTTCTGCTTCGAGGTCTTTATTGTGGCATTTTTTTTTTTGTTTCCATGCAGTTTTGCGAAGTATTCCTTTTTCTAAATGCTTGAAAAACCACCACATGCGAGGGTAAAAACTTTTTTGAGATAAATGGGAGTTTTTGCGAAATTACGTGTTTCCATTGGACGTGTTTTCAATTTGTTATTTCAATCTGTGCAATTTGAAGGGTAATTTGAAGTCAAAATTTTCAGGTCAGGCAAGTGGTTTGTTGAGACACACAAAAACGGCACGTTTTTGCTCACCCTCAAAAATTGACAATTTTAACATACTATGAAAAAATATCTGTGGGGTATTTTGAGCAAAACTTCACCTACTCACTCTGGGGACATCTGAGACTTACATCTTTTGAAAAGAATAGTATAGGACACTTTAAATGCACTTTTAGTGTCTATATTTATGAAGTTCAGCTGCTTTGCTGCCTGTTTCAATCTTGTTATCTGGATCTTTTTTGTTTTTTCACAGGTTTGGCTCTAAGGTGATGTCACGCTCAACAGGCATTATATTTAATGACCAAATGATGGATTTCATTGAACCTGAGAAGATAAATGGAGTTAACAGAACCAAATTAATTAAACCAGGTAAAAAATAAAGTAAAAAGTTGCATGGTGTTTAAATGGGTTATAATATGAACTGTTTCCCTGCAATTGATGGAATTTGCTGTAATTTATGATAAAACTCTTCCCCGCCTTTGGAAAAATTTCTGTCAATCCATGTTTACACTGTTATGCTGTATGTGCGCTATTACGCATCTTTGGAAAGAGTACAGAATCTCCAGATCAAAACAAGCAAAGAAAACGATAGAAGTATTGTTGACGCGCATGTAAAATAACGTATAATAATAATAAAAAAAACTGACAGGGAAAGAGTTAATGTTCACATGTAAATGACTATTTGTTCTTGTCAAGGTAAATGGCCACCTTCATCAATGTGTCCCACAATAATATTGGACAAACAAAGCAGACAAGTCAGAATGGTGGTTGGCGGTGCAGGTGGGACAAATATCACCACTGCAAATGCTCAGGTAACAAAAAAAATTCTCAAAAGTCACATGTAATATTTTTAAATTGAAATATCCAAATACTGTCAGGGTTTGTGCAGGTGCTGAAGACGAGGACACGAAAGCTTCAATATAAATGTTTTAATAACAAAATGAAAACTTTCCAAACTTTAAACGGGAACAAAACTCCAGGAAATCAGAAACACACAACCATACAAGGACGACGATCGACAAACACTGAGGGAAAACACAGGGCTTAAAAGAACTGAACCAAACAAGATAATTAACTGAAAACAGGTGCAGAAAATTGACACAAACGAGGAGCGGGAAAACTAACAGGACTAAACCAAAAATCACAAAAGACAGGGGAAGACAAGATACAAAACAGAACAGAACACATCAAAACGTGACAGTACCTCCCCCCTCCCCGAAGGCGCGTCCTCGCGCCGTATAACATCCAAAGGGGTGGGAGGGTGGGCGCCCTGGAGGCTGACGAGGGCATGGTGCAGGTCCAGGAAGCCTCCAGGGCGGAGCAGGCTGTGGGCGTGGCCACGACGGTGCAGGCTGTGGGCGTGGCCAAGGCGGAGCAGGCTGTGGGCGTGGCCAAGGCGGAGCAGGCTGTGGGCGTGGCCACGACGGTGCAGGCTGTGGGCGTGGCCACGACGGTGCAGGCTGTGGGCGTGGCCAAGGCGGAGCAGGCTGTGGGCGTGGCCATGACGGTGCTGTGAGACTCTCGGGCGTCCAGGGCGGAGCTGTGAGACCCTCGGGCGTCCAGGGCGGAGCTGTGGGACCCTCGGGCGTCCAGGGCGGAGCTGTGGGACCCTCGGGCGTCCAGGGCGGAGCTGTGGGACCCTCGGGCGTCCAGGGCGGAGCTGTGGGACCCTCGGGCGTCCAGGGCGGAGCTGTGGGACCCTCGGGCGTCCAGGGCGGAGCTGTGGGACCCTCGGGCGTCCAGGGCGGTGCTGTGGGACCCTCGGGTGGCCATGGCGGTGAGGACCCTTCGGGTGGCCATGGCGGTGGGGACCCTTTAGGTGGCCGTGGTGGTGAAGACCCTTCAGGTGGCCATGGCGGTGAGGACCCTTCGGGTGGCCATGGCGGTGAGGACCCTTCGGGTGGCCACGGCGGTGAAGACCCTTCGGGCGGCCGTGGTGGTAAAGACCCTTCGGGTGGCCATGGCGGTGAAGACCCTTCGGGTGGCCATGGCGGTGAGGACCCTTCGGGTGGCCATGGCGGTGTTATTTTTTTCAGGCCTCCGTGGATCTTTGGCCGGCCACGGCGAAGGCGTATAGCGCCCCCCCAAAATTTTCTTGGGGAGGACAGGCTCATGATCGGGAACTGACTTGACATCAACGGGCGCTGGGTCAACGGGTTCTGGGTCAACGGGCTCTGGGTCTGGGTCAACGGGCTCTGGGTCTGGGTCAACGGGCTCTGGGTCTGGCGCTGGGTCAACGGGCTCTGGCTCTGGCGCTGGGTCAATGGGCTCTGGCTCTGGCTCTGGGTCAATGGGCTCTGGCTCTGGCTCAACGGGCTCTGGCTCTGGCTCTGGGTCAACGGGCTCTGGCTCTGGCTCAACGGGCTCTGGCTCTGGGTCAACGGGCTCTGGCTCTGGGTCAACGGGCTCTGGCTCTGGGTCAACGGGCTCTGGCTCTGGGTCAACGGGCTCTGGCTCTGGCGCTGGGTCTACGGGCTCTGGCACATCATGGGATTCGGAACTGGACGGGGCCAGCACATCGGGGAACTCGGAACTGGACGGGGCCAGCACATCGGGGGACTCGGAACTGGACGGGGCCAGCACATCGGGGGACTCAGCAGGGCTGGACGGGACCAGCGGTGAGGGCTCGGCAGGGCTGGACGGGACCAGCGGTGAGGGCTCGGCAGGGCTGGACGGGACCAGCGGGGAAAAAGTCTCTGGCTGGACGGCGGTCTCTGGCTGGACGGCGGTCTCTGGGGGAAGAAGCTCTGGAAGGTCGTCAAACGGGTCAGGCCCTCTGGCGTGCATGCAATGGGCTCAGGCCATACTGGACTCGGGACCACCAGAACTCGGTCACATCCCCTACTACGACCTCCACGGGTCCCACGAAATATGGCCCTCCGGGTTCCTACGAAGGCCTGCTTCCAGCTCTCCATTTTTTTCTTTAAGGTCGATCGTTCTGTCAGGGTTTGTGCAGGTGCTGAAGACGAGGACACGAAAGCTTCAATATAAATGTTTTAATAACAAAATGAAAACTTTCCAAACTTTAAACGGGAACAAAACTCCAGGAAATCAGAAACACACAACCATACAAGGACGACGATCGACAAACACTGAGGGAAAACACAGGGCTTAAAAGAACTGAACCAAACAAGATAATTAACTGAAAACAGGTGCAGAAAATTGACACAAACGAGGAGCGGGAAAACTAACAGGACTAAACCAAAAATCACAAAAGACAGGGGAAGACAAGATACAAAACAGAACAGAACACATCAAAACGTGACAAATACCTAGGGTGACCAGACGTCCCGAAAAATTCGGGACAGTCCCGAAATCTGAGCTGTTGTCCCGAATCCCGAATCCGACCCTAATTGTCCCGAAAATTATACTAAAGCAAAATCTTGAGTAGCCTAGTTATTGTCTGATAAAATATTAAAAACTGTCCGTGGAGGTTGAGTCGGCGCCTGCCGGCGGCTCATTTTCTGTTTCTTTTTTGAAGTTCTAGAAAGGCGCGAATTTAGATAAGCAAAATGTCATTCATTCGTTACGTTGACATGACTGGTGTACCGTGTACCGGAACAACAACACGCTGTTTTTTAGTAGCAGACTAAAGACTAATGACAGACTGTTGAACTTTGAAAAAAAAAAAAAAGGTTTGAAATTCATTAGCTATATCTTTTATTATAGGCTTTGTAGCAGGGCTGCCAACTCTCACGCATTGACCGTGAGACTCACGCAATTGACCCTTTTCACACACTCTCACGCCACACATCCATTTCCTCACGCAGTGAAAAATCGCAGACAAAGACGACACTTACACCGACAGACAAGACAGACAGGTTACTTTTGATATGGAACAAATCCACAGCTGTCCGATTCTGTCAATATTTTTACGAGATTCACACAATTAATAACGTTTTGGCTCTTTGAAATGTGACAGGTCGCTGTAGCGCGTCAGTTCAAACGGTACATGATACAGCAGCCTACCACCCCCCAGGTCAACAAATCTCACTCCCCCCATAAACACACACCCCCCCCCCCCCCCCCGGTCCCGAATTTCAGCCTATCTCATCTGGTCACCCTACAAATACCATTAGAACAATGTTATATATTTTGTTGATTTGTGTACTTACATTATCCCAAAATTCGTTTCTAAGAATGTTTAAATCCAGAGAAATAAGCAGTTTTCACCAAGACAAGTGTGTTGTCTATCACTGACATCATACCCATGTTACCCTCGATCTGCAAAAAACATTTTTGTAGAAACCATGTAAACATCAAAGACGCTTTAATATATTATGTGTTTTATCAGACAGATGAGCAACTGTTTGGAAACATTAATCGACAGAAATCAGCATTGCGAAGAAGCGTCTGCGGCGTCTGAAACATAATAAAAGCTCCTCTGCTCTCGGAGCCGTGTGTCGCGCTCGTCTCTCATTAGCAATCGCTGCAGCGGCCTCGTTCTGTTAACAACGGCTTTCGTAACGTAATAAATCTTTAATACATTACTGGTCATCCCTTAATAAGATTTCTGCCCTAGTCCATCGTATTCTCCACCGGCTGTAGAGGTGAAGACAACACCTCCCATGATTCAGCCGCATCAAGGCGTCATCAAGCTACGCCTTTGTTTTGAATAAACGACCTCTAGTGGTGAAACTTACATAGTGTGCCTTAAAGAGAGTTGAACAATTAAAAGAGTTGAACAGTTAAAACAATTAACATTCCTCAACTTTACATAAAAGCACATTACAGAAAGCAACATACATAAATTGACATTTGGTTTTTCTGGATGACTATTCTGAACTTGAAAAACATTAGTTGATTGTGAATATGTCAAGGTTGGGTTGAAGGGAGGAGGCGAGGACTCAATAATGCAGAATATGGGCCTTTAGGCCCACGGATAAGGTTATGTGTTTTAATAAACAATAGGTTTGTGTGATATTTAAATCTATTAGTCTTTTATCTAAAAAACCTTTCCCCCTCTCCTGTCCTGTCTCTCATCTCAGGTGATCCTGAACCACCTGTTCTTTGGCTATGACCTGAAAAAAGCTGTTAAACACCCCAGAGTTCAGATCAGACCCAATGTGACAAATATAGAAGATAACTTTGATAAGGTAGGATTCTTACACTTGTCAGTTAGATTCACAAAGCCAGAAAAGTGAGAAATAGTCTAAGTTTCTCTCTGTGTTTATGAATTCAGGATGTAATCAAAGGCTTGATGCAGAAGAATCACATTATAGAAGACAATACTGAATTAACAGCGGTGCAGGCGGTTGTGCGAGAGGGGGATAAACTCTGTGCTGAATCTGACCAGAGGAATAACGGCCATCCCGCTGGATACTGAGAACTGCTCCTGTGCTCATGCTCATGCTGTCAAATGTGTTTGACCCAGCAAAAGTCAAACCGTTGTCCAGTGACAGATTCACACTTTTTTGTTGGGATGTTTTATGAGTGCCAATACATCTTGAGCAGGGAACGTGCAGAAAGCTGTTCGTAACATTGTTTCAGGGATCCTGATATCACACAGCTCCTAAACATGCTAAACATTTTATCAGAACTATTCCAGGTTCTCCCTTTTTTTTAGCTTACCTATTGCTATCACTTATATTTTAAAATATGCTTAAAAAACGTATGTATATACACTCAAAAAAATTGCCCTGTTGTAAGCTTTATTGAAAATAATTTTATAGTTGCATTGTAAAAGAATTGTTTTAAAAGGATTATTCATGTTTTTATTTTCTGCACGACTAGATTATTGTAACTCACTGTATGAGGGTGTCAGCCAAGTATTGAAGCGTCTTCAACTGGTTTTATTGTGTGACTGTAAAACTTTGTTTTAATTGTGCTTTATAAAAATAAAAATAAATGAAAGTGTTGTTCTGTCAATGTAACAATTAACGTCTGCATATAAATAAATTATAATAAAAAAATTATAATAATTATATATTATATAAAAACTATTTTATTTAATGTATATTGTTTATTTAATTTTATTGACTATACACTAAACTATTTACTGTTACTTCTCACTTTATCTTATATTTACTATTTGCATTGCACTCTAGTTCATATCGTATTACCATAAATGATCCATCAGTTATCTTTGTTGTATAAAATATTTTGGTGTATCATAAAGTATTTAGACTATCTATCTTTAAATATCTATATTTTTAGTGCTATAAAATACAGAAAGCAGTAGCCTGACTTCGTCATACTCATATTCTAGTCAGAACATGAGTCTGATACTGGTCCATAGGGCTTTGATTATGAGGCGTGTCTTAACCGAACCAGGAAAAACAACAACTCTGCACTCAATTGGATAGACCGACAACCAATCAGAGCAACGCAGTAAGTGACGCATGTTGAGCAACGCATGATTGTTATCAACAGAACTCAACTGCATCCACTCTGGAAAAAGTATGAAAAAAATTAGTGTTAACGATCTTTGCCGGTGTTGCAAAAAAAAACGTAAGGATTCGCGGAGTAGGCCTACTTGCATGCAAACACGAAAAGCATTTTTGAAAGAAATACGTTTGATGACGTGATGATTACGTTATTGGATGGATTATCTGTCCATCATCGTATAAAGCCCGCCCTGGCAATTTGATTGGTCCGACCATTTTTTGGCTGATCATAATTACTCCTCAATGGATCGAGTCCAGACCGAACTTCCCGACCAAAAAATGTTGTGGGCGGGGTTCGGCTGGCATCCAGGCTAAGAAAGCAGCCTACCGGTGTAAGAAAAGCTAAAATCAGGTTAAAGACAGAAAATTCTTTTTCCACTAAGAAAACTTGATTTAATTTAATGTGAAAATGTAATTATATCTCAGTATGGGGTCTTCACAATTTTTATCCAAGACTAAAATGCCAAATAGCCTACATGACAAGCCTGAGCTTTCCTCATTTAAAAAAGTCTCACTATCGAGATTTTAAATAACTAGAGATGGAACTTTTAGTACACCACGTAAAAACGACTGAAATCGGTTGAGACATGTAAACGTTGTTTGTTTTGTTTGTTTTTTTTTATCCAGAAAAACCGCAGCTCAACCGTTTGCTTGCATTTACAGTGCAGTCTTGCCCTGATCAATATGGCGGACGCGTTGACGGATCGCAGCAACGTTCCAAAACGACCAATAGGGCGTCTATTTATTTATCATGTCTATGTCTATGTCTTGTACCCTATGTCGTTTGCAGTGCTCTCCGAGTTCGCACTGAACACGTACGAGTACGGACTGGAATCTCACTTAAGATAGTGGAGTAACTGTTACCCAGTGTAGTCACCTGCAGAGCACTGAACTCAAGTCACCTGACCAGAAAACGAAAGCGAAACGGAAGAGAAGAGAAGAGATGCCAGTCAGGATATAGCTGCTAACACATCCAGTGTTGTTTAACTCCGGCAAATTCTGTGGTGAGTTCAAAAGTTATTCTTTATGTTAAATTGTAGGCTACAATAGAAATACTCTGTCATTTACTGTAGATTTCTCCATTTCCTTAAAGATGATTTCAAACCGGATGATAGTTGAATATGCAAATAGCATCGAAAACGTCGTCGATTAAACTAGTTTAAGGAAATCACTTTTGATAACTAGAATTTATAATATCTAGAGTAAAATTTTGACTAAAAGCATGGGCGAATTTTGTTTAAAAGTGGGTTAGACAACAGATTGAGTTTAATTTATCGACAGAAATCATGTTTGTAGTTTCATCTTAGTTCATAATATGATACAATATGTTGTTAGTGACAATGGCCTTTTTTGTTTGAGAACGTAGAAAACACTGCATAGGCTACAATGCACATTGATGGTGAGTGTCATTTTATCAACATAAAATAATGTGTTGAAAACAACACAACATGTAAAAAGAGATGTTAAAAATGACACATGTTGTGTAGATTTAAACACATAGTGAGTGTGCTTAGCCTCAACACATGTGTAGATTTTAGTGTGTGTGCTCAGGGACAACACATGTTGTGTAGATTTAAACACATAGTGAGTGTGCTTAGCCACAACACATGTTGTGTAGATTTTAGTGTGTGTGCTCAGGGACAACACATGTTGTGTAGATTTAAACACATAGTGAGTGTGCTTAGCCACAACACATGTTGTGTAGATTTTAGTGTGTGCGCAGAGGGACAACACATGTTGTGTAGAATTTAAAACATTTAGTGTGTGTCTGCAGGGACGAATTTAACACACAACCTGTGTAATTTCTAATGTTCTAATGTTGTATTCCTCTTACACAGAAGTGTGTTGAAACACACTAATGTGTTACACAACTTGTGTCAGATATGTTACATGTGATTGTAGGTGTGTATTTGCCAGTTACTTCCTGTGTTTTTACAACTGAGTGTTTGGATGAACACTGACACATTTTGTTAACTTGTGTTTATGTAGTGACGTTTAAAAAATAGTTTGTTTGAACATTTGGATGTTTTAGACATCATGTTTTTCAGTATATGGATTGTGTGCATAAATTCTATTTATGTGCTGTTATAACAGTCTTGTGAAACTACACCACGCAACACAGCAGTGCAGAATGATTTTTTTGTCTTTTGATCTGCAGCAGAAACCAGAGGTGGGAGTAAGTCACACATGTGCAAGTCACAAGCAAGTCTCAAGTCTTAACCTTCGAGTCTCAAGCAAGTCCAAGTCAATTTTTTATAAAAGCAAGCAAGTCAAGTCAAGTCACTGCCTTATGTCAAGCAAGTCAAGTCAAGTCGTAGCTTGGGTCACAAGTCACTGGCAAGTCGTTCAAATGTTTGATGATTTCACTGAATTTATAAAATAAGTTAAAACTACAGAAGTTGTGAACTATGGTTTTATTTGCAACATATATATTTTTAAATATACATTTCCACATACAGCTGAGTGGTTAATACAATAAAAATCTAAAAAAATAAATACAATTTCAAACTACATAGCCTAAAATGTAAACGTTACTGAAATTAGGCCAACATTAAAGCATGAAAAAATAAATATGCCTCAAACATTGCAGAAGACCATTAAAATGTATAACAATTCACAATTCAAGTATAATGGTTCCTATGCCACCAAATGGCATTCTTCAAACTGGCATCCCCTTTATATAAGTTATATATTTTTAATTATGAAGTTAAAACCGCCAATAGGTGGCGCCAAATAACCGTCTTAATGTACGAGTCATAGAAGCATTCATTTAACTTACCGGTATGTTCAAAACGGCAGATTCGTTCTGGAACTAAGCAACTAGGTCACTGAATCACAAAAACGCATAACTCTTTCTGTGGCTTGTTTGGAACCATTGCCATTGGAGAAATAGAGCAAAAACAGAGAATATTTGGAATATGTCTAAAATGTCACATCACAATATTCACTCTTTGTTTTCTGAACTGTTTTATAAAATCATCACATTTGAAATCGCGCCAATATTCTGGAAATATTTTTTTAATATCATATGTTATAATTATGAAAATAACTAGGGCAATTTTTCCACCATTTGAATTTTGGTTACATATTAATTCTGCTGGCATTTTTTGCCATCAACCCCCTGATAACACCTAACCCTGCTTTAAGAGAAAACGACAAAACTAACAGTTTTCTTTGTTGTTTTTCGTCATTGGAAAGAACGACATATTTGGCTTTAAAGCATGATTTAAAAAGAAATGTGGCAAATGTTATACAAAACAGATATGCCATCATTAATTATAATTTGAATATTGACAACATTAAGCTACATTTAAAAACATCTGTAGCCTATAAAGAGTCATGCTATTTTGAGCAATATTCTCTCTAGATTTAAAGATAGTCAAATGAACTATAACAAACATAAACAAGCCATAGCTTACTTTTAGACGTGGTGAATGAAGTTCGACTGTTCGAGGTAGTGATGGTCGTCCGATATCCCTTGCCAGTTATTATGCGTACAGCAAATCTTCTTGTATGAATATGGTCAATTTCTAGTGTTTATATCCAAAAAGAAACAATGCTGGGAGATGTTTTTGTATTTAACGTTAGCGCGCTCACGGCGATGCATGTTTTTTCTGCGCTCGTGCAGCGTCAAGCAATCGCGCAGAATCTAATGACTGACGTCAATGGTTCCGTTGCTTTCATTTTGTTCATCAATTGATGTTGCGATGATTTATATAAAAATGTATATCGAGTCATTCTCGAGTCATACAGTTCAAGTCAAGTCAAGTCTCAAGTCATTGGATCTCAAGTCAAAGTCAAGTCAAGTCATTTTCTTAATTTAGTCAAGCAAGTCCCCCATCTCTGGCAGAAACTAGTCAAACACAGATATCATGTATCTCGTCAATGGTGACAAACGAAAAGCTTCATGCTGCAATGCTTCATACTGCAATTGGAGCATGAAGCTTTTCGTTTGTCACCGTTGTTGAGATTCCTGTGTTGATTCTGATGTCTGTTTGATATTGTAGACTCGGGGTCCTCAAATCTGACCCTGCAGGGTCACTGTATTGTTTATGACAATACATTATTTATTTATTTTAATGTATTCTTTTATTTATTTTAATGCTTTTTATAGGAATCTAGGTTTTTTTTTGTAAAAATCTACACAACATGTGTCAAAATAAATACCATAAACACATGCTGTGTGTTGTTTTTTAACACATCTCTTTTTAGAGTGCGGTTGAGCGTGCCAGAGGCATGGGTTATAATCCGCCCTCAAATAGTTTATTATTATTTTCTCATTACAAATAAAGATGTTGGTTTTAATGAGAAAATGTAAAATGCACTTTTTGTTAAACATGTAGTTTAGATAACTAATTATTTTATTTTGTTATTACTTTTGTTAACATAAACTTATTAGATATAAAGTGGGCTGTCCCTGATTTATCAAAAATAATCCTGTTTCTAAATTAAGAACACACGAAATATTAACACATATTATCAAACAAACATATGTAACAAACCAAAATATAAATTACCATACATTCATGTAATATGTAGACTAGGCTACATCCATGTGTAGGCTATTTTTACAAATACAAATGTATTATTTACACTCACCTAAAGGATTATTAGGAACACCATACTAATATTGTGTTTGACCCCCTTTCGCCTTCAGAACTGCCTTAATTATACGTGGCATTGATTCAACAAGGTGCTGAAAGCATTCTTTAGAAATGTTGGCCCATGTTGATAGGATAGCATCTTGCAGTTGATGGAGATTTGTGGGATGCACAGCCAGGGCACGAAGCTCCCGTTCCACCACATCCCAAAGATGCTCTATTGGGTTGAGATCTGGTGACTGTGGGGGCCATTTTAGTACAGTGAACTCATTGTCATGTGCAAGAAACCAATTTGAAATAATTCGAGCTTTGTGACATGGTGCATTATCCTGCTGGAAGTAGCCATCAGAGGATGAGTACATGGTGGCCATAAAGGGATGGACATGGTCAGAAACAATGCTCAGGTAGGCCGTGGCATTTAAACGATGCCCAATTGGCACTAAGGGGCATAAAGTGTGCCAAGAAAACACCCCCACACCATTACACCACCACCACCAGCCTGCACAGTGGTAACAAGGCATGATGGATCCATGCTCTCATTCTGTTTACGTCAAATTCTGACTCTACCATCTGAATGTCTCAACAGAAATCGAGACTCATCAGACCAGGCAACATTTTTTCCAGTCTTCAACTGTCCAATTTTGGTGAGCTCTTGCAAATTGTAGCCTCTTTTTCCTATTTGTAGTGGAGATGAGTGGTACCCGGTGGGGACTTCTGCTGTTGTAGCCCATCAGCCTCAAGGTTGTGCGTGTTGTGGCTTCACAAATGCTTTGCTGCATACCTTGGTTGTAACGAGTGGTTCTTTCAGTCAAAGTTGCTCTTCTATCAGCTTGAATCAGTCGGCCCATTCTCCTCTGACCTCTAGCATCAACAAGGCATTTTCGCCCACAGGACTGCCGCATGCTGGGTGTTTTTCCCTTTTCACACCATTCTTTGTAAACCCTAGAAATGGTTGTGCGTGAAAATCCCAGTAACTGAGCAGATTGTGAAATACTCAGACCGGCCCGTCTGGCACCAACAACCATGCCACGCTCAAAATCGCTTAAATCACCTTTCTTTCCCATTCTGACATTCAGTTTGGAGTTCAGGAGATTGTCTTGACCAGGACCACACCCCTAAATGCATTGAAGCAACTGCCATGTGATTGGTTGATTAGATAATTGCATTAATGAGAAATTGAACAGGTGTTCCTAATAATCCTTTAGGTGAGTGTATATAGTTAATATGAATTGTCATAAGTAATAAATGTCTGTTGAAATATTAAATATTAAAATATGTGCTTACGTAGTTTATTTTACGATGTAAATCTAATTTCATCTAAATCTTGATGAAACATTAAAAATGTGACTAACACATGCAACAACAAGGAACATTTCAAATGTTAACCATATTGTACAATGCTTTCACTAAACACTTTAAATTAACTTTAATTGTGTCCATATTTTAAATTTTTAGGATCTGCATCTATATTTTGCTCCTCACACCCTTTCTTCACTCCACAGATTGAACGTAGGCCTAATGCATTGACTTCCTTTCTGCTCTTTCTTTCCATTACTTGAATTTCCTGACTGCACACTAATTTCTTTTTTCTAATAAAAGTTAATTATATGTAATGTCAACTATAAAATAACCATTGAATGTCAATTTGTTTATTGAATTTGAGTATAATTTAGGTTAATGGTTGTTAATTGTACCTGAATACAATTATTGTATTCTCCTATATACAGTTCTCCTTTGAGGTGTGGAGCAGAACGCACAAATTAAGTATACCAGGCTTTAAGACCATTGAGCACAGTCCAATCAAGCTTAAATTGCCCACTTTACCTGATGGCCCACTTAACCTGCATTCACATGCTTGTTTGCATCCTAATTTCACTGGAGCGAATATAGACTCTGCAACAGCGTTAAGATTAAGATGAAGCAGTCGTCTTTGTGAAGTCTGCAATGTGCATGTGCAACAAGAGAACACTGATCATTTCCGACACTTCGCCTGGGACTAAAAGCCATCAAGTATAAGCATTTTATATTATGAGGCCATCCTTAAAAATATTTTGGTGTGCAGTAACAGCAAAAAAATAAAATAAAGACGTGGCGTTTTTTTCTGATAAGTAAACAAAGGACTGCTCTGTCGTATTGATACGTGACTGATCTGATTAAAGGGCGCCGATCAGTCCGGAGAGCCCGTGGGGATCCTCGCATGGCCGAGGAAATGACACCTCACAAACAAGACATTGTATTCCGGTGTTAAACTCATCAATTCAAAGAATACGCACACACATGAAACTCCCATTTGACTTCATGGTAGAATCTGGACAATCAGGCACACAAATGATTCATTGTAATTAATGAATAGTGGAACTTCCCCCAAATCAAGCTAACACTGGCAGAGTTCAGTGTCCTATTACGAGTTTTTACGACCCAAAAGAATGTGCATGGACTCATTTCTTGCTGAAAAAGTGAAATGAATCCTTGTTAATCCTATATATTATGATGATATCTGGGAAAATCCGTCGGATGTCGTGCTTGTCCATTTTCTAGTCTAAAAATAGATTGAATGTCAAATTTGGGTTTTCAATAAATTATTATTCTATAACATGTTGTTTATCATCTCTGAATATATCTTGGAGAAAATTCACTCGATTAGTGCAGAAAAATAGCAATTTATAGTGGCAAGCTGAAAAGACGCGTCTTTCTCTTTAAGAACACGCGCGGAGCGGAGGTGCAAAAAAAACAACAAAAAAAAACAGCTATTTAGTTGACAGTTTCGCCTATCAAAATAAACGACATAACAGAATAAAGGTCCCGCCAGTCCTGTGTAAACTACAACGGCACACAAGTTTTTATCTATTTATTTTTAGCGTTATCATGTGGTGTGATGCGGAGCACAAGAGAACAACTGAGTCTGAAGCTGCTCATTTAAAAGACCTTGCTCGCCTCTCAATCGTCCAATTTCAAAACGGTTTTCACAGGATGAATTTTGAGTTTGAAAGCTTTCGAATGATACCTAATCTATGATGATTACTAAAATATATGATATGAAAAAAGGCAATAAAAAAGAGCGCCAGTCCCGCTAGCAGGACGTGACAGTTAATTAAACCTGTTTTTCTCAAAATTCCATTTCTGAAAATCACAGCGATCAGCCGACTTCAGATAACCATAACTTTTGTTACAGACAAACTATAAAATAAATAAAAACAGATTTGGAAAGGATTTGAACCCAGCTTTAATATGATCACAAAACCTGTAATATGTCAAATTTCACCATGTGGTGGGTTTTCCTAGCCTGGCTCCGCCCTCCTACGCACTTCCGCTCAATTTCATTTTCCTTCAGTACTCCGTCTGGGATCGTGCCATAGACTTTGGTTTCCAGAAATCAATTTTTTGTAGGACCAATCAGCGAATAGAGGGAGTGGCTGAGAACGATGACGTTGATGTATCGCGCGCGTCAGTTTGAGTTCAGTAATGGCAGCGGAGAAAGACGTGAGAAAAGCTATTCGGTCTGTTGTTGGAAAACTGCCGAATATGCAGAAGTTAAAGCCGGAGCAAGAACAATGTTTGCTAAGTTTTGCTGCTGGCCATGATGTTGTGGCCCTCCTCCCCACGGGATTCGGGAAAAGTTTGATTTTCCAGCTCACTCCGCTAGTGGTGAATGAATGAGTAAGCTAAGGCGAACGATAGGGATGCAAAGCCGATAGTTGCTGTCGTCTCCCCTCTTGTTGCACTAATGGAGGACCAAGTGAAGGAGGCAGAAAAGTTAGGAGTTCGTGCTGGGCAGCTCGGCGTGCACGATGACCGTGACATTTTGGACGGACGATTTAGCCTGGTGTTCGGAAGCCCTGAGTCCTAACGTTAGCTGCTAAACTGTTGTTGAAGATGCACTCAGGAGTCATGTCAGTATCACAAGAATCACTAAATTTACTGTTCAGAATTTGAGCTAAATAGGACACTTTGAGCCCCTTTGTGTACTCGTGCAGGACCATGGTTGGTGTGTCAGTTTTACATGTTGTAAATCATAAAAATCTGTTGTATTTGTTTTTAATAAAAATGTGAAAACACATACTTTGAAGACCATAATTTGAGTTTCAGTTTTAGATGGCAATAGTTTGTTTTAATAAAAAAAACTAAATGTCATAAATAAAAATGTGAAAACACATACTTTGAAGACCATAATTTGAGTTTCAGTTTTAGATGGCAATAGTTTGTTTTAATAATAAAAAAAAAATGTCATAAATAAAAATGTACAAACACATACTTTGAAGACCATAATTAATTAAGGTAATTAAGAAACAATAAGACATAATATGAAAAATGGTTGTTTATTACACATCTGCAGATAGAGACAGATCATTCACTGTACAGCATTTGCGGCAGATCCGAAGCGACCGCAGCGGTGTATTTTTAATGATTAGACCCAGCTTCGACCGTTGAATGAATACATCACTGTCCTTACCCACTAAACAATTTAATGTCCAAAAGACGTCTTTTCAACGTCTTTGTCACAAAGTCGGACGTTGAATAGACGTCCCCTGAGGAGCCAGAATGTAACGTTTTATGACGTCTTATTGTTGACGTGTTCTGCACGTCTGATATAGAAGTTCATGGACCCTTCTTACAAGGTTAAACTAGTTCAAATGTGGCCATTGTGGACATATTTTCAACATCATTTATGGTCTCATTTAGACAATTTATACTGTTTCTGGACCAAATAAAAACTGTCAGGATGCATTAAATTAAAACTCATGTTTATCTCAATGTAATTGAAAAGCAACTCAGTTTGTGTTTGTCCAAAAATCATGAACATAAAAGACACTTCTGTAAATCACACATCTCTGGATCATAAGAGAAACCAGATCTGAAGGAAAGTCTTTCTGGCTCAGACACTTGTGCTGAACTTAATCACAGACATAACATACAGATTTAACTATTTCTGTCAGACGTCTACAGAAGATCTTAGTGAGAATTAGCAGAGGTTTAGATGCTGATATTTGTGTCATTTGGAGTGTCACCAGTGTAGTGATCAGTGTTTGCTTTAGTTGGGCTCTTGGTCCCAGTTCTTCTTACATTAGCTTTTCTTTGGCTGCTATATCTCTGTGTTTGTAAAAGACGATTGCTATGGCAGAAAAAGCCAAGATAAAGTAAAATCAAGTGTTATCATCTTCGTGTTGATGATGATATTAATTTGTCAAAACGCGCATCTAAGTTTGTGATTAAAGTTTAGTATTTGGCATGTATAACTGCCAACCTTGTGGAACTGCATTATTGCACCAATAGCATTAAAACGATCACTTATTTGAAGGTGGAAAAAAAAGCATGTGCACATTACGTTTTGAGCAAATGTATCATGTAGTCACACACAGACATCAAGATTTTACATATGAATCACAACAACGGTGACAATCAAAACAAAAAAACTTGGGAATCAAGGATGAGTTTTGTCCTATGAAAGCTACCCATCATGCATTGCATCATGATGCTTTTTTTATTGTCACCATTATTGTGAATCATATGCAAAATCTTGATGTCTGTGTGTGACTACATGCTACATTTGCTCAAAACATCGTGTACGCATCCTATTTATATACCTCTAAATAAGTGAACTATTAATTGCTATTGGTGCAATATTGCAGTTCGACAGGACGAGCAGCTATAAATGCTGAAGCATCTGACAACATTGTATGCTTGCTTTGTGAAGACTTTTGCTGATATCAGCTGAACTCACTTTATTTTGGCTTATTCTGCCATAGCAATATTGCACAAAGATACAGCAACCAATGAAAAGCTGAAGTAAGAAGAACTGGGACCAAGAGCCCAACTAAAGCAAACACTGATCACTACACTGGTGACACTCCAAATGACACAAATATCAGCATCTAAAAACCTCTGCTAATTCTCACTAAGATCTTCTGTAGACGTCTGACAGAAATAGTTAAATCTGTATGTTATGTCTGTGATTAAGTTCAGCACAAGTGTCTGAGCCAGAAAGTCTTTCCTTCAGATCTGGTTTCTCTCATGATCCAGAGATGTGTGATTTACAGAAGTGTCTTTTATGTTCATGATTTTTGGACAAACACAAACTGAGTTGCTTTTCAATTACATTGAGATAAACATGAGTTTTAATTTAATGCATCCTGACAGTGTTTATTTGGTTCAGAAACAGTATAAATTGTCTAAATGAGACCATAAATGATGTTGAAAATATGTCCACAATGGCCACATTTGAACTAGTTTAACCTTGTAAGAAGGGTCCATGAACGTCTATATCAGACGTGCAGAACACGTCAACAATAAGACGTCATAAAACGTTACGTTCTGGCTCCTCAGGGGACGTCTATTCAACGTCCGACTTTGTGACAAAGACGTAGAAAAGACGTCTTTTGGACATTAAATTGTTTAGTGGGTAGTGTCAAATATACATTTCGAATTCGAATTGTTCCTAGATGAACAAAACCTGCAGCTCTCGTTGACAGACATCCTATTGTAAACATAATCCTCTGATTATCTTGGACTTGTTTCCGACCGGTTTCGGCGCATGACATATACGTCAGGACCACACGTTAGCGATTGGCTATGACAGATCCTGAGTGACTTTGGGCAGATCCAATAGTTTTGAACTTGAACAGAGAACCCGCCTACAAGGAAGTAAACGTTTCCCAATGGAGCGATGCCAGACTCTCTGTACAAATGAAATGTACGAGAGTCTGGTTGAACCAGGCTAGGGTTTTCCCAGATCGCATCACAAATGTGAATTATGAATTATTTAATACATTTCCCTAAAACACGAGCCAAATACGCTACACCACAAACAATTTGAAATCTTTGTCAAAAAACATTTTTATTACATTAATTCCTGCTGCATTCATTCGATTTTTTTGGCTAAATCAAGAAAAAAGAAGCCGCTACATTTCAATGAAAGTGGATTTTCAGAGGTAAACAAATAAATTAAAATGACTTTAGAATTCACAAAATAACAGTTAATTAGATTAACATGCAATGTAATACCTATGAGAAAACATGTTAATGTGTTATATTTGGGATGTTTACATCCATAAAACATAATTTAAATTGTGTTACTGGTTACTAGTTTACTAGGTTATACTGTTTTACTTGCATCCACCGCTAGGTGTCAATGCAACGTGCAAATCAGAGACCAGTTATGTTTCAACGCCACATATAGGCAAATCCACGGACAACTAACAGGCATTAGGACGAATGTAAAGAGAGTGCTTGAGACGCGCACAAGTCAGCAATATTCCTGATGATTTATTGGTGTGAAGTTTCGTGCACAATGACAAACAGGAGTGCAAATTCTCGAAAACAACACCATCATTACCAAGCGCGAACCATTGACAGTGAATGAAACGAAGCGAAGGTATAGGCCATATGTGACATGCATAAACCATGGTGTAAACATAACCATAGTTCACGCCACGGGTTTTTATTTAAAAGAAAGAATGTAGCCAATGTAGGCTTTTTATATTCACAATACTTACTAAAATATAATTCATATTATTTGATTGCATTTGTATTAGTTGTTTGAAGAGTAAAAAAAAAGAAGGTTGGTCTTAACGCAAGTTTACAACCGGCAAGTCGGTCGGACTAAAATGAAAAAAAAAAAACTAAAGGGTCGGTCCTAAATTGACAGGGTCGGTCGGGTTACGGCAAGCCAGAATATTTTTAAGGATGGCCTGAATTTTCTTGGTAATGTAATGTAAATGGTTCACTATATTTTTCTGACATAAAAAAAAAAAAAAAAAAAAAAAGGCATAGCCTAATGTACCCGAGTCCACATAAAAAGGGTGATCTGGGATATGAACACAAAAATCGTAGAAGTTAACCGTCATTATTGATGATGAATGATTCGATAAAAGTGTGTGTGTTCTCACTCACTTTCCTGACAAGCGTGAGTAACACACAGCAAACAGAGAGAATGTAGATATTTCTGCTATCCTTCAGCAGAATTTGACTCCCGAATAAGAGACGGTATTAAGTAGTCCGGCATTGGCACATGCCTCTATGCTTAGAGGAATCTGGTGCAAAAATAGTATTTATAATTACTTTTGGAAAAATACATAATAAAAATCTTAATATTATTGTTCATCTGTTACAGTACAGTGAATAATTTGAAAGTGAAATACAGTGAAAGTTTAAGTAATTATCATCATGGAAAGTTTAGCATTATTTAATAAATTTAAAATAAAACAAAACATAATGCCCTTATCTAAGATTTTTTTTTTTTTTTTTGTCTTGCATCTCATAATAAACTCAGGTGAGCTCAGAGCCAGCTAATTTTCCGCTAATTCTTTTTTGTAAATTGAACTCTGTGTAAAGGATTGTGGGTGATTGGAGGACATGAAGGATACACTTGATGCATCCTCCAAAACAGGCTGAATGATGGATGCAAAATGATAGCTGCCTTCCAAGGATCCTTCAGACTAAACCGGCTTTACTGGGATATAGCCTTCCAAGTGAGAAACACACTGAAGTGCCAGTGCAGAAGGACAAAATATGATGAAAGCTCAAAGGGTTCAGGGTAATAATCAGATATTAGTTTGCCATCTGCAAGCAGGAGGTGTTCGAACTCAGAAACTAGAAGTGTTAGACTGAGTGTTACAAATGTTGAAGAGTAATGGAGCATAAAAAGTGTTTTAATACATGAATCTGAGAGATGAGACTTGATTATTGCCAATGTTACTGTAAATTTGTTTTTATTGTCCTTTTGATGATAATTAACAGATTAAAGCTTTAAATCAAGAGAAAGAGAAGGGAAACACACCTCCAAAATGCATCACTGTGAGGAGAGAGAGGAGGACAGTAAGGAGAAAGAAGAGTGTGGTGCAGGACCCAGCTGCGTGTCAATGAAGAGTGATCAGTCCATGATCAACCCCATTACTTTCACCTCTGACATCAGGTACAGTACGATACCCATGAATGTATTTGATAAATGCTTTCAAAACAATTTACAGTGCATTCAAGCTACCCAGTACTACATGTTGTGACAACAGATTGATAGACAAACAGTAGATGGGTCCGAAATTTGTTTTAAAAATTGTTTTAAATCAGCTTCACAGAAGGCCTTATTGTATGGAGGACCAGCTCTACCATATTTAAAAATAAATACAGAAATAAATAAATGCTCAATAAATAAATAAGCATACAATTAATTGCCCCAAAAAATACATTAAACAAATAAATTTAGGTAGAAATTAAATTATACAGTGAGAAATAAATGTATATATCTCTTTTAATTAACTTCTTTATTTATTCATCTTTGTAATAATTACCTTATTTATTTATTGTCCGTTATAATCTTCAACTTTATTTATTAATTAGGCTACTTATTTTTTTAAGTATTTATTTATGTGCATGTTATAATATTCTTCTTTTGTATTTTTTTTACCCTATTTATTTCTTCAATGCTATTTATTTCTGCCTGTCGTTTTTACATTTCTGTATACATTTCGGCCCAATTATGCAAACTTCTGCGCATTTTGTTGGTTAGCATTTTACTGCATCGGTTGAATCTACATGGCTTTTCCCCGCCATAAAGCATTGTTTAGTGGCAGTAATGCAACTCATTGGATGCCAGCTGCCGTAAAAATCCAAAGAAGAAGAAGAAGAAGCAGAAGAAGCAGCATTGTTTAGTAATGTCTAACTCAGCAGGCAGACGTTCAGTGTCCGACCTCTTAAGGGAAGCTGCTAATAGACTGGAAGAATTAGAACGCTGTAAGTTTGAGATCCGAAATGTTTTTCTGTGGTCCTTTGAACATTTTTTTAACTTTTACTTTACTTTTACATACAGCTTCCAGTTCGAGTATCAGTGGCATGTAGATTCGACCGATGCAGTAAAATGCTAACCAACCAATGGGCAGAAGTTGACCCCCTAAGACAGCCCCTCCTCATTTGCATAATGAGGCAGAAATGCATACAGTAATGAAAAAAACGACAGGCAGAAATAAATAGCATTGAAGAAATAAATAAAAAAAATACGAAGGAAGAATAAAACAGACAAAAATATTATAACATCCACATAAATAAATAAGGTAATTATTACAAAGGTGAATAAATAAAGAAGCTAATTAAGAGATATATACATTTGTCTCACTGTATAATTTAATTTCTACCTACATTTATTTGTTTATTGTATTTTTTGGGGCAATTAATTGTATGCTTATTTATTTATTGAGAATTTATTTATTTCTGTATTTATTTTCAAATATGCTAGAGCTGGTCCTCCATATTATTGCTTTAAATGGAATGCCTTAAAGGAGTAGTTCACTTTAAAAAAAAACTTTTGCTGATAATTTACTCACCCCCATGTCATCCAAGATGTCCACGTCTTTCTTTCTTAAGTCGAAAAGAAATTAAGGTTTTTGATGAAAACATTCCAGGATTTTCTCCATATAATGGACTTCATTGGGAGCCAAACCGTTCAAGGTCCAAATGAGAGTTTCAGTGCAGCTTCAAAGAGCTTTAAACGACTCCAGACGATGAATAAGGGTCTAATCTAGGACCCTTCGAGTCATGACTCGAAAAAAGATTTGTTAATTTTGATGAACGAGTTCGAACAGGAGAGTCACGAACGCTCATCACAGAACAGAGCAAGGCGAGCATTTGTGCTTATAAAACTTAAACTTTATTTATTTTTTAAATGACAGAGCGTTTCGCTAGATAAGACCCTTATTCATCGTCTGATATCGTTTAAAGCCTTTTGAAGCACTGAAACTGTCATTTGGACCTTGAACCGTTTGGTTCCCAATGAAGTCCATTATATGGAGAAAATCCTGAAATGTTTTTATCAAAAACCTTCATTTCTTTTCGACTGAAGAAAGAAAGACGTGGACATCTTAGATGACATGGGGGTGAGTAAATTATCAGCAAAAGTTTTTTTAAAAGTGAACTACTCCTTTAATGCAGCGTTTCTTAAAGGGATAGTAGTGTAACTCGACCAAGAACGGTGACACAAAATAAAACGTTGCGCTTTTCTAAGCGTGTAAAATGGATAACTATATTGTATGGCAGAATACCATAGCAAGTGGTTGGGAGCACTTCGACTCGGCGCAGTAATATCATCACTCGTGAAAAATCCTCTCCACCCGCTCCCATTGGTTCTATTGACGGAAATGAGAGGGAGGAGGAGAGGGAGCGGGGCGGCATATGCATTTTTGTCACTCTTTTGAACCATAATTAAGTTGTGAGATTGAGAACATTTTACCAATTACCAATTTTACCATAATTTTTTTTCTTCCAGAACAGTGATCAGTGCTCCCAGATTATTCAATTAAATATTAATCCATTTTATACTCCTGTCTCTTTATTGCTGAGTGGAGTTAGAGCCCATCACCTCATCAGCTCTAAAAAATATTATGTATAAGATTGTTGTATACAACAACTAAAATCTACTTTTGTCCTATTGATGTAATTCCCAGTCATTTGTTTCAAGCAAATCTCTGACTATCTATCACCCAGCTTAATGCATATGTTCTGCCATGAATCGCGAATGGGTCCTCCTTAATACAAGCTGCTGATATTTACAGTGTTAACTACTTGGCATTAGTTTATTGGTTCATGTCACATCTGCAGCCAATAAATTTGCTGCTCAACATTTAAATGGCAGGTTACCATTCTCTATAGCAATTTGCAGCACCCTTTCAGAATTCGTCTTTAACCGTCCACCTTCCTCTACACCTGTATAGATCTGCTATGGGTAGTTTGGGTAATTGATATATGTTATTTATGCATCTCAGTATGTCTGACATATTCACGGCAGTGTATCACCATATTGGAAAGTTCCTGTACTTTCTCTGCAGCTGCAGCAGCAATAATCCACAACAACAGCAATAATCAACAGCAGCAGCAATTCAGCACCAGCATAGCAAATCTGTTCTGCCAAGACCAAATACATTAACATTGTCATATCCATTATCATGCTAAAAAATCCAAAAGTTGTCATGATAGAACTGTATTGTTCATTAGCAAATGCCTGACTAAGGGCGCATGCCCTCTAGATTTGAAGCATGCAGTTGTGACCCAACTTTTAAAGAGACCTGACTATAGACATATTTTCCATTTACATTTTTATTTAAAAAACTATTGGGAAAAGTAATCTTGCAACAGTTCATCATTCATAAACATAAATGCCATTTTTGACTTTCCAATCGGGTTGTGGAACAATACCAGTCTGCTTTTGTAAATGCACTAAACATTATCTATCTGGCCTTAGATAAGTATTCGATATCAATGACCATACTATTCTTGCCTTGCCAACATTCATGCCTTGAACACTTGGTGGGATGAAAAGGCACTGTTTTGAGAGAGTTTTCAGTCTTAATTTTCTGACAGATATTTTTCAGTTGGCATTGGAGATTCCACCTGTGATAAGAGACTTCTTCCTTGGAGGGTTCCACATGGCTCCATCCTTGCCCCTATCATTTTTTTAATACCCTGATTTCCACTGCTGTGCCAATGACACAATTGTAGCTCCAACAAACACTTTAGAATTCATTATTATCTTATCCAAGTATATTATTATTATTATTATTAGTATATTATATAATGTTTATATAGTATAAAAAAAACTAACTTCTTCATTATATTTCATGTCTAATGTGTTGTATTTCTTGAGGTCCAGTTCATACAGCACCTCCTCTGACATCCTCTGTTTTAGAATCAACTTTGAGTGATGGTTTTTCCAGTGTCTATCAACCTTTACAATTGTGTACTAAATCTTTTTAATACATACATTTTGTTGATGTTGTGTCTTTTGTATGTTGTGTTCAGATCTGCGCCATCCTCTACATCCCAATATCAGACCCATATTATGCAGGTCAAAACTGAAGAAGTCCTGCAGACACACACACTGGAGACTGGAGACCTCCAGAGAGTCAAAGACCAGCACAAAACCAGCATGAAGAACAAGTATGAGAAATTATTTGAGGGAATGAAATTACAGGGTAATGAAACTTTCCTGAACAGGATCTACACACAGCTCTATGTCATTAAGGGAGAGAGTGGAGTGAATAAAGAACATGAGGTTTTACAGATGGAGAAAGCAGCCAGAACAAAACACTCTCAAGACACTCCAATTGACTGCAATGACATCTTTAAAGCCTCTCCTGTAGGATGTGAGGAGAAGGAGCAAATCAAGACTGTTCTTACTAAAGGCATCGCTGGAATCGGGAAAACCGTCTCTGTGCAGAAGTTCATTCTGGACTGGGCCGAGGGAAAAGCCAATCAGGATGTAGATTTCATGTTTGTGCTTCCATTTCGAGAGCTGAACTTGATCCGAGATCATCAGTACAGTCTTCACAAACTTCTGCTGGACTTTCATCCTGAACTTCAAGATCTGGACTCAAAGATTTACGAGGAGTGTAAAGTTGTGTTCATTTTTGATGGTCTGGATGAAAGCAGAATCACACCGATGTTTTCAGATGCTCAGAAAGTTTCTGATGTGACTGAGACTTCATCAGTGGGTGTGTTGATGTCAAACCTCATTAAAGGAGAGCTGCTTCCCTCTGCTCTCATCTGGATCACCTCCAGACCAGCAGCAGCCAATCAAATCCCCTCCAAATACATCAACCGTCTGACAGAGATTCAGGGATTCAATGAGCCTCAGAAGGAGGAATATTTCAGGAAGAGAATCAGTGACGAGCATCAAGCCAGCAGAATCATCTCACACATCAGAAGAGCAAGAAGCCTCCACATCATGTGCCACATACCCGTCTTCTGCTGGATCTCATCCACTGTGCTTCAAAAACTCCTGAAAGAAGACCTGAGTGCAGAAATCCCTCAAACTCTGACTGAAATGTACATCCACTTCCTGCTGATTCAGATCAACATGAGGAATCAGAAGTATGAAGAGAGAGATCCAGAGAAACCCCTGCAGTCCAACAGAGAAGTGATTGTGAAACTTGCTGAACTGGCTTTCCATCAGCTGATGAAGGGCAATGTGATGTTCTATGAGGAGGACCTGATTGAGAGTGGCATAGACGTCACTGACACCTCAGTGTATTATGGGATTTGCACTGAGATCTTTAAGGAGGAATCTGTGATTCATCAGAGGAAAGTCTACAGCTTTGTTCATCTTAGCGTTCAGGAGTTTCTCGCTGCTTTCTATGCATTTTATCATTATGCAATCAAAAATGTTGACACGTTGCAGTTTTGTGATGTGATGCATATCCTGCAAAGGGATGCAACAGATAAAGCTCTTAGGAGTGAGAATGGACACCTGGATCTGTTCCTGCGGTTCCTGCTGGGCGTCTCACTGGAGTCCAATCAGAGACTCTTACAGGATCTACTGACACACACAGAGAACACCTCAGAGAGCATCAGGAGAACCACACAGTACATTAAAGAGAAGATCAAAGATGGACATGGCCTCTCCGCTGAAAGATCCATCAATCTGTTCCTCTGTCTGCTGGAAGTGAAAGACCAGACTCTGTCCAGAGAGATCCAGGAGTTTGTGAAATCAGACAAACACTCAGAGAAGAAACTCTCTCCTGCTCACTGCTCAACAATCGCCTACATGCTTCAGATGTCAGAGGAGGTGCTGGATGAGCTGGACCTCAAGAAATACAACACATCAGATGATGGCAGAAGAAGACTGATACCAGCTGTGATCAACTGCAAAAAAGCTCTGTGAGTGTTTCATTTTGTCCTAATGTCTTACATTGTGTCTTAATCATTTCATTTGAACATATTTTACAAATAAATAATGATACAATGGAAATACAGTTGAAGAATGGGGTTAAGAATTTCATTTTGTCTCAATTTGTTTGAATCTTTTTCAGTCTAGCTGACTGTAATCTCACTGGTCAGTCCTTTGAAATTATATCATCAGCTCTACAATCCTCAAACTCCGTCCTCAGAGAGCTGGATCTGAGTAACAATGACCTGCAGGATTCAGGAGTGAAGCTGCTCTCTGATGGACTGAAGAGTCCAAACTGTCAGCTGGAGATAATGCGGTGTGTTAGAGCATAAAGTACAAGTCCACCGGTCATAATGTTGATGTGTTTTTGTTAATGATCTTACTCTGTGTGTGTCTGTAGGTTGTCTGGCTGTATGGTGACAGAGGAAGGCTGTGGTTATTTGTCTTCAGCTCTGAGTTCAAACCCCTCACACCTGAGAGAGCTGGATCTGAGCTACAATCACCCAGGAGAATCAGGAGTCAAGCTGCTACGTGACAAACCGAAGGATCCAAACTTCTCTCTGCAGTTTCTCAAGTATGTTTAGACGTTATGACTCATGTGTGTCTAAATGTTATAAGGGGTCATCTAAGAGGGATCTTTTGTTAAGAAATAATATTTTTATTGTCTCATTACTTTTTAACTGGCTTTATCTGATGTAATATAGCATAATCCACAAATCTCACATTAGAGAAAACAGTGAACAGTTGTTATATCAAATTTTGAGGGTGTAAAATAGAGAACTGTTACTTTAATACCAAAATAGCTTTAAGAAAAAAACAAATTATTACAACCCATATATTTTTTAATTCCTACTAGGATTCGAGAGAGCTTAGTGCTAAAGGGTAACAAGTTGCTATAACAATTTGCAGTACTTATTTAAAATTATTGTTGTGGTCTTTTTTTGCAATGTTTGATTGCAATGTTTTGTTGTCTGTGCTGACCTGCACATATGATTCACTCTGAATCTGTCACGCTATCCTGTCTTTGGACTGGAGAACACTGGTGAAATGATTTAACCCTACACTTCCCTATACCATATATATTTAAACAGAACACCCAAAATATATGTTCAATTACAATGAATATAATTATAATCACATAGCCTACTTGTATATTTTATAATATTGATCAATATGTGAATACATTGACCAGGCTACACATGACACAAGCTGTGGTCTCATGAATTTCTATGAGATTAGATAGAACTCTATTGATCCCACACTTGTATGTCACAGACTTCCGAAGCTTTGTTTGGTCACATGCTTTTTTTCCGCTGTGATTTGTTGATATGGTAGAGGAAACAAGTCTGACCACCAGATGTCACTAATGCGCATTGTGTTAAAAGCATTGTGATGAAAGCCTTAAATGCTTCAGAAAGCCTCGGTTTCCCATCACTACACAGTGGTATTATTCTAGCATGACTACAGAAAGATTGCACAGGAAGTCATCATAAGCTAGTGCAAACAAGGTAACAATACACAGGTGTACTGAATGAAGCCATAATGAGTCCAGGCAAAGGATTGTGGGGAATGTAGTCCTTAATAGTGATACAGAAACTAAACAAATTCTTTTTCTCTGTAAGAACTCATATGCACTCCAGCTGGAGGATGTGACAATTTGGATGAAACCGCTTGATTAATTTGTATTACTTTTAGGGACAGCAATCTCTCGGGTTTAGTTAAAATTATCTTATTTTGTCTGTTAAAATAATCTGATGGTTCTGGTGAGTTTGGAATGACATGAGGGAGAGTAAATTATATAAATAAACTCATATGTAAACTCATATTAAAAGCCACAAAAGTCTCATTTTATTTGCAATTTTATTAATCTTCCCACATATCATGTCATTTTTGTTTGTTTGTTTTGTGTATGTTTCTGTCTCTGTATAGTTTGGACCATGGAGGATATTTCAGGATCGCACCAGGACTGGGAAAATGTAGGTCTCTCTCCTCTCTCTCTCTCTCTCTCTCTCTCTCTCTCTCTCTCTCTCTCTCTCTCTCTCTCTCTCTCTCTCTCTCTCTCTCTCCTCTCTCACACACACACACACACACACACACACACACACACACACACACACACACACACACACACACACACACACACACACACACACACACACACTGGTAGGGCTGGGTAAAAAATATAAATTTTAATCGATTGTCATTTTGAAGAACCGTTATCGTTTCTTAAATCCCAAAAATCTGTCTCAACAGGACTATTTTTAATAGGGTCGTTAGTGAAATTTGTTTCACAGACGTGAAATTGGAAATTCCAGCGCAAATGACCTAGTGTTTTAGACTGCCCATTTAATACCAGTGTTAAGTAAGAGTAAGATACTTATCTAGATTTCTCTGCTCAATTATGAATTTAAATAGCCACTGCTATAAACTCATGAAATTGACTTAAATTATTATTATTTTTTTTATAATAAATTAAAATCATCTAAACAAATAACGATTTAAAATACATATACATGACGCACGGCCACATATAGAAAACACAGTCCCACCTCTGTAATATACACATATGTTAGTCCCGTCCGAATATCAGTACATGAAGTCACAGACATCGTGTAATAAGAAATTTTACTCAAACGCCGTTTAGAAAACTAGTCCTCTCCGAATAGGGCTTCTGCTGTGTTCAATTGATGAATGAACAAAACTGTGTAGCGCACATCCCATCTAATAAATCGCAATAAGCTTTTTGCTGTGTAACTTCTTAAATGAAACAACATCTCCTCATTCAAATTCTGTCTTTTTTATTACGAAATTCAAAACAATAAATACTGTTTTGACGCTCTTTAATGTGGTGCGACGACAGATCACATAGCTCCTTCAGTTCAGGCGAAGTGCACGTGAAATGATCATCTCTTCCCCATTATTGTTAGTTAAAGCATATAATAAACATGAATAAACATCAGATGATATATTGAAAGATATAGTGCAACTTATCGAAATCCGTGTAATCGCTCAATCAGTATTTCAACTACGGAAAGACGGCAATAAAACAGCTTGTATGCAGTGTCACGTACTGTTACATTTACCATAGAAAAGCGATCCGATGTCCAAAAACTAGCTAGTCAGCTAGAAATATGAACTTAATATATGCACTATATTGTATATTCATTGTATTTCTACTTATCCTGTTCTTTGTGAATTGAAATAAAATCTTGAAATTAGTGTCAATGCCCTGTCCTACACACTGGCATTCCTATCATTATGAGGAAATAACATAGGTGTAGTGATGTTCATACTGTAAAAACAATTTTTCTGTCATGACAGAGTGTTTGGTATGGTAATGGATATGACAATGTTAATATGTTTGGCCTTAGTGGAATAGATCTGCTACGCTGCTGCTGTTATTGCTGCTGCTACTGCCAATACATACAAAACACACGGTTGTGAGCAAGTAGACAAGCTGCTGCTGTACAATACAGCATACATGAAATAAACCATAGCAGATCTACACAGGTGGAGCTGGGGAAGGTGGAGGGTTTCTGAAAGCGCGCTGCAACTGCTACAGCAAATGCTGACCAAGTATTTGAAAGTTGAGCAGTGAGCTCATTGGCTACTGATACAGCCAGAATGATGTGATTACAAGCAGATTGAGTTAAAGACCTATCAGCCTGCGCCATCTAGAGTTTCATGACAGAACTTTGTATATTCTATCCCCCTACACTAACCCTACCACTAAACCTATCTATCACTGAAAACTTTCTGCATTTATCTGTCAAAATTACAGTTATTATCTACACTGTGGAGACATTTGGTCCTCATAACGTATCAAGTACACACACACACACACACACACACACAACACACACACACACACACACACACACACACACACACACACACACACACACACACACACACACACACACACACACACACACCACACACACACACAACCGTGCATATTTAACAATGTCAAAGATGATCTGATCTCTCTTGTTGTGTTCAGATGCTTGTGTTCTCACACTGGATCCAAACACAGCACACACTCAACTCATCCTGTCTGAGGACAACAGAAAGGCAACGTGTGTGAAAGAGCAGCAGCCGTATCCTGATCATCCAGAGAGATTTGAGCTCCAGGAGCATGTTCTGTGTGGAGAGAGTCTGACTGGACGCTGTTACTGGGAGGTTGAATGGAGTGGCTCGGGTCATGTAGCAGTGGCATATAAAGGAATCGACAGGAAAAGTGGGACTGACTGTTGGTTTGGACTGAATGATAAGTCATGGAGTATGTACTGTTCAGATATGAATTACACAGTCTGGTTCAATAATAAAAGCACTGAAGTATCTGGCCCTTCAGCCCGCTCTAATAGAGTAGGAGTGTATGTGGACGTGTCGGCCGGCACTCTGTCCTTCTACAGCGTCTCTGACACACACAAACTCACACACATATACACATTCAACACCACATTCACTGAACCCCTCTATGCTGGATTTGGGGTTTATCCCGAATCTTCAGTGTCTCTGTGTCAGATTTAACAACCTCCTGCGAGGAACCACAGAGACACATTTCCACCTCAGAGCAAAGAAACTAAAAGGTTAATACGATTTACTGCAATTGTCTCACAATTGTGACATCAATTAATAGTCACAATTGTAAGAAATAGAGCTGCAATTGTGAGCTATAGTCACGATGTATGAGGTTGCTTTGCAAAAAACAAGTCATATTGTAATATAAATTTGCAGTGTTAGATACAAAGTTGCAGTTATGAGAAATAGTTACAATTCCGAGATTTAAAGTCGCATTGTAAGATATAGCAATTACATAAAGTCACAATTACCACAACAAGGTAAATTCCACAAGTGCAAATAAGAGATGGGATCATTCAGATGTTCTGTCATGTTGCCAATGTAATACCTGGTATAGCTGTCTATTTGTGAGGGTTTTCTCTTTAATTGAGTCATGTCTTATTTTCAGAGTTTGCTCTAATTCTTTTCTTTTTGCACCGGTAGCGGTAGAGTTCATTTGAGCTCTCAAGTCTATATATAATCTTAAATCCTATTTATAATGTTATTTCAATTAACTGTGTTATATTTGATTTTTTTTTTATCTAATGGGGATACGATTTAGAAGTACATTTACCAGAGACAGAACATGTAAGGGAGTTACACCCATAGAGGATGCTTGTTTGTGTGTTTATATCAAGTATGTTTTTGTTTTATATCTATTTATTCTTTTTCGCTTCATTTGTGTTTGTTTTAGCCTTTTTGGACTATTTTGTAGCATGATTATGAGGGAGAGACAGGACATTTAAGAGCGATTCATGTGTGTTTATCAGAAGTGAAAATAAAGATCCAGATGAACGTTGTTGTCCAATATCTACACAATGCAGAAGTTCTAGTTTCATCTTAATGGTTTTGTGAACTCCAGCAAGAACAGTCACGCTTGGTGTCCTGATCCACTGGTTACACTAAGATAAATGATTTGAGAATATTTAGTGAAGTCACACACAGTAATGATGAACTTCTTACACTTTATGTTAGACAGGAGAGATTGTTAATCCATTTGAGGAAATTTTGATTTTTTTTATATTTTTATTAAATGCAATTGTTTATCAAAAGAGAGTAAATAATATTTACGTAAATAATGTTAATGTTTCATTGCTTCTTTAATTTTTCTTTTTGCCATCCTGAAGTTTAGCTCTTCTCTGAATGGTTTGAAGAGTCTGAATGCAGGTCAAATATATATGACAGGCTGTTTATGTATCAGATATCATCTGTTGATGAGAGAGTCAGAGATTATGGTCTGTAGAAACACACTTGTTCTTCATTTGGTGTGATCTTATACAAGTTGAAGCCTCTTCACTGTTTCAGAGGATCCACAACTCAGTTTTATCCTGCTGGATTGTCACAGAAATTGTCTTCCTTTTTTGGACAAAAAAAAAAAAAGTACCACTTATTGTTATTTTATTTATTTACTTATTTAATATTGAATATTTGATATTTAAATAATATTACTTGAATAACTATTAGGAATTATGTGTCATTCCTTATAAGAGTTTGATATATGTGAATGTTATATTTTTATTAATATTTATTTATTGTTTTATTTATATGTATGTGTTGGTATTATCACAAAAGAAAAAAAGTAGAAGGAAAAATAAGGAATATTTATTGGGGGAAAATATGATGTCTTTAAAGGAACTGTCCATTTGTATAATTGTGTTAAATGTGTTTGAATTGAAAGACATAATAAAGTACATACTATATATATATATATATATATATATATATATATATATATATATATATATATATATATATATATATATATTATATATATATATATATATATATATATATATATATATATATATGAGACAGTGTAGAGAAAGAATTCTCTGATAACCGAGGCACTCCTTAATTAAAATGTCTTTATTACAAAAATGACATGTCCTAAACGGACAACTTTAAAACGCCTTATATATGTGTATTGTCTATATTGTAGCCTTATTTAAGTTGATTTTCTGTATACTGTGTATTTATAAAGTCCAATAACGTTATTAGAGAGTGTCAGTGGTAATATCATTGTGTTCTTGTCGGTCAGTGTTGAGGATCTGTGTAACAGCTGAGGCGCTTAGCCTGACAGTTAGCCTGCCCTGGACCAGGGGTGCGTTTCCCGAAAGCATCGTTTGCCAACTATGGTCGCAAGTTGCGTCGTTACCAATAGAGTTCAATGGAAATTGCGACCAACTTGTGACCATAGTTGGCTAACGATGCTTTCGGGAAACGCACCCCAGGCTAGTTTCCCAGCATAAGTTGCCAGGGTAACTGAGTTTGAACTTTTTTAAGTTTGATTTATGAAACTGAATCTACCAAAAATAAGCCTGACTAACCGAAATAAGCCTGGCTTATACTCTAATCTTGGTTTATGGAACAGCCCCCTGCTCTGAATCTCGGAGTTTGTTTAACTAGTTTCATGCAACCTGTGACTGGTACAATTCCAATCTGAAGTAAGCATGTGGGAACTCTCGAGAGACAAGGGCGACAGAAATGAAAGTGAAAGCAGGAAAATAAGCGGCGACATTCCGAGGCTCTAAACTGTTAATATTGAGTGTTTTAACGACCGCTCACTCATACTGTGGTAAGTTCAGTGCGTTTTTCTCCATCATGTAGGTTAAATATATTGTCTAGTCATAATTAGCTCTGCTGCTTGAGTTTTTGCTTTTCTTTACATGGGATTTCAAATCATTTCGACAGAGTTGACCAAAATGACAGAAACGATAATAAAATTAATAATTAATAAAACACTTTTGATACTTACTCAAGTTTTTATTTAGATCTTTGATATTGACATTAAAATTATAGACTGAAATATGCTGTGTAGCTTATAATTATATATTTCTATATCATGTGACCTCAACATAATGAAGAAAGTAGGCTACTGTGAGTTTGAAGATATTTCTCTATCAGGACATTTTAATACACAAAGGCATAAGTGTAGCCTACGTGCATTGTGAACAAAATCAAAGAACCAGTGATTGTCAAAGTTACCTCTTATGTAAAAACGCCATAAAATGAGACACACAATGTTTGTCATGACGTGGTTTTACAAGAAAAACTGCTTCTTCTGTTGTGGTAAACTGGGTTCAGTACACAGTCAGTGCTGAATACTGTACTTAATACTGCATCCTAGACACAGACACTAGTATCAAACTACTAGTAGCTACCAAAGCTTATAAATTGTTTTAAATCAACATATTACCACGTATATACTACAGCATTTCAAACCGTTCAAGCTCCTGTAATTCACACACTGTTGTGGGAAAACATTAAAAGCTTAATAGACCATAAGAAATTGATATATGACTGTACCAGAGTATTGCACTTAAATTTAGCTCTAAAATGGCTAAGAAATATGTACCAGATTAGGATTCTTTGGCTTGTAACAAGAGCTCAACCCTTTTTATAAAATAAGCTTGCATGAGCTTACATAAAGAACCATGTTTTTGAAATTTCTATAGAACTTAATGGCTTTCTTTAAATGTTAATTTCAAATTTCCACAGGTTCAGGTTAATTTAGTTTAAATGTATGTTTTTAATCCCTCTATACCTTGTCTTATAATACCTCATAGCCTCTATTAAAGTTATAAATAAATGAGTGCAAGCTGAATACATTATTGATAAATCAATATTGTAAATAAATAAATACATTAAAAAACACACAGAGAAGATGTAAAATATTGTAATGAAGGCCTTCTTCAGCGTGTATGTTGGTGTGACTGAGTGTCAGTTCCTCATTGTAGATGATGTGGTTTTGTCATGTGATGTGTCTTGCAGAATTACACAATTGAGTTCAGTGTCAGTGTCTTCTGTAAGTAAAAGCAAATGTGTGTGTATATATATAAGTGGTTATTAAAGGGGTCCTATTATGCCCTTTTACAAAGTCTATATTTTGTTTGTGGGATGTACTATAATGTTTTCATGCTTGATTGTTCAAAAAACAATTTCAATGAAGCCCCTTCTTCCAAAATACGAAATGTCCTGTGATTGGCTTAGTGTGTTGTGATTGGCAGCGCTTAGCGTGTGTTCGGGAAATGTCAACCCCTTTCATATCCGTGAGCTCTACTCAGATGAATATATTATATTAACAATGGTGTCAATTTCAAACCATTTCGAGCTCGATTTAAACCCTGACAATGTTAATGAACAAGAGGATAATTTCAGCGACAACACTTCATCTTCTCAAGCGCAGCTCATCCAGGCCTCACCAACCTTTTGTGCGGGTATTATATAAATGAGGACCGTTATGACTCCATAAAATCCTTAAAAATAGCGTTGTATTCCAAATGAGCCATTCGTTGTAGTTCTTAAAGTGGATTCTGATAGATAAAATGTTTCCCTTTAGAGTGGACTTTTAGCTTTGTAACCTAACAGATCTTTTTATGCTCAAACAGCAACATTAAACACTAACTAAATTTTAAAAAGTGACAGCATAATAATACAACCCCTTTAAGAACCCGATCCCCAACATAAAGAACCATTTCACCATAAAAGCGTTCTTAAGGATAACATGATTTTAAATGTAACCTTTGAACAGACTGTTTTTGAGTGTTATATTTGAAATAACTGCATTTTTAACTTTATTATATTATGGGGAAGGTAATTAGATTGCAATGTAATTTAGATTAAGAGTAAGACTATTTTTGTCATTGTATTACTGAAAACCTTTGTACTCTATCTCCACAAAAGGTCTGAAAACAATCTCTCAACACTCGTTTGAGAAGTGAGAATGGGAGAACAGCTTCTCTAAAATGAGTCTCCATGTCAAGAGAGAAGATGAGGACACTGCCACTACAATACGTTCCCCATCTCCTGGATCAAGCTGTGTGTCTGTGAAGACTAAATTTAGGGATGCAGTGACCTCTGACCCCAGGTAAGACACTAGCCATTTAAACATTTAGCAGACGCTTTTATTCAAAGCAACATGCCAGAAACCTGTAAAAAATCTGCCTAAGGGTAATAATACTTATTTTACAGAATGATGTTTATCTCACATCTTTAAGTTATGTTACTCAGCTGAATGTAACATTTTTGACAAGTCAAACATGTCAGTCTCCGTCGCAAATTCATTAACTTGAAAATGGAAACTTGCTCTCGATCGACCCAAAGTCTGGCATCCGACCAGCACGGAAGGTCTTTACGTGTTACTGTCTTTTCTCGCGGCAAAGTATTTTTGATGAAATTAAATACATTTTCTCATATGTATTAACTCTTTATTTCATCTGACTCCAATTGAAAAAGGTTTTAATGATATCCGTGCATCATTAACTTTGAGCGAATGTTTGTCTATTCCTTTTAACTCTAATGAAAATATGTCAAATTTCAAAGCTTCAAAGTCAGTTAGAAAAATCAAATGTAACAATTAATTAAAGGTGCTATATGTAGCTTTTCTTCTAAAATGAATCCTTTTTGTATTGCCTGTTGAAGGGGTTGTAATCACACATTACAATGATCCACTTGTCGGGTTTTGCTATTACCTCTGAAGGCCAATATTCATATTTCTATGTGAAGGCTCCGGGTCGGATTTACAGCAAAATCCATCAGATGTGACGTGCATGCGCGCTCCCGAGCCAATCTCCTTTTTATATGCAGTCTATGTGACGGCATTGCAGCTAACTACATGAGTCTGATAACACCAAACGACCTGCCTCCAGCACAACACAGACTCCAACACAAACTCCACATAAATATAAAAAACAAAAATAAGTTTTATCTGCTGAAGCTCGTCAGGCCAAACGTGAATCTGATCAATTTCGGACGAAAACACGGATCAACATCAGCAGAGTGTTGAATTATGGAGAGACCTCCGCTTTGTTTTAGGTACAGGTATATATTTAGGTATAAAAACAGACCCGGTTGGCTTTCATCCCTATTGTGATGCTTTCTCCGGTGTGTTGAAAGTTTCAGTGTGGCCGGTACCATGAGTGCTCACTCTTGAGTTCGAACACGCGCACAAGCGCTCTTGAGGTAAAAGAGGATGCTAAAAATACATTTAGCCCCTTTAAGTCAGGTAAATGTATCATTACAATTTCATAATTAGAAATTGTAGATAATCAATACAAAACATCAAATGCTCTGGAATAAAGAGGAGAAATGTTAACCCGACATTAGGAAATACACGAAGCTCTGCTCTGCGTAGTCTCGGCGACTCTCAGCATTCACGGGCTAATCTGAGATACAGAAAGCCCCTGAGCTCTAGTTGCGTTTCCTTATATAGACAGACCTCGTTTCAAGTGTAAACATGATTTCACAGTGCAAATTCACAGACTTACTGGGGGCAGAAGTTGAACCATTTGCTAACAGTGGAGAGTTAACACCTTCTGAGAGCAGGGGACCATTTGCCTGAAAGTCACACCCTTCTGTGTGTAAGATATTCCTAAACTCTTAAAGTAACACCAAGTAACTTTTCCTCTTCGGTCGACCCTACTGGTTGGAAACTAAATTGTCCATTGCCGCTGTCGTAAATAATTGAGCCTACCGTCGCACGCACGCTCACTGTTTATCCAGCACAGGCTTTAGAATGAACGATGTCCACAGACAAGGTAGAGTATGTTACATGATTTCATGAAAGGATGATGTATTGTGACATCAGAAACGAAGAAAAATGAAATAATGACTATTGTAGCGCTTGACGTAAATTAGTCGAATTTTGTAGTTATTTTTGTGCACGGGTTTCTACCCGAACCCCGAAGTTACATAGTGCCAGTAAAAGCGATACAGACCCCGTCAGGCTATGGCAGACGTGTCATTTAACTTATTTTAAGTCAATGTACCATCACAAGGGTCTTGGAAATATATTATGAAGGTTGAAAAGTGTTACTTAGTGTAACTTTAAGAACTTTATTACCTTATGGTTTACATCTTTGGAAATGAGACATTTGTACCAGTCGCACTGAAACATTTCAAATGATACCAAACATCTATAAAACTATATGATAATTGTTCACATTAAACCATATATATTTTGGATGAATTTCAGATGATTTCAGCATGAGGGAAAAGAAGTGGGGGAGAATGGCGGGTCAAGGTAAAAGATGTAGATTAGAATGATACTGGGGTGACACTTGCGTCTCGAATGGTAATTTACTTTGTTTTCTCAGAGAGAAAGTTCTCTCTTCCAGTTCTTTCAAGTTTTCCAGTCTTTTTTTTTTTTTTTTTTACCAGAAAAGGAGTGGTTTTGAATTTGTTGTCATATTATTAGGCTACCCCTTAGCAGATTTTTACTCTGTGTGTGTGTGTATATATATATATATATATATCATTTTATTTTTTTTATTAAACTTTGTATTACAACATTTCCATTTATCATTTTAAAGCCCAGAGCCCAGCAAAGGTATACTGGTTTGGTGTTTAGATGAGTATTTACATATGTGATGTATGTTATGCTCTCAGTAACGCAACAAACACACAACAAAAATTACAGTCGTGATTAAAAAGGGCAGTTAGAAAAGCATAGTGATAGGAATATGTATGCACCAGCTCTGAAATTCAGTGTATCCATCCATTTCTGGAGGTATCAGGCCTTCATGATTAATCACTTTGTTGTATTCCTCTTTTAATAAAAGTGTCAGAAATTATCACATGTAAATCTAAGGTTCATTCAAGTAATACAGTATTGCTAGTGCTGAAATGCTGTTTTGTTTGTCATTTGTCAGCATCAGCAGGAGGAAGAGACAGAGATCACAGTCTCCAGAACCCAGTGGTGTGTCTCTCAAGAGTAACACATCCATGAGGCAACCCATTGGACTCAGTGATGGACCAGTGACTTCTGATCCTCCGTTAGTACAAACTCATACTTACTATTTTACGGCAGTGCAAATCAGATACGCAATGATTTATGAAACTCAATGTAAAAACACTATGAACTCTAAAATATACAAGAAATGCATTGCACAGAGACACAGGGGCCGTATTCAAAAATAATTTTATCTTACCACTAGGAGTACTCCTAAATCGCATATAAATATTTTAGCTAGGAGTTTTCTCTTAAAAGTTATTCACAACGCCTTTCAGACCTACTCTTAGTAAGGAAAAATGACAACTCCTAAACTAAGAGTGAGTCATCGTTGCTATGGATGACGTCAATTCTCATGCACGAGCTTCCTCGCATCGATCACGGTGATTGGTTGTTAGATGACAGGTCCATCATGCGGAACATAACACAGACTCAACAAATCATGGAATTACACAAAATAATGTCCTACACAAAATAATAATAGTAATGTCATCGAAATGCATATCATGTTTTTGCAGGTCCCAGTGAAGAGTAGGCTAGTTCTAAAAAGGCAGAGAGAGAGAAAAAAAGTCGTGAATTAAATTAAATCAAGGTAGCCTAATACCCTAATGAAAACCGCCACTTGCCTAATAATGAAAAACGACACTTGCATCTTTTATTGGAAAATCAAGCAACATTTTATCAAATTTGAATTGCTTTAATCTTTTATACAACTGAGAAGACAGTGATGAAACTACATTTTATAAAAATCACTTGCCCAGCTTAGAAAAAAAAAATATATATATATATATATTTATATTAGGGCTGTCAATCGATTAATCGCACATTTTTGTCAGTTCTAAATGTACCTTAAATTAATACTTTTTTTAAAGTTTTGAATACATTAATCAACATGGTGGACAAATATGGATGCTTTATGCAAATGCATGTTTATTATTAGTGAAACCATACTCAACATAGCATGAAGACTAGACATCTATCAAAGGTCATATATATTTTTCAAAGAACTTGTTGATGTCTATTAGACACATGAAAAAAATAACATAGAAATACCAGGTTCCCATTACTTCTCGCTTTACTCAATTTACTTACACAAGCCTGTTTACATTTTCGCAGGACAGGGCAGCTCACTTCTTCTGAACATGTAAAATTTACATTTATTATTACTGAAACCACCCTAAACATAGAGCATGTTTTTCAAAGAACTTGTTCATGTCTATTAAACATGAAAAGAATATAGAAAAACCACAGGTTCCTATTATTTCTCTTTCTTTGCACTGAGCCAGTTGCTCAAACAGACGAGCCTGTTTACATTTTCAGAGGGCAGCTCGCTTTTTCTGAACAACATGTCCTGACAGTGAAAACAATCTTTCACAAGGTACGGATGTGGCAGGTGTTAAGTATATGCGTGCAAGGTTGGCCATCTCACTGTGTGCCCCTTCATGTTTGGACCACCACTGCAGGGGACAGTCCTCTATGCCAATAGAGGGCTCTGCCTTGTAGCGCTCCACACATTTCTCAATACATTCCTCTTCATCATCATCAGATGAAGACTCTGGCACAGACATGAGACATGATATCTTCTTAGGTGGCTCAGTTGTCACTGGTTTATCTCGCTGTGCAAGCCTTTTGTTTTTTTCGCTCAACGGAGCAAGAAACAAACTTATCTCCTCCTAAAAGTTCACTCACATACCTGGAATAATAGAGAAAAGCACTTTAATAAGACATAATGAGTCTCTATATCACTTTCAATCTCTCACTCTCACTGACCACACACACACACACACACACACACACACACACACACACACACACACACACACACACACACACACACACAACACACACAGTCAGAGACACATCAGAACAACATAAATCCACTTTATTATAAATGTCTCTCACACTCACACACACACACACACAGACACATCAGAACAACATAAATCCACTCTATTATAAATGTAACACACACACACACACACACACACACACACACACACACACCACACACACACACACACACACACACACACACACACACACACACACACACACACACACACACACACACACACACACACAGAGAGAGAGACTTCCCCACTTTGACACAACCTTACTTTGACTGAGAAACATATAAGCAAGCACAGTCTCCAACCTCTTCAGTTTATCAAATTCAGCTGCTGTTGGCATGTTGATGTTGCTTGCACTTAGGGCCAGTGCATCTATCAATGGTTCTTGATTTCTCTGAACACGCTTTATCATTTCTAGGGTGCTGTTCAGTCTAGTTGACACCTCCTGTATGAGTGACTCTTTCTTTTGAAGATGTTTAACTTGCTGCTGTTCGAGCTCGGCTGTGTTTGCAGGACTATGCTTGAAATGACCCACTACCTTCCTACATTTTGCCAAAGCACCGTCAAACGGGCTGTTCTGGAGAGAAACTGTGATAGCTCGGTGGAGGCTGTGTGCAATGCAAGCAGTGGCGTAGCAAGCTTTTCAAAAGTGCGGGGGATGGATATGACATTGAAATTTTGCCATGTTGTGTGGACCTCTGTCCCTCTAGGGGGGTTCGGGGGCATGCCCCCCGGAAGAAAATTTTGTACATTTTAAGGTTAAATGCATCAATCTGGTGCACATTGAGAGCTCAAAATTAAGAGTTTCAAACGGCTTCGACCCATGAACTGTGCACATTGAACAAAGAAAAAGCATTGACTTGTAGCCTACCTAAAGGGCTCAAACATCTTTTTAGTTATGATATAGAGTCTCTGTCTACATTACATTATATTTTGTATTATGCTATAGAATAGGAAAATTACAATACTTTTGTCCTAATTTCTTCACTTGTAAGAAATAAACCATTGAGCTTTTATTTAGGAGAAAACACCAGATCACCATGCTGATCGTGTGAGCAAAGAGCACAAAAACACTCGACATGTCAACAAAACATAAACATAACATCTTCCCTAACACATATCAAGCTTATTTAAAAAACTCGTTCAAAGCATAAACACTCATTCAAAGTAGGCCTACCTGGAAAAGGGAGATGTAAATAACCATAAGTTCCCGCCTCCTCAGAGCGAGCTGACCGATAAATCTAACACATCAAGAGAGGCGGGACTTAAGGCATAACAGCCAATCATCAGCAGCTCACACTCAAAGCCGGTGTCATGTTTGAGAGGAGGCAGCCGCAGCGAGCGCACACACAGTGCGCCAGAGAAACGGAGGAGCGACTTTAGTAGCGCGTTTGTGCAAAACTGCGGAAAAACTGCAGAAAAAGTGCGGGTGTTGAACCCTCTCACCGGGAAAAGTGTGGGTGTTAAAACACCCACATCCCCCACGGGTGCGACGCCCCTGAATGCAAGGCATATGCTCGAACGGGAGCTGTCTGGCCGCTGCAACCATATTGCGAGCACTATCAGTGGTCAGTATTCTAATTTTGAGTTCAATGTTCCACTGTCTGGCTACTTGAAGAAAGTGCTCAGCGCAAACGTCAGCATAATGTCTCTCATCTGTCTTCATAACGGTCAAAGCGTGAGACCGAAGTTTCCAGTGCGCGTCAAAATAATGTGCTGTGACACCCAGGTAGCTATGGTTACTGAGGGAAGTCCAGTAATCTCCTGTTAGTGCAACCGTGTTTGTCTGTCTCAACGCCTCCTCAACTTTAGCTTTCTCCTCTTCATATAAGTTGTGAATCTTACTTGTAACGGTGGCTCTTGAAGGTAGTTCATATGTAGAATCGTTAGATGCGATGCGAATAATTTCAAGTAGACCCTCGTCCTCCACTACATTAATTAACTGGTCTACATGATGTAGCCACCCATTTAGCTATCATTGAGGTGAGTCTATTGGTTGTGGAGTTGTCCATCGATCTCCGCTGCAAACTATCCAATGTGGTCTGCATTTGGCGAGGGGGAGGGTAGCTCTCAGCGTCCGTTGTATGCTTCGCCATCAAGTGATATTTTAAACTCTACGTGCTGCGGTGATAACTTAATTCATATCGACAATAAATGCAGACAACAAACAGATAATGTGCGCTGCGTTGATCGCGCGTTAAAAAAATTAGTGCCATTAAAATTAATTTGAGTTAATGCGTTATTAACGCGCTAATTTTGACAGCCCTAATTTATATATATATATATATATATATATATATATATATATATATATATATATATATATATATATATATATATATATATATATATATCGTCGCTGTCCGATGAAAACCGTGTATGTCCATTTTGCCGATTTTGAGATTTTTCGACAGATAGAATGTCCGGGTTCATTTCCGTATACAGTGTGCGTCACATGTCTAAATGACCAATGAAAAGTTGTGAAATCATGTCATCTGATTTTCACGTATATCCATTTGGTGTCAAAGCTGTCAATCACGCCGCGTATCTCCCGCCCTGTGGAGGCGTCTCGCAGGTCTAAGCGTCTCTGGAAGCTCAGGATTGTATAGCCGAATAACTCTGTGAGGTAAAGTATAAGTACATGTTTGTTTTTGACAACACTGTTCAAGTTTATTATATATTCACAACTGTTATTTACCGGTAAATGGTCTAGAGGAAGTAATTGTCACTGTTTATTGTGGAGATGTTAACGCACGGGTCTGTTAACAATAGCCTACTTTTAAGGTAGTCTAATATTTTTCTGACTAATAAATTACTGACACAGTAAAGGGTAGATTTAAATAAAGAATAACGAATAAAGAATAATGAATTTTAAATAAAGAAAAGCTAAATTCAAATAAAGAAAAAACTAAATTTAAATAAAGAAAAATTACATTTAAATAAAAAAAAAACGAAAATTGAATGAAGAAAAAAACGAAAATTAAATAAAGAAAAAAAACGAAATTTAAATAAAGAAAATCAAAATTAAGTTAAATTAAAAACGAGATTAATTTAGATTGATAACATAAAAAGGCTAATACATGTTGGGTCGGTGTACTTTTTCGTTCATTTCGGAATGAAAGATGAAATGTAAAAAAAAAGGGGGCAGCTTGTTTTTTTGTTTAAAAGAACAAAACAGAAATGGCTGTATTTTTTGTAGGCTACATAGCATAGCCTACTTTGTTATTGTTTTAGTATCATAATGATTAATGAATGCACGCACAATTATCCGTGAACATGATTTGAAGCCTTTCAACTTGTGTGTGCAAAATTCAGAATTAAATAAATGTGCAGCAATTTGGTCCGTGTATCATCCGATCATTTCATTTCCTATTTGAAATGAAATAAGCAAAAACGAGAAAACGCGCCTTTATTCGTTTTTTTCGGTTTTTTTTATAAAAACGAAAAAACGAGATTTCGGCTTGATATTTCGTTTTTTGTTTCACGGGTCAAAAACGGATAAATGACTTCAAAATCAGTTTTGCACATGTGGGCGGTCACGAGACGCCCCTTTCAGCCGATTGGTCAAGCAAATCTGAGCCGGTGACGTCATCAGTAATTCCCCAGGTCTTTTCAACAAAATAATAGTCCTATGGCTCTGCGTACCGCTTCTTAAACTGTACGCCTGCCTACAGGGCTGTGCAACTTAACGCGTTTCACAGAAATATTTATTTCAGAAATATTAAATATTAATCTGCACCCAGCCGGTTTTATTTAGCTGTGCAGAGTTAAATCTGTGTAGTACTGCACTAGACCGCGCAGAGCGGGTGAAGCACAGACCAATGTTCTGTCAGTGTAAATACGCAGCAGTCATAATAACTCTTCTTTTAGACAATACGCTCAGTTTTGGACAAGGGGTGGTCATTGCAAATACTGTAATGCAAAACTGCTGATGGTGGTGTGGGTAGGCTACCGTAAATTAAAATTTAACTGATCATAGCCGCGAGAGTGAGACAGCGAGATGATTGACAGGACGATAGCGGAGGAAAAAACTCAAGATAGTCTAACATGTGTTTATTTAACATTAACATATTACTTTAATACATAAGTGAGTTTGTATCTGAAAACAACAACAACAACAACTAAACAATCAAATAACAGTGTGAACCACAAACTGAGCGTTCATTTTAAAGGGAAATTTCCAAATATCTCTTATTTATTTGTTATAGCTTTCTGTTGTTTTATGAATTCCGTCTTAATCGTTTTTTTTAAGTTAAATAGGCCTACTATACCTATATAATTTATGAAGCCTATATTGTAGCCTATATAATAGCCTATATATTATACCGAGGCACTTCATAAACCCAATTAGAAAGCTGCAGTTCTAAGCATGAACTCTAGCAAGATTTTCATTTGGGTTTATGAAGTGCCTCGGTAAATATACATAGGCTATAAATTACATTATTTATGGGTATAGAGTCAGTTCATCATGGTACTAATTGCATAAGCTCCTGTGGTTTTGATGCAATACATTTTATTGACGCATGCATGTTTCTCATTTTTATTTTTTGATTATACAGCCATGATAATGATGGGCCGACAGTAATGCCACCAAATTTAAAGAAACTGAGACCAATGCAACTGAGTTAATGTATCGTATTTTCATGATATAATTATGTAATTGTAAAAGTACGGGTGCTGAGGGTGACCCCTGGCGCAGAATCCAGGGGAAAAACATATGCTGCCAATAAAGCACCTTAAAGCTGTCACAAAGAACCGGAAAAAGTAATGATTATGAATATGTAAAATACATCAAGGAGACATTTTAATTGTTTATTAATAAACAAGTGTTTTTTTGTGTGTCAATGTCCAAAGATGAAGTTGACGATGCTGACACGCGATCTTCGAGAAGTGAACGCGCCAGAGAGAAATGCACATTTCGTACGTATTACGGAGCCTGGGAAGTCACCTGTTGGAAAAAAAATAAAAATCTGTGGCGACGGTTTTGCAATCAGTCTGCTCAGTTTATAAACCGTAGTCTACTCACGAATTCTCAAACTGTTCCCTCGGTTTAACAAATCGTGCCCACGGATTAATAAACCGTACCCACGAGTTCCTAATCCGCGCTCTCAGATTTGTCAACCGTGCCTTCATTTTTTACAATCTGTACCCACAAATTCATAAACACATTCATAAACTGGTTTGTAAACTGTGCTCACGGATTTGTGGCTCCTCCCCCAGTCTGTGCCGGCAGTATTGCATTGTGTTTATAAACTGTAATTTTTTCAAAACTGTAAAATGTTGTAATAGGTTATATAAAATTTTAAAATAATTATTATGATTAGGCTATTACATTTAGGCTAAATATATAGAATATGCCTTTATCCTAAAAGACTTACAAAAAACACAGCAATTAGTCAAATGTCAGTCATAATACAGGTTAGACAATAATCTTTATTGTGTATTAAGACTTAAGACGCATGCCAAGTGATTCTCAATTGTAGCGGGTATGGGGTGGATATAGGCTGCGATTTAATATGGATGACGTGCATCAGAATATTTTGTTTATTTGTGATAGGCCTAATCTTAGAACTTTATTATAATTGTCTAACCTGTATTATGACTGATATTTGACGAATTACCGTGTTCCTTTTTTTGTAAGTGTTGGACAATACCGTCTTCTATGTAGCCTAAAATTGAATAATAATAATAATTATTATTATTATTATTATTATTTGAGTTTATAACTAAAAATAAGTCAACTTAAGTAATATGTTTATTATAAAATAATTTATGAATGCTTTATTTGTAAGCAAAAATTTTGCAAAAAAATAGGCATATTTTATCCAAAACTGTAAAAGCGTTTATAGCCTATAAAATAAAGCATTGATAAATTATTTTATGACAAACATATTACTGTATTACTTGGTGAACTCATTTTGTTATAAACTCTAATAATAATAGGCTAATTATTATTATTACATTTTAGGCTACATATTTAGAAGACGCTTTTGTCCAAAACTTACAAAAAAAGGAACAAAGCAATTCGTCAAATATCAGTCAATACAGGTTAGACAAGAATAATAAAGTGCTAAGATTATCACAAATAACCACAAGATTTTGACGCTCATCATTCATATTAAATCATATTCCAGCATGGAGCGCGCACTGCACGGAGGCGCCGGCGAGATCACTTGCATTTTCCTATCAACAGTGGAAACTTAAAATACTCCATAATTTCTGGTCATACAAAAAAGAATAATACATCATTCGCAACTACTTTCATTAGTGTAAACTCACAATAACAAGTAAAACGATGTGCTTTTGTAAAATAACTTTCATGGTCTTCGTGAACTGGGTCTCATAAATGAACTGAAAAACAGCCTATGCACAGACATTAGAAAAAGCTTGAAATGTCCACTTGTAGCCTAAAATGTAATAATAATAATAATTATTATTAGAGTTTAAAACTATAAATGAGTTTACTTAGTAATACAGTAATATGTTTATAAATAAAACATATAGGCCTACATTTTTTGCATAATCTTTGCTTACAAATAAAGCATTCATAAATTATTTTATGATAAACGTAGGCCTACTGTATTACGTATTAAATCGAATATATTTCACCCCATACCCGCTATAATTGAGAATCACTTGAAGCATGCAGACGCAGTTAAGACAATTTGATGTATACACAACAATTATAATAACCTATGACTGACATTTGACTAATTGCTGTGTTCCATTTTTGTAAGTCGTTTAGGATAAAATCATATTATAAATATGTAGCCTAAATGTAATAATCATAATAATTATTTTAAATTTTTATATAACCTATTACAACATTTTACAGTTTTGAAAAAAATACAGTTTATAAACACAATGCAATACTGCCGGCACAGACTGGGGGAGGAGCCACAAATCCGTGAGCACAGTTTACAAACCAGTTTATGAATGTGTTTATGAATTTGTGGGTACAGATTGTAAAAAATGAAGGCACGGTTGACAAATCTGAGAGCGCGGATTAGGAACTCGTGGGTACGGTTTATTAATCCGTGGGCACGATTTGTTAAACCGAGGGAACAGTTTGAGAATTCGTGAGTAGACTACGGTTTATAAACTGAGCAGACGGATTGCAAAACCGTCGCCACGGATTTTTATTTTTTTTCCAACAGGTGACTTCCCAGGCTCCGTAATACGTACGAAATGTGCATTTCTCTCTGGCGCGTTCACTTCTCGAAGATCAGCATCGTCAACTTCATCTTTGGACACTGACACACAAAAAAACAACTTGTTTATTAATAAACAATTAAAATGTCTCCTTGATGTATTTTACATATTCATAATCATTACTTTTTTCCGGTTCTTTGTGACAGCTTTAAGGTGCTTTATTGGCAGCATATTTTTTCCCCTGGATTCTGCGCCAGGGGTCACCCTCAGCACCCCTACTTTTACAATTACATAATTATATCATGAAAATACGATACATTAACTCAGTTGCATTGGTCTCAGTTTCTTTAAATTTGGTGGCATTACTGTCGGCCCATCATTATCATGGCTGTATAATCAAAAAATAAAAATGAGAAACATGCATGCGTCAATAAAATGTATTGCATCAAAACCACAGGAGCTTATGCAATTAGTACCATGATGAACTGACTCTATACCCATAAATAATGTAATTTGTAGCCTATGTATATTTACCGAGGCACTTCATAAACCCAAATGAAAATCTTGCTAGAGTTCATGCTTAGAACTGCAGCTTTCTAATTGGGTTTATGAAGTGCCTCGGTATAATATAGGCTATTATATAGGCTACAATATAGGCTTCATAAATTATATAGGTATAGTAGGCCTATTTAACTTTAAAAAAACGATTAAGACGGAATTCATAAAACAACAGAAAGCTATAACAAATAAATAAGAGATATTTGGAAATTTCCCTTTAAAATGAACGCTCAGTTTGTGGTTCACACTGTTATTTGATTGTTTAGTTGTTGTTGTTGTTGTTTTCAGATACAAACTCACTTATGTATTAAAGTAATATGTTAATGTTAAATAAACACATGTTAGACTATCTTGAGTTTTTTCCTCCGCTATCGTCCTGTCAATCATCTCGCTGTCTCACTCTCGCGGCTATGATCAGTTAAATTTTAATTTACGGTAGCCTACCCACACCACCATCAGCAGTTTTGCATTACAGTATTTGCAATGACCATCCCTTGTCCAAAACTGAGCGTATTGTCTAAAAGAAGAGTTATTATGACTGCTGCGTATTTACACTGACAGAACATTGGTCTGTGCTTCACCCGCTCTGCGCGGTCTAGTGCAGTACTACACAGATTTAACTCTGCACAGCTAAATAAAACCGGCTGGGTGCAGATTAATATTTAATATTTCTGAAATAAATATTTCTGTGAAACGCGTTAAGTTGCACAGCCCTGTAGGCAGGCGTACAGTTTAAGAAGCGGTACGCAGAGCCATAGGACTATTATTTTGTTGAAAAGACCTGGGGAATTACTGATGACGTCACCGGCTCAGATTTGCTTGACCAATCGGCTGAAAGGGGCGTCTCGTGACCGCCCACATGTGCAAAACTGATTTTGAAGTCATTTATCCGTTTTTGACCCGTGAACCAAAAAAAACAAAAATCAAGCCGAAATCTCGTTTTTTTCGTTTTTATAAAAAAACGAAAAAACGAATAAAGGCGCGTTTTCTCGTTTTTGCTTATTTCATTTCAAATAGGAAATGAAATGATCGGATGATACACGGACCCAATTTGTACAAATAGAGTCTGTAGGTCTATACTGTTGTAGCCATTAAATAAGCGCATTTAGGGTCCGTGTACTGAAAATCAAATCACTGAAAATCACTGAAAAACAGGGTCCGTGTACTGTTCATTCGTTTTTCGATTTAATATTGAAAGTAGAAAAATGAGATAAACGGCTCATTTATTCATTTTTCGTTTTTTCCAAAAAAATTAAAAAATGAGAATTCGGCTTGATTTTTATATTTTTATGTTCAGGGATAGAAAATGGAAAAATGGCTTGAATATCCGATTTCCACGTGTGGGCGCGCATGAAACGCCCCTTTCCGCTGATTGGTCAATCAAAGATCAACGCTTTCAGTTCTTCTACAGTCCTCCGCTGCTGGACGGATTCTTAAAGTGTTTATTACAAATAAACTCTCTCTCATCCAACAACTGGACTAATGCTTGACACAAATCACGCTGGGCAGGGCAAGGGTTTTCTTCTCGATAGGCATGGATTCGACAATCTACACTAGAGAAATATTAGCTGATTATTATTTCAGAAATATTATGTAGATTATCTCGCATCTGCACCCACATGACCCATCATTATTAGCCTATACTTCACAGCTGGGTGACCCACTGACAGCGGACAGACCAGTATCCATTTAAGTGTAAATATGCAGCAGTCATAACTATTATTTTAGACTGCACATTAAGTTTTGGACAAGGGATGAAGCTGAAATATAATAGATATGAAAATGTCACAGCGCATCTATTTTGGTTGTTATTCTATTAGTTTTTTGTTGTTGTTTGTTTTTCATAGCTTTCATAGCTTATATAATAATTTTTACCTTTGCAAGGGCAATTATTCTAATATTTTTTAAATATAGGCTATTTGTCATCTTTTATTTAAAAAAAATGGAAATTTAATCGACAAATTCATTTAGAATAATAAGACAATAAGCTGTTACCAATCAAATTAAATTAGTATCAACCAAAGAAGCTGCATCTGAATTCTGAAGTGGCACCTATTACTATTAACTGTTTAAAGCTGCTCAGAGGATTTGCACAGTAATTACAATTACATAGTATTATGATATTAAAGTTTGAAATATAATATTTTGAATAGCCTTTTTAAATATTAAATTAATGACAAAATGAAACAATAAAACAATATTATGAGAGTTAGACCCCCAGTAGGTGGCAGCACGTAACTGTCTTAATAGTCAGTCAGTGAGTCATTCGATTCATTCAACCGATTCGTTCAAAACGCTGATTCATTCATGAACCAATTGGCTGTATATGGGACATTGAATCATTCACTCAACCGATTTGTTCAAAGAATCGAGTACGAGTGAGTCAGCCGAGTATTTTTTTGGCACGTAGAGAAGAAAACCCTTTATAGTCCCTGCCCAACGCGATTTGTGGCAAAGAATCCGTCCAGCAGCGGAGGACTGTTATTCTGTGGAAACTGTTAAACTGGGGAAGAACTGAAAGAATGAATGATTCAATGTCCCATATAGAGCCAATTGGTTCATTAATGAATTAGTGTTTTGAACGAATCGGTTGAATGAATGACTCACTAACTGACTATTAAGACAGGTATGTGCTGCCACCTACTGGGGGTCTAACTCTCATATAAGTATAGTTAAATTTTTTCATTAATTTCATATTTAAAAGGATATTCAAAATATTATATTTAAAACATTAATATCATAATACTATGTAATTGTAATTACTGTGTAAATCCTCTCAGCAGCTTTAAACAGTTAATAGTAGGCTAATAGGTCTATGCAGTTCAGAATTCAGATGCAGCCTCTTTGGTTGATACCATAGACTGTAAAAAAAGATACTAATTTAAATTGATTGGTAACAGCTTATTGTCTTATTATTCGAATTGAATTTAGTCGATTAAATTTCCAATATTTTTTTATAAAAGATGACAAATAGCCTATATTTAAAAAAATCTGAATATAGGTAGACATGATTATAAGCTATGAAAGATGTAAGCTATGAAAAACAAACAAACAAACAAACAACAACAAAAAAAACGAATAGAATAACAACCAAATATGTGCTGTGACATGGACACTAAATAATGCAATTTATATCTTTTCATATCTATCATATTTCAGCTTCATCCCTTGTCCAAAACTCAATGTGCCGTCTAAAATAATAGTTATGACTGCTGCATGTTTACACTTAAATGGATACTGGTCTGCGTGCTGTCAGTGGGTCACCAAGTAGGCTAATGATGGGTCATGTGGGTGCAGATGCGAGATAATCTACATAATATTTCTGAAATAATCAGCTAATATTTCTCTAGTGTAGATTGTCGAATCCATGCCTATCGAGAAGAAAACCCTTGCCCTGCCCAGCGCGATTTGTGTCAAGCATTAGTCCGGTTGTTGGATGAGAGAGAGTTTATTTGCAATAAACACTTTAAGAATCCGTCCAGCAGCGGAGGACTGTGGAAGAACCGAAAGCGTTGATCTTTGATTGACCAATCAGCGGAAAGGGGCGTTTCATGCGCGCCCACACGTGGAAATCGGATATTCAAGCCATTTTCCATTTTCTATCCCTGAACATAAAAATATAAAAATCAAGTCGAATTCTCATTTTTTAATTTTTTTGGGAAAACGAAAAATGAATAAATGAGCCGTTTTCTCATTTTTCTACTTTCAATATTAAATCGAAAAACGAATGAACGCAACGTACACGGACCATTTAGTTTCATATTTGTTAAAATATTATGTTTTTTTTTCTTCCATTTTTGTTGATTTATGAAAAGTGAACAGCACGAGTAATAGGATGCACAATTTGAGACATGGAGTGTCAGACATGATTTTGACCACTTCATTAAGTTTTATTTTGTGGAAAACCTTTCTTTAAAGTGAATTTCGTTTTCTATAAATTGTATCTTAATTTTAATTCATTTTTCAACAACCAATTGCCTGGAGTGGATTTAATAAATAAGAAGAAAATATATAGCAATATAATCATGAGGCGCCCGCGTGGTCACATTGCACGTTAACTGGAGCGCATCTCATCCTAACTTAACAGTGTATGCCTCACACAGACATGAGAAAGACATCGAATGCACAAAGCTTGAAAAGTCTTTAAACGAAATAATTCAAAACGAAAAGAAAAAGGCTACTCTCTGATTATGTATGATTATATGAGTGTATTGATTCATTGTGCCTTCATATTTTGCAAGAGACATTTAATAAACTCAGCGTATTTAATAAAATGAGACGTAGGCTATTTAATAAACTGAATGTATTTAATAAACTGAGCGTAGCCTATTCATCTGTCAATATGAAACGCGACTTGGCCATTCTAATTAATGATCGGAAGAACGCGTATCGACCACCGTTACTGTAAAATATGCACGTATGTCCATTTAAACTCGATTTTGGTCAAATGTGGATTATATCATTACACTGGTAATTATATGGTTACATTTAAAGATACCGTACCAAGTATGACAACGCTACGTTCAACTGCTTTTGAATTACCTTGTTTTTTTCACTTCCTGAAAAGTAACCGTTTTGGACATACGTGAGTTTCATCGGGCAGCGACTATATATATATATATATATATATATATATATATATATATATATATATATATATATAAAATCAGCATATTAGAGTTAAATCGGACACTATAGGGACTCATCTCAAAGTTACTCATTTAAGTTAATCTAATGCCAAAATTATGGAAAAAAGATCTGTCAGGAATAGAAAATGTTTCAGGAATATATATATATATATATATATAAAAAATGGAAAAAAATAATTCCGGAATAGAAAATATCAGGAATGTCAGAATCTGTAGTTGTAGCAGAAGCCTGTGAAGTTTTTTTCGGATTTGATTGGTGTTTATTCTCTTAAAGGGGTCATGACATGAGAAACCAAATTTGCCTTGATCTTTTGGTATATAAGAGATCTATGTACTATTAAAACTTCCTGCAAGTTTCATAGCTTAAGATGTCCTCCCCATTATAAACGAAGCATTTATTTAATCAAGCTCTAAATACAGCTCGTTCTGGATCCATGGTAAGAAGTGACGTCGCGGTGCGAAGTGACGTACCAGTCGTTTGCATATGACCGCCTCCAGCGCAAGACAACTACGCCTCATTTCGCATCGCTGCATGCGTTGACGTGCAGCGAGTGGGTCTGTTTACAAGATGACTGCGATGATGTGCTGTTCCTGCTGTGGACAAACAACATGTTTGAATGCTGCTGAACGATCCAGACGTCAGGGAAAGCAGTCGGATGCAGTTTATTTGCAGCATATGCAGCCTGCCAAAGCTTTATTTGAGGTGAGTGAGATGAGTGTGACAGGGCATGTTACTGAAAGAGCAGAGAGCGAGCGAGCTCCGGCCGCGTGCGCGCCTTCAAACTGTCTTGCTCTCTCTCTCTCTTCCTCCCTCGCGCATATGAATCAAAATCAATTGAGAATTGATACGATGGTAAAAGATTGGAAGACCGAAGTTTCACGTGGTGGAGCATTGTGTAGTTTACGTGTGATACAAAATTATTAACGTTAATAATTTATGCATAAGCGGCACTGACGTTAGCCAATCATAACAGTATAGGCGTTAACACTGAACTCTTAAAGGAGAAACACCCCAAAACAGACTGTTTGAATCAGAGGTGAGAAACAGGGTGGGAACATGTCATAAATCACTACATTTTTTTATTTTTTTTGTACAAAAAACTATAGTAATACTATAATTGCACCTAAGGGAACATAATAAAACAAAACAAAAAACCATGTCATGACCCCTTTAATAATCATGCAGTGTATTCCTCTCTTTGGATAAGTGTCAGAAATTATCACATGTAAATCTAAGGTTCATTCAAGTAATACAGTATTGCTAGTGCTGTGAAATGCTGTTTTGTTTGTCATTTGCCAGCATCAGCAGGAGGAAGAGACAGAGATCACAGTCTCCAGAACCCAGCGGTGTGTCTCTCAAGAGTAACACATCCATGAGGCAACCCATTGGACTCAGTGATGGACCAGTGACCTCTGATCCTCCGTTAGTACAAACATTTACTTTTGAATTTACGGCAGTGCAAATCAGATACTCAATGATTTATGAATATCTGTGAAAATAAAAACACTACGTACTCTAAAGTATACAAGATATACATTGCACAGGGACACCAGAATCACATCTGGTAACTGATCTATTTCTGATGGTCTACAATAGCCTTCAGCTGTGTTTACACTTGCATTTACATTACACTGAGATATGATCATAATGAGTCCAAAACTACCTTTGGATCAAGACACACATGTCAAATAAGGGCATACTCACCCTAGGCATGGTTTCCTTGTACCAAATCTGAGCTACGTCGTACATTTTAGGACATCCTCAGACCTAAGTCGTGCAGAAATGCATCATGCTTTAGGTATTGATCAGACTCAAACAAAAAGGTATCTGATGAAATAGGCTCAGCCTCTTCAAGCGGGCCAGGGCACTATATGGAGTGATTACACTATTCATATGATCCATACTTAGGGGTCAAATGTGCTCTGGCATGGTTCAGATTGCCTAATGTGAGTACACCCTAACATTCCCATCACAAACGCGTTAAAACTTGGCTTTTCATTGTATGTGGGGACATCTGGATACAGGATGCATGTTAATATCAAGTGATAAACACTGCCCTTATAATCTCTGTCATTGTTTTTTTTTTTTTTTTTGCTGCTCTTTTTTAACTTTATTTCAGCAGGAGGAAGATACATGAGCTGATCAGATCTGTGCCATCCTCTACATCCTACTATCAGATTCACAACATGCAGAACAAAACTGAAGCAGCCCTGCAGACACGCACACTGGGGACTGGAGAACTGCAAAGAGTCAAAGACCAGCACAAAACGAGGATGAAGAACAAGTATGAAAGATTATTTGAAGGAAACAAACTCCAAGAGAATGAAACCCTCCTGAACCGGATCTACACACAGCTCTATGTTATAGAGGGAGAGAGAGAAGGAGTGAATGAAGAACATGAGGTTTTACATATGGAGAAAGCAGCCAGAACACAACACTCACAAGACACTCCAATCTACTGCAATGACATCTTTAAAGTCTCACCTGAACCAGGATGTGAGAAGAAAGAGCAAATCAAGACTGTTCTTACGGCATCGCTGGAATCGGGAAAACTGTCTCTGTGCAGAAGTTCATTCTGGACTGGGCCGAGGGAAAAGACAATCAGGATGTAGATTTCATGTTTGTGCTTCCATTTCGAGAGCTGAACTTGATCCGAGATCATCAGTACAGTCTTCACAGACTTCTGCTGGACTTTCATCCTGAACTTCAAAATCTGGACTCAACAATTTATAAGGAGTGTAAATTTGTGTTCATTTTTGATGGTCTGGATGAAAGCAGAATCACACCGATGTTTTCAGATGCTCAGAAAGTTTCTGATGTGACTGAGACTTCATCAGTGGGTGTGTTGATGTCAAACCTCATTAAAGGAGAGCTGCTTCCCTCTGCTCTCATCTGGATCACCTCCAGACCAGCAGCAGCCAATCAGATCCCTTCCAAATACATCAACCGTTTGACAGAGATTCAGGGATTCAATGAGCCTCAGAAGGAGGAATATTTCAGGAAGAGAATCAGTGACGAGCATCAAGCCAGCAGAATCATCTCGCACATCAGAAGAGCAAGAAGCCTCCACATCATGTGCCACATACCCGTCTTCTGCTGGATCTCATCCACTGTGCTTCAAAAACTCCTGAACGAAGACCTGAGTGCAGAAATCCCTCAAACTCTGACTGAAATGTACATCCACTTCCTGCTGATTCAGATCAACATGAGGAATCAGAAGTATGAAGAGAGAGATCCAGAGAAACTCCTGCAGTCCAACAGAGAAGTGATTGTGAAGCTTGCTGAAGTGGCTTTCAAACAGCTGATGAAGGGCAATGTGATGTTCTATGAGGAGGACCTGATTGAGAGCGGCATAAATGTCACTGGTGCCTCAGTGTATTCTGGGATTTGCACTGAGATCTTTAAGGAGGAATCTGTGATTCATCAGAGGAAAGTCTACAGCTTTATTCATCTGAGCCTCCAGGAGTTTCTTGCTACTTTCTATTTGATTTACCATTATGTAATGAAAAATGTTGATACATTGAAGTTTTTTGATGTAGTGCATAATCTGCATAGGGAAATAATCAATAAAGCCATTGAGAGTGAGAATGGACATCTGGATCTGTTCCTGCGGTTCCTGCTGGGCGTCTCACTGGAGTCCAATCAGAGACTCTTACAGGATCTACTGACACACACAGAGAACAGCTCAGAGAGCATCAGGAGAACCACACAGTACATTAAAGAGAAGATCAAAGATGGACATGGCCTCTCCGCTGAAAGATCCATCAATCTGTTCCTCTGTCTGCTGGAAGTGAAAGACCAGACTCTGTCCAGAGAGATTCAGGAGTTTGTGAAATTAGACAAACACTCAGAGGTGAAACTCTCTCCTGCTCACTGCTCAACAATCGCCTACATGCTTCAGATGTCAGAGGAGGTGCTGGATGAGCTGGACCTCAAGAAATACAACACATCAGATGAGGGTAGAAGAAGACTGATACCAGCTGTGATCAACTGTAATAAAGCTCTGTGAGTGTTTAATCATGCGTCTTATTTCTAAAAGGACTTATATTTTCTGTTGTTGTGCAAAATAATTCATCTTGTTTTTTTTTTTTTTTTGTTGTTGCTTACATAAGTCATGATATTATGAAAATAAAGTAATTATATTAATTAATTGACTTGCTTTACAAGAATGAAGCTGATATTATTGTAATGCCAGTTATTGGATATGTTATGTCCTCTTTCAGTCTAGCTGGCTGTAATCTCTCTGCTCAGGATTGTGAAATTATGTCATCTGCTCTAAAATCCTCAAACTGTGTCCTGAGAGAGCTGGATCTGAGTAACAATGACCTGCGGGATTCAGGAGTGAAGCTGCTTTGTGATGGACTGAAGAGCACAAACTGCCAGCTGCAGATACTGAGGTTTGAGATCAATGTGTTGAGATCAATGTGTTGATTAACTATTTTAATAGTAATTGTTCTATACTTTAAAATGATTGCTGTTTACTGTTTTGTGTGTCTATAGGTTGTCTGGCTGTATGGTGACAGAGGAAGGCTGTGGTTATGTGTCTTCAGCTCTGAGTTCAAACCCCTCACACCTGAGAGAGCTGGATCTGAGCTACAATCACCCAGAACAATCAGTAATCCAGCTGTTTAACAAACTAAAGGATCCAAACTGCTCAATGCAGATACTCAAGTATGTGGAAATATTTTGACTTTTAAGTGTACTTAGGATGAAATTGGGATCATCAAGAGGGGTGTAATGATGTGGTTGCTGTGCTTTTGCACATTAAGATATGTTCCTGTATCAGCATATTTTGATGATCCTGGAACAACATTCCTGTCTTAACACAGTCCTTATCCTATCCCTACCTTTAATTCTAACCCTAGCTATAACTTATCCCTAAAACCAGAGAGAAATGAAGGTGAATAACACTGATGGTGTTGTGATGAACCCAGGTTGTGAGCCTTAACTTGACATAAACTTGTCCCAATATATGAAACAATATAGTGTTATATATTACAATATATAGAAAATTGCATAAGGAATTGCCTCTTTTCATATATTGAATAATTTATTTACAATATATTTACACTGTATTGTAACTATTTTTTTTCAATATATGAATATAAGCAATTCCTTATATACTGTAATATATTAACGCAATATATTATTTCATATATTTTTTTCAGTGTATTTACACTATATAATATATTGATCATAAATGTATGGAAATATATTTTCTTTCGTAAGGGACTTTACAGCGAAAAATGACTAGTTGCCAAATTCAATACCAAGAATATTCATATTTAATATTTGAACTGTACTTAAGTATTTTACTCTTACTGAATGTAGGCTCAAAGATGCACTAGTCCTCAACACTTAAGAGAAGTCAGTGAAAAACAAGAAACAGTTGAGGTGTGAGGAGAGCAATCATGTGTTTATTTTCTAAAGTCAAAACACCTCAATATCGCAATAATTCACACAACAGCCGACACAGCAGCCTCTTAAACATCTACTGACACTCAAGTCTCAGTTAACAAAATGCTAGGTAAAAATAAATAGTCAAAGCCTACTTGCACTGGACGTGCTGGTCAGCCATGTCCTCATCTCATATATGAAACGCCTATGATTTAGCAATTACCTGCTAATGCACTCACATCTGCGTAACATAGATTTGTTGACAAGTTTTGGTGAGTAAGCGCAAAGCACACAAGATATAGTACCTTCAATGCCCTGTAGATGATGCATTGCTTATTACAGAATTAAAGAATAAGAATACATTGAACAGCATTTGATGTTTTTGTCTATCTATCCAGTTTGGATCATGGAGGACATTTCAGGATCACACCAGGACTGAGAAAATGTAAGTGTACACACACACACACACACACACACACACACACACACACACACACACACACACACACACACACACACACACACACACACACACACACACACACACACACACACACACACACACACACACACACACACACACACACCCACCTTTGCATATTTAATTGTTATATATATCAAGGGTTCTCAACTCTGGCCATGCAGATCTCATTTCCTACAGAGTTTAGCTAGTTAAGCTAAGCTAGTTAAACTATTCAGGATTACTAGAACATTATAGGTAGGTGAGTTTAATCAAGGTTGGAGGAAAACTCTGCAGAAAAATATCATGAGGGCCAGAGTTGAGAACCTCTGTCATATATTGTGATCTCCCTTGTGTTCAGATGCCTGTGATCTCACTATGGATCCAAACACAGCAAACACTCATCTCATTCTGTCTGAGGACAACAGAAAGGCAACGTGTGTGAAAGAGCAGCAGCCGTATCCTGATCATCCAGAGAGATTTGAGAACTATGAACAGGTTCTGTGTGGAGAGAGTCTGACTGGACGCTGTTACTGGGAGATTGAATTGAGAGGATGGGGTCATGTAGCAGTGGCATATAAAGGAATCAACCGGAAAGGTGGGATTGACTGTCAGTTTGGACTGAATGAAAGGTCCTGGAATCTTTACTGTTGTGATACAACTTACTCTTCCTGGCACAATAATAAGGCTAACAGCACAAACATTCCCCCCTCTTCATCTTTATCTAATAGAGTAGGAGTATATCTGGACTGGTCTGCCGGCACTCTGTCTTTCTACAGCGTCTCTGACACACACGCACTCACACACTTACACACAATAAACACCATATTCACTGAACCCCTCTATGCTGGATTTGGATTTTACAATGATTCCGCAGTGTCTCTGTGTCAGATTTAACAACCTCCTGCGAGGAACCACAGAGACATCAGAAACAATGGGATAAACATTATTTTTTTGCTCTCACTATTTAAGTGGTTAACCCATAATGAATCCGTGTTGAACTTTATGACAATTGTGGCTGGTCTTTCTCAGGTTCATAAACAGTGTACTGGTGTAACAATATCCAAAGTTTAAACATTTTAGTAACACTTTACAATAAGGTTAATTAGTTCACATTAGTTATTACGCGGCTCTGTGGAATACTTGATTCTGATTGGTCAATCGCGCCATCCTGCGGTATGTTATTACCAGATTCTCAATGTTATTCTCATTCGGGTTACTGAAATATACGCTATACGCTTGCTAGGAACGGTTTTTCTTCGTGGAAGTTTTACTTTTGGTGAGCTGATAAAATATTAAAACAGTGAAACACAGTCTAATCAATATTTTGTGTACAGGTTTTTAATTATGCCATCCAGTATCGTGGACTCGCTCTCTCTTGTTTCTTACAAACGCAGCTGCTGCCATTTTGTGACTATTGTGTTGTACACTGTTGCATTATAGGATAACAAACAGGTACTATTTTAAAAGAGTTTAATCTGCAATCAATATCTCTTTTCTCCATAAGTGTTTATGTGGCGAAATGCTGTGTAATAAGTGTCATGACTGTACCGTATCTCTTAAATGTCCGTCTAGTTTGAACTTGCCACGTTAAAACTGCTCTCTTTTGAATCAATTTTGACTCAGATTGTAGCTTTCCTGTAGCTCAAACAGTAAAGTGTTGGCACTTGCAACACCAAGGTCATGGGTTTGATTCCCAGGGAAAGCAAGAACTAATGAATGTAAATGTGTCCCTTGAAATGCAATCTAAGTCGCTTTGCATAAAAGTGTCTGCCAAATGCATAAATGTAAGATCAATATTTTGTCTAATTATTTACTTGCGTGGCAAGTCGCTGTGTAATAAGTGGGATAATGTACATCCAGCCAGTTGTTATCTGAGAATAAACCCTCTTCAGGCTGATGTAAGACTCCTCTGCTTCACGTCGGGGGTTTATTCTCAGATAACAACCAGCTGGATGTACATTATCCCTTACTTAATGTATTAACATGAATGAGCAATACATCTGTTACAGTATTTATTAATCTTTGTTAATGTTAGTTAATACAAATACAGCTGTTCATTGTTTGTTCATGTTAGTTATAATAAAAATAATAATAATTCATTACATTTATATAGCGTTTTTCTCGCCACTCAAAGCGCTTTACACAGAAGGGGGAATCTCCTCAGCCTGAATGATGCGACGGCAGCCATATTGCGCCAGAACGCCCACCACACACCAGCTTGGGCATGATTAGGAGGCCATGATGGACAGAGGCCACTGGGAAAATTTGGCCAGGATGCCGGGGTTACACCCCTACTCTTTCGAAGGACATCCTGGGATTTTTTGTGACCACAGAGAGTCAGGGCCTCGGTTTAACGTCTCATCGGAAGGACGGTGCTCTTTGACAGTATAGTGTCCCCATCACTATACTGGGGTGTTAGGACCCACACAGACCACAGGGTGAGCGCCCCCTGCTGGCCTCACTAACACCTCTTCCAGCAGCAACCTGGTTTTCTCAGAAGGTCTTCCATCCAGGTACTAACCAGGCTCAGCCCTGCTTAGCTTCAGTGGGCAACCAGTCTTGGGCTACAGGGTGACATGGCTGCTGATGTTAGTTCACAGTGCATTAATTCATGTTAACAAATACAACCTTTGATTTTAATAATGTATTAGTAAATGTTGAAAATCAATATTAACTAAGATAAATGCTGTAGAAGTGCTGTTCATGTTAACTAAGGTAGTTAACTAATGAACCTTATTGTAAGGTGTTACCCATTTTGTTTTAATGTTCTAGTCCAGTATATGTATATTTGGGATGCAATGTATTTTGGATAAAAGTGTCTGCCAAATGCATAAATGTAAATGCACTTCTTTAAAAGTCTTGTTCTGTTTTGTTCTGTTTTGGGCTACCATGACAACATATGGTAACTTTTAATAGTGTCGTCATTCTCTCATTTTTCTAATTTTTTCTGTGGTTGTATTTTTTTTTTTTTTTACTTTACTGTGCTTAATGTGAGAAGATCTAATATTTTATGTGACTGAATCAATCTGACTTTATTAGGTTGCAGCATTGAAAATAACTTTAAATTGTCAGATCGGGTTCAAATTTATCTTTACTGTAACAGCTGCACTGTGTAACACAGGGTTTCTGGTTTTCTTCAATAAATCTTTGCACATGGTGAATCACATTCTGTCACATTGCTTCTTTATATATATATTTTTTTAATTCAGGCTGAGAGATCCAGATTAAGATCATTGATTGGTTCATCAAGTGTCACCTGACCTGACAAGACATATTTCATCCCAGTTATGACATGCACACACATTCATGCTCCTGTGTATACAGTACACATGGAGCCTGTCATCACTTATGTTTGTTCATGTGAGCTGCAGGATCTCATTAGATTAATAAGTGTGTAGTTGTGTCATGTTTTCTGCAGGAGGAGCTGAAGGCTTCAGTCAATGTGCAGAAACAGGATCTGGAACTGTGACCTCATGAAACAAACATGTAAAACTGCTGTTGAACACAAACCGGTGAGTTCAGAAATCAATCCATGCATATTATATCCCTAAATCTATATACTTCATCAGTTCTTGGAGTTCTCTAGTTTGAAAACATGGATGAAAGCCATAAGAGTGACTGAGGAAGAGATGAAGATCAAGTTCCCTTGATGCCAACACAACTCAACAGAACTTGCGATCATAGTTTGCTAACGATGCTTTTGGTAAATGCATCCTGGTTTATCTGTTTCTTATCAAAGGAAGCATTTGCGGAATTCATAGAGATTTTCCCTTATGGAAAGAAAATATATTTATGATCAATATATTAAATGGTTTAAATATTTTGAAAAATATATGCAATAATATTACAACAAATTGAATAATACATAGGGAATTGCCGCTTTCCATATATTGAAAAATATGACAATATATTTATTATATAACAAAAATTATTTTTTAAAGTGAGTTTTCAGTATTTTTTACAGTGTGTAGAAACTGATTGCCTTTACATATCTCAAACATGCTTTATATTGATCATAAATATACATAAATAAATGTTCTTTCCATAAGGGTTGTCACACATTTTTCTAGCAATAGTGATAGATAGACAGACAGACAGACAGACAGACAGACAGACAGACAGACAGACAGACAGACAGACAGATAGATAGATAGATAGATAGATAGATAGATAGATAGATAGATAGTGCTTATCTATCTATCTATCTGAGTATTAAAGCTGTTTGTTGTCCTGCAGTGTTTGTGCTCCACATCCTCAAACTGTGTGTGTTGTTGAGAAGTGTACTGATACTTTACTAAGACAGACACATCTCCCTTGTTTCTTCATGTTGGGGGATTTTGCTTGATGTATACTTAGCATGTATTGTCAATCTTCATTGTCACTCACAGCAGTGTGTCGTGTGTGTATCCGCAGTGGGAACTTGCGTACTTGTTCTGCAGTAGCTATAATGAACAGCAGCAATAACAGCAAGACCAAACACATCAACAATGTTGTATTCATTTCCATGCTTTTCAAATGGCTGGAAGTGAAAGTAAAAGAGGACAAAAGATGCACTATTCCAAGGCTCTAAACCTGTTAAAACTGGATATTTAAACGGCAGCTTATTTTGATAAGTCCAAAACTAGTTCTTCCATTAAACCACATAGTCATATAAAATGAGCTTCTAATTTTTTCTTGTTTTGCTTTTCTTCCTTACATGAGATTTTTAATCTGGGTAATTATATTTTGATGTGAGTTTTGGTTAAAGGTGCAGTGTGTGAGATTGACAGCTAGTGGTTGAAATAGGTACTGCAGTCCAAAGAGAGTAAATTCCGTAAATTCCTGATTAGACTATTGTTGTTTTAAAATCATAATTCAACATTAATGTTTTAAATTGATGGGCCTACTTTAAAGGTGAACAAGGGCAACATGTGGTTTTATTTATAGATCCGACTTTACTCTCTCACATGTTTAAGAGGCAGAGCAAGAGTGAGTGGTGAAGCTGCGATACTCTCTCTCTTCCAGCCGGTGACAGGGATCTCTGTATTCAGGACCGATGACACATTGTTCTGACCTGAAGAAGTTATTATGTGTTTTTCATTATATTTCCCTTGTCTGAATCAGCAATCCCAATCATTTGTAAATGAATCTTTCTTGCAAAGTTGGTTCTTTCACTCCATTTATTTGGCCAAATTATTTTGCAATTCAGTTTGAATCGATTTCTTAATTTGAAACTGTTATTGAAACACAGAAACTACTCCTGATGAGTAATGTCTGTAATATTTTAACAATGGTGTCATTGTAGAAGACCCGTCAGAACGAACACAATCCTAGAGTGCACATTTAGGTAATTTGACAATCACAATAGCTTCTTTTCTTTAGTATTATTTTAGCATAATATCCAGTGAAGTGTGCTTGCTTTGATGTTGTATTTGTACTTTTAGCATAGCCTATAGTTTTATTTTCAGTTCTGTGAAATGCTCTTTCTTTAATATTTCAAAACATTATTTTCAGGGTTATTTACTTTCTGTAAGCAACTTCGATCAGACTACATCATCTTTAGTTCAGTTTCATTAAAAAAACAAACTGTTTTTGGAACAATTAATTAATTGCTTAAGACTCATGAAATCATATTTAACTAATCATAATTAACAAGACACACTGTTAGACCTTACCAGGTTTTTTACAGTAAAATACTGTATAAAATACAATAGCATACCATTTTAAATTAAAACAGTAATATACTTTTGAAAACTAAACTAGCCTACAGGAATATACTGTGAGTTAACAGCTCTCAAAGTCCACACTCAGAGACTGTGTTCCTAATCACATCCTATACCATCATTCACTATTCCCTATAGTAGTTCACTAATATAGTCCACTTGAATGAAAATAAGTTGATGAATTGAGACACTGATGAACACCTGATAAGCAGAATCACTGAAGGACAGAGAAACAAGAACAGAAAAAGAGAAACACAAAAAATACAACTGACTTCCAGCAACACTGAGTGTGAAACCAGTTTACAAACCAGTTTATAATTGTTTCTGTCATACTTGTACAAAAGTTCTTGTTGAGAATTAACAGATAATAAAGTAAAAATAATAAAGTTTGTTGTCACCATAATGGAGATCAGTATTTGCTTTAGTTGGTCTCTTGTCCCTGGACTTCTTACATTTGCCTCTCTCTGACTGCTGTAACAATGAGCTTATAAAAGCACATTTGTCGTAGCAGGAAAAAGTCAAGAGGAAGTTGATTTTGTGGTTTTGCTTTTGTGATCTGATTTACAGATCTGTGTATTTTCTTTGAATATATGGGTATTTGATATGAAACTTAGATTTATTTATGGAAATAAAATAAGTCTGTGAATCTACATGAAATCTATATTTTGGTTAATCATGTCTTCTGAAGAATGGTGTAATCATATATTGTATTAAAAAAAGTCCTGCTTGAGTCAGACACACAGACATCAACAATTATAATATGAATCTCAACAATGGTAACAATCAAAAGTTTCATGCAGCAGTGCATGCTGGGTTCCAGGATAATATAAAACTCCCAGCATGCACTGCTGCATGAATAAAAAAATATTGCCACCATTGTTGAGATTAATGTGCTAAATTGTGATATCTCTGTGTTTCTACAACTCAGTGTAGCTCTGTTTTTTTTTTTTGTTTGTTTATGTATGATGTGTAAAAAAAAATGAGTCATTGTAATTTATTGCTGTGGTTTCACGGTGGTGGCAATGTAACACTTTTGGTTGAGGATTAAACTTTGAATGAGTGAGAACAAACTCTTTAGTGGATGAACAAACAATATGATGATTTTCTATATTTAGACATATCCAATCTTTAATAAACTGTGTGTGTGCACAAATGTGACTTGCAAAAACACAGTTCAAGCAGCAATAGAAATACACATGTTATAGCATCAGCATACCAACTAAAGCAAACACTGATCTCTTTAATGGTAACTTCAAACCAAACATTTTCAATTAAACATCTCAATAACAACTTCTGTAGATGTATGACAGAAATAAAGCCATACTGGTTAATAATAAGTGTAATAATGTGTAATAGCTGGAAGTCAGTTGTAGTTCTTGTGTTTCTCTATTTTCTGTTCTTGTTGTTCCTCTGTCCTTCAGTGATTTCCTTCAGCAGGTGTTCATCACTAATGCTCAACAATCACTTACATATTCCCTTATCTCACTGCAACACTGTCAATGTTACTTTTACTCTTTGTAGTGTGAATTTTCCTGTGGGGTTGAAAGGGTTAACAGTGAAAGATAAAAAGACACACCCACAAAATATATTTAACAGCAATAAACTGTAAGTTATAAAACAGGTTTATACTGGCAACACTGTTGCCAGTAGTTTACTGTAAAATCTTGTTTTTTGGGTCACCATTGTGCTGAAGAGTAGAGCCTGTGCTTCACTCCAGGAGAAGATCAAGATACATTGTTGATATGCTGCATGTAGTTTTATTTAAAAGTCAGTGACTGTGTAGTTGCTGGTCCAGTTGAAATCTCTTTATTTTCAAAATTTTTTTTTTTTGGTTTATAATTAAATAAGTTCACAATAATACTTTGCTCACATTATTAATGCATTATAAATTTTAGTTAATACTTTTAAATGACAGTTTAATGCAGTCGGTTTCTGCAAGTGAAATTAGCTAACTTGAGTTTTAGTGCATTATTACAGTAAATAACTGGCAACAGTGTTGCCAGTATTTTACTGTAAAAAAACCTGGTAAGGTCTAACAGTGCACGTCTATGAAGGAGAGAAACTAATACACAAAATAAAGGAAGGACCATTACATTTATTAGATAAGATATAATAAATCATTGCTGTTACTGCAGTACAACAAGATTAAAAACATTTTTCATAAAATAATAACCCATGTTTTCCCTGAATCACACAAAAAAATGTGCAAGTAACCTCCTAAATCCTAAGAAAAGGTAAACAATTAGATGTAGGACAAATAATTCCTTATTCAATTCAATCCATAAAAATATGTAACCAGACCTCTACTCTACACACAAAAAAACACCCAAAATATGAAATAATCCAATCAATTACCTATATCTGTCAATCACCCAACAAACCCATCAAAGCATAACTCTTCACCATCCTCTACACAAAAAACACACCCAAAATATGAAAAAATCCATCAATTCAATAGTTTGGTTTCAATTAAATTCAAAGGTTTGTTATCAATCACCATTCAAACCCATCAAAGCATAACCCTTCACCATCCTCTACGTTTAGTTGCTAACAGAGTCTATAACCAGCATTCAACACCACATTTTGTAAATAAACAAATAGAGCTGCTCAAACTATTTATATCAGTAGTTATGCCCAAATTAATATTATACTTTATATGTGAAGATCTGATATATCCTATCAGACAGCACTTCAGTTTTACCCGAGCTAAAAAATATCACTCTACTTGAGTTGTGCAACTCTGTTACTTTGGATTGATTTAGATATGTTTATGGTTTAATCAGATTTTTTATTAAACCACAGCTTTTTGTCAGCAGCATCTATCATAAGTTTTATTCACAAAAATAAATTGTCATATGGACACATGTGGCTTAAATTGCTCTCATTCAATTATCTTTATGTAATCATGCAGTTTTTCATTTGCAAGTCACTTTGGATAAAAGCATCTGCTAAATTAATAAAATAAAATCACATCTACTGCATGTTATGCTAATCATAGTATTCCCAGTTCAGTGTATATATTAATATTGGCAAAGAAAAGCCTCTGAATAAAATAAAAAATGAATCAATTAATAAAATATTAATAATAAGTGTACTTTATTTTAATATGGCATGTGTGTTGAAACAACTCTTCGATTTTTTTAAAAAATATATATAAATAGAACTAATAAATGAATTTTGTTTTGGTAATATGCAGATGAATTGCTCATATTGTCCTTTAATGTGACTTTTTGTCTTTGTCATTTTTTTCTCAAGAATAATCTGGAAAACAAAGACAAAATGTTGTTTCTGTGTCCAAAAGTGTGTTAAACACACACATTATTTCATTATTTTGGGTAAAAATCTGTGCAGCAGAAAAATCAACAAGATTGAACTATATTAAATGTATTAAATAATAGATAGTGAATCACTGTTCAGCTATAGACGTATTTTTGATGTGCGGTGCAACACTGAAAGCTTAAATAAGAAGTTAAAAAGCACATTAGTTTTCATAATTCACACTCATTTCCCCTGAAATTGCATGAGATGAAATTTACCCACAATTATCAGATAACTGGCTCTTATTAAAACTGTTTTTTTAAAAGCAGTGATTGACTTTGCTTCACACATTATAAATCAATGACAAGTTCTTCATCTGACTGAATAAAAATGCAATTCCCATTATATAATTAACACTCCTTGATTTTAAAATATTTTTCCATTATATTTTCATAATCTATATGTTTCTTTAATAGGACAGACATAAATTATCTTTCACTTCCTTGATAATAAAGTGACTCAGTAATTCATTCATTAAACAAACTGACTCTGCAGCCATACATTTTGGATATTTTAAATCACATTAATGGAGTCCAAAATTGTCGTCACACCACTTCTTAAAGCACTTCTCAGCCTCTTCCACCTTCTTCTTCTCCTCCATCTTATCTTCAGCTGTCTGATCATCAGTTCTTCTGTAATAAACTCTGACAAGCTCTTCATTAAACTTCTTTGGCAGGAAACTGGACAACTGTCAATACACGACAGATATCACACACAATGAGTTTTATAAAGATACTCCATCATAGAGTAAATGAAGTACACTGTAAACTTCACTGAGTCCAACAAGACAAAGTTCTGTCCGATTGGTTTACCAAAAGAACATTATGAACGAATAAATGGCACCCATTTAGAAATATTCTGCAATGATCTGGAAAAAAACAGTTTGAGTGTCATGAATACCTGATAATCTTTCATGGTTTTAGCTTCGGTGGGATTCCTCTTGCTGTAGAAATAGACGGATTCAATGGGGTTTTTGTCCTTCATGCCGTGATCCAGATCAACCACCTGAGCTTGTGAGAACATGAGATGATTCACTAAACAATTCTGCTTTATTTCAGTGTAAAAACCTGCATCTTATTCACTAAACACGTTTGTCTGGTTTATGTATGTAAATCAGCACTGCAATAAGATATAACTTACATAAACTGGTAATTCTTCAGCGTTCAGAGAAACAGGCGGGGAAGTGTTGTTGTAGTTCTGCACTGCGGCTTTCCATGTTTCTGTCAGCTGTTCCTGAATTTTCAGATTTGAAAGGGTTTGTCAGTTTTATAGGGTTAATCAAACAGTAAATCAATGTGTTTTTCAGTTTCTGTTCAACCTTTGACATGTTTATCTCAGTCAGACGAGCTTCTCCCACAAACTTTGGCAGTTTTCTCCTGGCGATCTTGTCCAGGATGTTTCTGGATTCCTGCAGGTTTTCAGCAGTGGAGGACGAGATCTGCTCAAAGATCTCATCTGACACAACAACAGAAGATGTATTATTATACATGTTATTTTACATCTCCTGAGACACATAACCACACGTTTCATAAGAGAGAATATGTTTATCCTGGTTTATGGTAATCCGGTATATCTTTAGCTCTTTTAGCTTTGAGTTTACATGTTTTTCATCTGTTCTTTGAGCTGACCTGTGAGTTTGCTGTATTCCTCTGCTGTCTTTATGGCTTCAGAAATCTTCAGCATATCTTCAGGTTTCTCTTCATGAAGATCACGATCAGCTAATACAAGTGCTTCTGCAAACCTAACACATAGAAAAACATTTGAGTTAGTGTTTAAAACATGTATAAGAATCACAGTCTAATGCTGAATTTGTGTTAGAAGAATAAGTCTATTGTGAATAAGACAAATATCTCATAATCTCATATTCACTGCAAACAGAGAGACTCACATCTCTTCAATGATGTTGCAGATCTTGTGCTGATAGGCCTGGCGATGGAGAGTGTATCGAGTGCGAAACATGTCATAAACATTATCTGCCTCCTGTTAGACACACAAACACCAGAGTCACAGATCCAGTTCCCATAATGCAGTGTTCACATTCAAGAGCTAATGTCACTTTTTATCTGAAGTTTTAAGCAGAGAATATAAATATAAAACAGAGTAGAAAAATCTTGAATATACTCAGTGCACTCAGAAAAAAAATATGTCTAAACTAGGGCTGCTACTAACGATTATTTTGATAATCGATTATTCGGACGATTATTTTTTCAATTAATCGGATAAAACGTTTTTTTAAAGATTTTTTGTTAATTATAACTAAATAAAACCCTAAATCAGGGTATTTATGTGTAAAAGTGTACTTTAAAAAGTGCAAAAGCCACACATTGAGTTTTACTAATATCAATATTTGCATTGTTTTTAATGATAATTGCTGATGGCAAGTTGACAATTAATGTAAAAAATATATATATTATATAAAAATTATGTTTTAACAATTTTTGTTAAAACAAATTTACACAGACATGTTGTTCAGATGTAAAGATAAACCAAAAGCATTTAATATATATATATAATTCATTTAATTTTATTTAAAATTAAATTAATTATAATGATATATTGATCAAATAAAGGACTGAAAACAAGTATGTGAACGTAGTAGAGCCGCAGTAGATCGCATTTGAAAAACAATTACAACTTAATAGTAGACAAATGCTATAAAAAGAGAACAGAATGGAAGTACACAGCAAGCTAACAGGCTTGATTAAAAGGACAAGAAAAATGATGCATTAGTGCACAAGCATTCGCTGAAAACCACTGACTACAGTGACTAAAAAACAATCTTTTACTGCTGCTGTTATTAACTGCCTTTATATTTAGTGCTTCACTTTATAAACACCATTTTAATTTAACCTATTTCTGCGGTAGCGCTATTTTAATCCATCACTTATGTTGCGAGCAAACCGATTTACGCAACCTGATGCTAGAGACAAAATACAGACATCCCAAGTGTCCCGGAAGTTCCGGGAGTCTCCCGCATATTGATAGCGGCTCCCTGATGCCCGCAAATTAGTTCAAATCTCCCGGAATCTAGAGCGAGTGAGCAAGAGCGTGCATGCGAGACAGAAGAGACTGCTCCAAACCTTGTAGTGCGCGCACGGCGGAGAGGGAGAGGGAGAGAGACCTTGCGTGTGTGACTCATGAAGACACTAATAACCAACTGCAGAACCGCAGAACCATACGTCATAGCAGTGTGAAGAGACAGCGCCAGCCTAATAGCCAGCCTAACAGTCTAATGCCGGAAGTGGGCGGAGTTCATTTTTAACTATGGCGGAGCACACGGTAGAACAAAGAAAAAAAGAAGAAGGTAAAAAGTTGTTCTATCTTTGATGGATGCAACATACTTAACGTTATACGTTTACAAAACGGCTCTAAGCATTTTGTAAGTTAATATTCAACAATAGGCCTACTATTGATCTGTTTTACATGTTTGTTTGTAAATTGTTTTTTCTTTTTTCCCTTTTCTTTTGAAGTTGACCCAAATAAACCATAACTAACTAACCTTAAATCTGTCATTCACATTATTATATTGGCGCTTTTCCACTGCATGGTACGGCTCAGTTCGGTTCGGCGCGGCGCGGCATGGTTCGGCTTGCTTGCATTTCCACTGCGTGGTATGACTTGGCTCGGCTCGCTTTAGCTCGGTTTGCTTTTCCACTGCAGTTAGTACGCTTCAAAGTAGGTGGGATTATAGACTGAATGTTTATCCACTCGGCAACTCGGCAACCAATGAAATGAAAGTCTGCACTTCGTCCACTGAACACGATTCAGCCATTTTTTTTTTGGAAGTTTTTTCTTCTTTCTTTTTTCTTCAAGCAAGTAGTTTTAAAACAGGTGCTACAGCGGCGGCTGTTACTGGCTATTTAAATCTAGCGGGTTTGATGTCTCGCAAATACAATGACGCTGGGAGTGACGATTCTGTCTGACCAATCAGTGATCTGCACGGTTTTCACATCACATTTTAGTATCGGTATGGTACGAACCTCAACAGAGGTGGTACCATTTAAAGCGAGCCGTACCGTACCATGCAGTGGAAAAGCGCCAAAGTGTGCCGTACCGAGCGCCATTAGAGAACTGAACTGAGATGGATGGTGACATCACTGTTTTCTTCAGAATGGCTATATAGATTAATTAACTGAATTAGGCTAATAACTTTTTACAACAGAAATGAATCAACACTGAACTTACTTAAGCTGTATTATGACCAGTGTTGGGAGTAACGCGTTACAAAAGTAATGCATTACAGTAACATATTACTTTTTGCTGTAACGCAGTAGTGTAAGGCATTACTAATCAATTTTCAGTAATATTTTACTCGGAACATGTTTAGTAAGGCTTGCGTTACAAGTTACAACAGACTTTTAGTTTTAATTGTAAAAAAAAAAAAAAATACACAGCAAGACCGCAAGACATTAACAAATGAAAAATGCAAGTAGGCTAAATTACCTGTTCGTGGTCAGTCAATAGCCGTGTGTGGTGTCCAAGTCTGTTAATAAAAACTATATGGCAGCGTCTGATATATTTGTATAGCGATTTATTTTTTACAGGAGTGCAGTGAGGTATGATTTCGGCCTCTGTGCTCGCGCTGGCCAGTGGAGAAGCGGCTAATGGTGAAGATGGCATGAAGAAGACTGTCCATTCGCGTGATGGACGTATGTGCATTAGGCTATTCGTTCTGTGTTTTCTTTCTAAACAGTTAGGCTATGTTTATGTGGTATTTTTCATGTTTTCATCACGCAATCATGTTTTTGATGCGGTGGTGACGCGTTCATTTAAGGGCGGCGGCGCTGCCGATAAAGCACCTAAAAGCTGTCACAAAGAACCGGCAAAAGCAATGATTATGAATATGTCAAATATAGCAAGGAGACATTTTAATTGTTTATTAATAAAGTCAAGGTGAAGTTGACGATGCTGACTCGCGATCTTCGCAGTAGGCTAGTGCACCAGAGAGAAATGCACATTTCATTTCATAAGCAGAGAGTAGCGCAAAAGTAGACACAAAAACACAAAAGTAGCGCAATGCCTTGCCACGCCCACTTCCGGCATCAGACTGTTAGGCTGGCGCTGTCGTCCTTACACTGTTATGACGTATGGTTCTGCAGCTGGACCTATCTCCAATCATTTGACCTCAATCACTGAACTCATATTGAACCCAATTTCTGAGTTAAGTTTACCTTACTGTCATTGTGGAGCATACTATTTTTAGCCATTTCAATGAAATTCAAATGACCAAATCAAGAAATAAAAAATAAATTTCCTAAAAAATATTTTGAGTAGGCACACACAGACATCACGAATCAACATATGAATCTCAGCAATGGTGACAAACAGATCATAAGCTCATTATTTATTCATGCAGCAATGCATGATGGGAGCCATGAATGAGTTTTGATTGGTGGCACCCAGAATGCACTGCAACATACTTTATAATTGTCACCATTGTTGAGATTCACAGGCTGATTCTTGATCTCTGTGTGTGCCTACTCAAAATATGTTTTAGGAAGTTTCTTTTTTGTTTATTGGTTTGATCATTTGAATTTCATTAAGTCTAAAAATAGTATGCTCTACAATGACAGTGCTGCTATAATGCGTAAGGTGAAGTCAACTCAGAAATTCGGTTTAATATAAGTTCAGTGACTCAGGTCAAATGATGTTGAAATAATGATTATGTTAAAACACAACCAACATCATCAGATGACCTTTGTTTATTGTTCATCCGGCTGTTATAACTCATATACAGCAACCAAACAAAATTTATAGTTAATAAGTTAATGGTCAAGAGCCCAACTAAAACACACACTTATCTCCATAATGGTAACTTAAAAATTCCGGTTTTCTTCCTTCGGAGATTCTGCTTGTTAACATCAGGTGTCTTCAATAATGCTCAATCATCACTCAGTTATTCACTTAATTAACTCATTAGCTCAGAGTTTAATTGGGTCGCTTAAAATGACCAAATTCCATGATGTTGAAGTTACATGAACATATTATGTTTGTTTAACGAAACATAGTTATGTGGAACCGGTGGAACCTGTTTACAAAAAAAGTTAAGTAAAGCCATCACATCATTTTTTTGAGTGCTGTTAATCATTTGACTCAACAAAACAAATGGATAAAGTATAATTTGAACTTTTAAAAAACTATTAATATTTGTTAATTGTAGGCTACTAGTAGGCTATTGTCTTTTGTTAATACGAAAGAACATAATTCTTATCTTTTATACTATTTGATATATATATATATATATATATATATATATATATATATATATATATATATATATCTTTTCAATTAAATCGTTTCTTAAAAAGTCTTCATAATAACATGGTTTTAAACTTTAAAACGTTCCAAAGCACGAAAGTAGCTCAATGCCTTGCCGCGCTTACTTCCGGCATCAGACTGTTAGGCTGGCGCTGTCGTCCTCACACTGCTATGACGTATGGTTCTGCGGTTCTGCAGTTAGACCTATCTCCATGAAGCGCATGTAAGACAGAGAGCATCATGATTGGCCTGTTACAACCAATCACCAGTAAACGCTCCCTGTGACGTAAGCAGACCAACTAATCGATAATGACATTCGACATTCGAATGATAATCTATTTTATCGATTAGTTGTTGCAGCCCTAGTCTAAACATAAGATTTATGAATTTGAATTGGATATAAAATTTCCATCCATTCGGATTACATAGTTTTAACATAAACCAATTAATAATCTGAATGTGATCAATATTTTTCAGACATATATAAATGAAACATAAGATTTATGTAATTGTATTAATAAACTGAATGTGATTCATATTTGTCAGTCATACGTAAATGAAAGGGGTAAGATTTGTCAGTCATACGTAAATGAAACAGGTAAGATTTATGTAATAGTACACAGAAAAACAATCATGTTAAATTAACACTGCTCAGTGTTCATAAGTGTGCACACTACAGAGTTAAAGTAAAGAGTTGAACACTAAAGACTTGAAGCAGTGTTGAAGTTAATGAGATAATTAAGTGGTGATTGAGCATTAATTATGAACACCTGCTGTTAACAAGCAGAATCACTGAAGGAAAGAGAAAAACAAGAACTACAAATGACTTCAGACACGGTCTTAATCAGATGAAGAGAAAAGAATACATTAAGGGGGCTTTCACACTGGCAGTTTAGTTCGGAACGGGGCACAGTTCGCATATAAAATCCCTAATGTGAACACTGTCATGGGACCCAGGTGCGCACTGAGGTCCCGGACCCGAGACTACCTGGAGGAGGTGGTGTGAGTTTGGTTGCTCCTGAACCGTGCCACAGTTCTCGTGAATGTGAAAGCAACACGGACTCGGGTGCGCACTTGTTCAGAAATAAAAGTATCCTGCGCATGCGTTTTATCCGATTATGATGTAATTTGTTAAATAAAACATGCCCAGCCAGCAGAGCCATGTGGGGCCCACATGGGTTTGACATGGGCTATCTAACTGGGACCCAGCCAGTTTTGCACCCGGTTTCCATGTAGGCCCCACATGAGTTTGCCCAGATGAAATGAACACTGCTCAGTGTGCACACTACAGGCTGTTAAATGTAACACGTATCAGTGTTGGAGTTAATGAGATAATTAAGTGATTGAATAATGATTGAGCATTATTGATGAACACCTGGTGTTAAAATGCAGAATCACTGAAGGAGAAAATTGTAAGCCACCGTTATAGCGATCAGTGTTTGCTTTAGTTGGGCTCTTGACCCTTAGATTTTCACTTTGAATTTTGTTGGTCTGCTGTTATTGATTTACAACAGTCAAATGAACAAAGAAAAGAGTTATCTGATAGTATTGATTGTGTTTTGGCATAATCATGCTGAGACCAGATAAATGAAATTTATTGAGATTATGTGGTTTAACTTATTAGGAACAGCTTTGTGTTTTCACAGCATTTGATTATCTTCTTTTTTTATCCAAAATATTTCATAAACATTGTTCTTATGATAACACTTTCAATAGAATTTATTTAGAAACACAGACATCAATAATCAGCCTGTGAATCTCAACAATGGTGACAATAGGTGGTTTGCAGTCACGTGATTGTGTTGACGCGCGAAATTCAGATGGAGGGCAGGAAGTGAAGAGCGCAATGGACGAGATGGAGGAAAGTCCGTACTGTACTACTTTTGAGGCTATTACAAGAGAAATATATAAACAGAAAACCGAAACATATGTTGGACGTGATCCTTACGTTATGAAGAGGACCGATTTTCAACTGAATTGAGAGATTTGCCTGCCATCGAGGCGGTAGATATCAGCAACTACCTCGTCTTACAGACATACTTTGACTTTACAAAGTTCGGAAACTGGTACGTTACACAAACAGCCACATAAGTGTATTTAAACACCTGAATTATGTAATTATAAGCCACATAAATAATGTATTAACTCACATTTGACGAAGTGATCACTGCACACACACACGGGAATTTTCCCATTCGGCTCCTCCCGACCGCAGACGTAGGTTTGCAAGGCATTTTTCCTGGTGTTTTTCTGTCAATTTCTTGTATTTCCCCCCTTATGAACAACAACTTTTGGCACACGAAAAAACTCGTGGTTTGATCGATTTGAGCAACCATAAACGACGCAAAACATAGGCATTTTGAGTTTGTTATAGTGCTTCCTAAATATAGAAAATCACTTCCTGCCCTCCATCTGCATTTCGCGCCATGGCAACGCAGTGGCGTGACGTCACGTGAAAACAAGCAATAATAATCCATGTTGCAGTGGCGGCCACCAATCACAACTCATTAATGGCTCCCATCATGCATTGCGGTATGAATAAATTATGTGGTTCCCAAACCTGTCTTGGCGCACCCCCGACACTGCACGTTTTCTTTTTCTCCCTAATCAAACACACCTGATTCAACTCATCAGCTCATTAAAATGTTATTTACTTTTCCTAATTGAATATTCTGCTCGTCACCATTGTTGAGATGCATTGACTGAATCTTGACCTCTGGGTGTACCTAATAAAAAGTTTTTTTTTTTTTTTTACTTTTAAAAAAAATACTTTATATTATACCTAAAATTCTGGATATTTATGCAGAATCACAGTTATGCTGTAACCAACAACATAAATCACTAAACATATAGTTGATATGATGACTGCCATATAACTAACACATCACTTTTTTTTCTTTGTTCATCTGGCAGTTATAAGTCAGATAGAACAGCCAAACAAATTTTAGAGGTTAATAATATAAGGGTCAAGAGCCCAACTAAAACAAACAAGGATCGCCATAACGGTGGCTTACAATTTTCTCCTTCAGTGATTCTGCTTTAGGTGTATTCAATAATGCTCAATCATTATTCAATCACTTAATTATCTCATTAACTCCAACACTGATACGTGTTACATTTAACAGCCTGTAGTGTGCACACTGAGCAGTGTTCATTTCATCTGGGCAAACCCATGTGGGGCCTACATGGAAACCGGGTGCAAAACTGGCTGGGTCCCAGTTAGATAGCCCACGTCAAACCCATGTGGGCCCCACATGGCTCTGCTGGCTGGGTGTAAGGGATGATAGGATGATAGATTTGCCTTGGATACGAGCAAGAGTAAGGGGGCTTTCACACTGGCAGTTTAGTTCGGAACGGGGCACGGTTCGCATGAAAAATCGCTAATGTGAACGTTGTCATGGGACCCGGATGCGCACTGGGGTACCGAACCCGAGACTGCCTAGAAGAGGTGGTCTGAGTTCGGTTGCTCCCGAACCGTGCCGTGGTTCGCGTGAATGTGAAAGCAACACGGACCTGGGTGCGCACTTGTTCAGGAAGTAAAGTAAACTGCGCATGCATTTTAGCTTATTGTGATGTATTCAGTTAAATAAAACACTTGTAAGGGATGATAGTGTTGATGATTTACCTTGGATACCAGAGGTGGAAAGTAACGAATTACATTTACTCGCGTTACTGTAATTGAGTAGTTTTTTTGTGTACTTCTACTTTTTTAAGTAGTTTTTAAAATCTGTAATTTTACTTTTACTTAAGTATGTTTTGTCTGAAGTATTGTAATTTGCTACATTTTAAAACATATCCATTACTGAGTAAAAAATAAAATAAAAATAAATAAACTGCTTTGGGTGAAAATATCGCGCACCGGAAACTACAGCATTGATTGATTGAAGGGCGGGAGAACAGACGCGCTAAAATCACAACACAACATGGAGAAGGTGACGGACAAGACAGACAGTGATGCAGACCCAGCTGAACGCGAAATGCTGTCGAAATCTCACTCGCACACATACCGGTATGTGAAGTCCTGGTCATAGAAAAAAATGTAATTTACAGTATAATGCAGCTGTCACGTAAAACACACAAACAGATGTATGGGTGAATAAATCTAAAGTAAAGCTGTACAATAAATCAAATTGCGACATGATCTGTGAATATTAAAGCACAAAAGACTGCTATGTAAATATATAATCCGCTTGTTCTGCGTTTCTCTGTGTGAATGATCTGCTGTTTCGTCTACTTACTACATACTCAAGTACGCGACGCACTCATGCCGTTTTCAGCATCTCACAAACAATACGAGTAGCCTAGCTAGCCTACATGGATACATGAACATTTCCAGAGCTGCTCTGAGAGAACGCCTAATGAGCATTTTCATAATTTTATTTGAGAAAAACCATTGTCAAATACACTGAAACAGGACTTAACAACCCGTCAAATTAAAAGTTTTGTTTTTCCAAAAGAAATTATGACAGATATATTACTAATTTAGGCCTACAATAGAATGTACCTATTTCTCATAATAATATTAACAACAACAATAATAATACCTCAATTTATTTAAATATTATTTAAGGAATATATATTATTTGTCCATGGTTTGAGTAAATCTGTTTTGCAGCACTTTCCCAAAAACTATGATAAAATGTTAGCTAAACTTTTATTTGATTACCACCGTTTTTGATAATATATTTGTATTAAATCATAAAAAGAAAAAAATCTGAATAAAAAACATTTCATAGAACTCTATTTTTAAACATTTTAATAAGTTATTGATAGAAATAAGTTGTTAATCTAATTCATAATCAATTATTGAAATTAGTTGATTAGATATGTTTTATTGAACACATTTTTCATTTATTTAACTGTCATTTTAACTGATGATAATAATAACTATAATTTAATAATATAGTTTATATAAACCGTGATATTTTCTGAGACGGTTATGTGAAACTCTCATATGTTACAGCCCTGCACAGGAGATTCCCCACCCCACCCCCGCTGTTAAAGTTACTCAGCAACTTTTACTCTGAGTACATTTTAAATTAGCTACTTTTTACTTTTACTTGAGTAGATTTTTATAACAGTACTTTTACTTGTAATTAAGTAAGATTTTATTGAAGTAATAGTACTTTTACTTGAGTACAAAATTTTAGTACTCTTTCCACCTCTGGATACGAGCGAGAGGGAGTCTGCAGTGTATTCGTGCATTGCGCGTGGGATCAGGGCAACAAAGTTGGAAATCCACTCTCAAAAGAGTCCGTTTGCAAGCAGCAGAAATCCACATTATGTGACACACGCACAGTAAACCTGTATTGTTCACTCAACTGCACATAATAGCAGCGAATTAATAAAAGAAAAAAACAATATTGACCCGCGTTCTGTTTTCTATCATGCGCTGTGCACGTTTGCGATGACGTCATATGCACGCAAACGCACCAGAGTTCGACAGAATCACGTTGAGTGTCAAAACCAGACCAACGCTGCGGGGGGTGCCGGGAACAAACACGCTCGGGCTCGGACCACAGCAAACGAGCCCAGTGTAAAAGCCCCCTGAGTCTGCAGTGTATTCGTGCATTGTGCGTGCAATCAGGGCAACAAATTAATGGAAATCCACTATCTCCTTTTGCAAGCAGCGGAAAGACACCTTATGTGACACACACACACACACACACACACACACACACACACACACACACACACACACACACACACACACACACACACACACACACACACACACACACACACACACACACAGTAAACCTGTGTTTACTCAGCTATGCATAATAGCACCAAATTAATAAAAAACACAATATATTGACCCGTTTTCTATCATGCGCCGCACACGTTTGCGATGATGTAAGATGCACACAAACGCACCAGAGTTCGATAGAATCAAGTTGAGTGTGAAACCAGACCAACACTGCGGGGGGCGCCTCGGCCTCGAACCGCAGCAAACGAGCCCAGTATAAAAGCACCTTCAATCTCTGAAGATCTCAGCAGAGGAGGATTAAACAACTCCACCAACAGCATTGCCAGCTTCACTTATTACTAACCAGATTACTTTATTCAATTTCCGGTTTAATGAAATCAATAGTTGTATTTTAAGTCATCCTGATGGTGGTCAGTGTTTGCTTTAGTTGGGCTCATGACCTTGACTCTTTAATATTTGAAAGAGTCAAATATTTTATACTTACCAATACTTTTATACTTTCTCAGCCAGAGAAAATCAAATATTAAAGAGTCAAGGGTCAAGAGCCCAACTAAAGCAAACACTGACCACCATCATGATGACTTAAAATACAACTATTGATTTCATTAAAACGGAAATTAAAGGGTAGCTATTATGGAATTTTGAAAATTGGCCTTCATGTAGTGTGCAACATAGATTTAAGTGAACAAAAACATCCTGCAAAGTTTTAAATATGAAAGTTCACCGTATACAAAGTTATTGTCGCTCAAAAGTAAGAGTCGACTCTGAGTCGCTGATATGAATCGATAGACGAACGATGCATTTTCTCTAACTTTCGTACTTCACTTGTACAAGTTATTTGAATAAGACACGCCCACTCATTGCGCGCTAGTGATGGGATTTATGGCTCTTTGAGGGGATCCGGATCTTGGCGATCCGTTCCTTTCAAAGAGCCGTTCAAAAGAACGGCTCTTTTGGCTCTTTTTAAATATTTAGTCAGTTTTAAGAAGCCAGCTTGGGGGGATCTCAGTTTATCCTGGAAATAATCACTGGGAGGAATGATGAGGTGAGATTTGTAGTCAAATAATTAAAACTCAGATATCACACACCAATATCTGAGTATGAATTATTCTGAAATATTGATTATTACCTCATTTGTCATGTGTGGACTATATTCCATAGGGTTGCACAATCCCTCTGCTTTAGAAAGTGACATCACTATTTTGGATTTACCTTTAGTAGGCTACAAAGTGTGTGTATGTGTAAAGCTGACTTATGTTATTCATACAATACCACGAGAACATTTTGAAAAAAAAATTAATATTTAAAGTTGTAAATATATACTGTAGATACAATAACACGAACATGAACACAAAATGCAATGTAAATAAATACAAAGCAGTTCCGAGAGGCACTCGCACGTGTGTGTGTGTGTTTTTTTTTTTTTTTAACTGGAGTAACCATGTGACGGCGCGTTTGCCGCGAATGTCTTCCGCGCAATGAAAAATTTGAACTCGAGCGAATGTTCAGCGTCTAACTAGACGCGATAGACACGTATTTGATGCTCTATTCGCGTTCGATGTGAACACACCATTAGGCAGTAGCACCCCTGCGCTGGGTGTGCCCCTTCCTCTATTACTGAGGAGCTAACGTGTGCATATGTGTGAAACACGCATAGGAAAAAAAGAACGACAGAAAGAACGGCTCCCCTCCAGCCGCGACTCGGCTCCCATCGTTCATGTTTATGAGCCGTTCAAAAGAATCGATTCGTTCGCGAACGTCACAACTCTATTGCGCGCGCCAGAAAACAGTGAAAACAACATGTCGACGAGCTGTTCTGAAGTGCGAATCAAAAGCGAACTTTTTTTTCACTGCCCAGGGACAAGCATGTGAAGAATCTGGCTAGAGTTTATATTTACAACTATACCACACAAGTATAGCCACCTTGAGCTGTGTTCGCGTTATTTTAATGAGGATTCCTTTACAAACATAAATGCTTTCAAGTGTGGATTCGCGAGTCGGTTGATACTGAAGGAACGTTTAGTACCAAGTTTATTTGGATCGGCTTCATCCTCCGAATCACAACCTGTAAGTACTGTTAATACCGTATATACCCGAATATAAGACGACCCTGAATATAAGACGACCCCCCATTTTCCAGACTTATTTTTTGGGGAAAAAGAGACACACACACGCAAACACGCACGCACGCACGCACACATAGATAGATAGAGAGGCGCGCGCGCTCTGGAGGGAGGCTGTCGCGCGCTCTTAAGAAGCACGTGAAGAGCGCGCGCTACAGTGATGTTTCCTCGCGCGGAGCCGCTTCACCTGTTTGTCTGAGGTACTTTTGAAATTTAATCTTATTCAAATATGCTAAACGTTTAAACTGGCCATTCTAAGTTTGTTTTGTAACTTTTCTCAATTTTCTTTTTACTTTAATACACAAATAAAGTAGCTCACCGAAATGTTTGGCAATAAATTTCTCCCTTTCCCACAGTGATTTTGTCTATATCGCGAATATAAGACGACCCCCCATTTTTCAGCCTATTTTTATGACAAAAACCTCGTCTTATATTCGGGTATATACGGTAATTGTTGCTTTTATGGGTTTTGTAGCATGCTCAATAAGTGTGTGTGTGTGTGTGTGTGTGTGTGTGTGTGTGTGTGTGTGTGTGTGTGTGTGTGTGTGTGTGTGTGTGTGTGTGTGTGTGTGTGTGTGTGTGTGTGTGTGTGTGTGTGTGTGTGTGTGTCAGTTACGCTCAACGCAGCTTAGGTCTCCAAGCTCTGTGTGTGTGTGTGTGTGTGTGTGTGTGTGTGTGTGTGTGTGTGTGTGTGTGTGTGTGTGTGTGTGTGTGTGTGTGTGAGTTACGCTCAGGTCTCCAAGCTGTGTGTGTGTGTGTTTTTTGAAATATGTAAAATGTTTGTCGTTGTTATTGGGGTTGTCATAAAGAATAGAGCGGGTTAACGAAAAATTACTGACTGGGTCGTCTGACCAATCACCACAGAAAAGCGTCACGCAAAGGCGGGGTTTGAAAAATGAGTCGTCAAACGAATCATTTGGGAATCGCTGAGCAAATCAGGTAAAAATAAATGCATATTATAAGACAACAAAAGTGTTTTTTGTCATTGCATGCATGTACAACTGTTGTTGGGGACTCCCAGAACAACATTAGGAACATTTTAAATGCCATAATAGGTACCCTTTAAATAAAGTTAGTCTGGTAATAAGTGAAGCTGGTAATGCTGTTTGTGGAGTTGTTTAATCCTCCTCTGCTGAGATCAACTCTTAATGTCTTCTTTTCTCTTCAGTTGATTTCATCTTATGCCGAGTTCAGACTACACGATTTTAGCCCCGATTTTGGCTGGCCGACAGGTTTTGAGAACTCGCCGACAAATGCCCGAAATCACAGGCAAATCGGTGCTCGTTTACGCGAGTGACAATCACGCAGTGTGAATGAGCAAAGACGCGATCTGAGAGAATCGCTGACGAGTCGCCGACGCCCGTGAGATATTTGGCATGCTAAATATCTGGACCTGTCGGCAATTCACAATCCTGCTGTGTGAAAGTGTTCTGACTGAAAACTACATCGGCGATGACCGACAGCCAATGAGAGAGCAAGATACAGGACAGCAGGCTGTTCGGGGAGGAGTTATAGACCAGAATATCAGTATTTTATTATATAGATAGGCCTATATTTACAATTATATCAAACAGAAACAAAGAACAAACATTTTGCGTGACCAGCAGCAACAGCAGGACATTTGCAAAATGATTTATTTATCCCCAACTCTCTTTGCAAAACACAATCCTTGCTCCCCTCGTCTCGTTTATGCATTTCCTCTTGCATAAACTGTTTTTTGTTTTGTTTTGTTTTTGCTACAAATCAGTGCACAGACAATTTGGATCGCAATCTTCTTGTAGGCTATCATTTTTAACCCATTTAATCCCACCGGTCACAATAGTGACCGAAAAAAAATGTTTCATTTCTAAGGCTATAAAAATGTTACTGAATGATCTATCAATGCATTTCCAGCAGATATTGAAATAATAAAGGGTCTCAATGAAATATGTGCAGTGTCGCATGTTTACTGTAAATTGTCACATGACCAGAGCTGTTTATTTCCTGTTTGTGCCAAGAGAAGAGGATGGCAGCAAGAAAGCTCCCAAAGAAAAGATTAGTAAAGTATGTTAACATAAAGATAGGACATAGATTTTTGGTACACATCATGTTTAAGGTGTCTAGAATTGATATATGCATTTGCAATTACTCAACTTTGTTTAATGTGGTCATAGAACTCACAAACATGTCACCGGCAACAATAGTGACCGGTGGGATAACCCATTGTATCTACATGCTAATACACATAGGCTAACTGCAAACTACCTTACTTTCTGCTGCTACCTAACTTTCTACCTAATTTTCCACAACACACACACACACACACACACACACACACACACACACACACACACACACACACACACACACACACACACAACCACACACAAACACACACACACAACACACACACACAACAGCACACACACCACACACACACACACACACAACGCAGCACACACGCACCCCTCTACACACACACACACACACGCATCACACCACACACACACACACGCACACCCACAGCACACACCACCCACACACACACACCCACACACCAGACCCCACGCACACCACACACCCACACACACACACATGCACTCCCCACACACCGCACACCCACACACACACGCACACACCACGCACCCACACACACGCACACCACAGACCCCACGCACACCACACACCCCACACACACGTACACCACACCACACACTACACACAAAAACCCACACCCACACACACACACACACCACACCACACACCAGACCCCACGCACCACACACACACGCACACACACCACACACCCACACACACACCCTACACACACACAAACCTGACACCAACCACCACAACGCACGCACACACCCACAAACTCCACGCACACCACACCACAACCCCACAACACAACACACACCCACACACCACACACCACCCCCCCACACACACACACACCAGACACCCCACACGCATGCACACCACACCCCACACACACGCAAACCACAGACCCCACACGCGAACCACACACCACAAACTCCACGCACGCCACACCACAGACCCCACACACCCCACACACACACCCCCCCCACACACACACACACACCAGACACCCCACACGCATGAACACCACATACACGCAAACCACAGACCCCACACGCGCACCACACACCCCCTACACACACGCACACCACAGACCCCACGCACACCACACACACCCCACACCACACCCCACACGCACACCACACACGCACACCACACACGCACACCACACACCCCACACACACACACACACCCCGCACACACGCACACCACACACCCCACACATATCCACACCACACACCCCACACACACACACACCCCGCACACACGCACACCACACACCCCACACATACACACACTACACACACCACAGACCCCACGCACACCACACACACACACATGCACACCACACACCCCACAAACACGCACACACACACACACACACACCCCACATGCACACCACACACCCCACACACACGCACACACACACACGCACACCCCACATGCACACCACACATACACACCACACATACACACGCACGCACACACGCACACACACACACACACACACACACACACACACACACACACACACACACGCACACACACATGCACACATGCATACACAAACACACTTGCACACACACAAACACACTTGCACACACACACAAACACACTGCACAGGTCAAATAGACCTATACTCAGTCTGTCCAATGGTTGATACAACACATTATCCCACCGGTCACAATTGTGACCGAACATAAAACTCACTTTTTCACACACTTTTCCATGAAAATTTAAAAAAAATTATGATTGATTGTTTCAAAGGGATACTAATGACACATGATTTGGATATTTTTATGTCTGGGAAAAATTTGGGATTAAATGGGTTAATAACAAATTCAGTGTCACGCGTGATCTTCCGTTATTTCCTTATCACTTTTTGCATTTGTTTGGTTGTGAAACGTAGTTTGTAGATCAGGCAGAAGTTGTCGGCGATTCTTTCTTTTGTAAAGTCATGCAGTGTGAAACCTCCTGTCGCCGATCCATCGTACAGTGTGAACACAGCAGCAACTGAATGTTACCCCAGATAGTCATGCAGTGTGAAAACAACAGTGACCCGATTATTTTGAAAATCGTGCAGTCTAAACTCGGCATAAGGCCGGTGACACACTGGCTGCGTGGCGTGAGCGTGGCGTTTCTGTTGCGTGTCAGCTGCGTGGCGGCTGCGTCGCGTTTTCTGTGTCTTTGCACATCAGAAGCATGTCTGACGCGGCGCTGCTGACACGCATCACCCTTGTTCAACATATGGGAGAGAGTTGTGGAAGCCCTATACTTCCTGTTAAGCATAAATATAAAGCCTACTGATAAAGACACTGTCAGCACAGCAGTTTTGACAGCAAAATAGACTACAGAATATTTCGTTCTGTCTTGACAGATGCAATATTTGAAAATTGATAATTAGGCCTATTTGTTTATTTATTTTTTAATGAGGCCTATATTTATATCTGAATTTGTCAAAAATGTAATTTATTAATATGTATTCGTGTACAAAATAACATAGAAACATATTTTCCTATTGTATTTTGCCTGGAAACGCTTCCAACACGCTTGCATGTCGCGTGAAAAATAGGCGTCGGTTCTATTTCTAGCATGCACGCGGTTTCCGCGCCTGAGACGCGCATGTCACGCAGGCAGTGTGCAAGCTCTAACCTGTTAACATGGGAGCCGAAATAAAAACAGACACGCCACGCAGCTGAGACGCGCACGCCACGCAGCCAGTGTGTCACCGGCCTAAGGCTGTGGCTGGAAGTCAGTTGTAGTTCTTGTGTTTCTCTTTCCTTCAGTGATTCTGCTTGTTAACAGCAGGTGTTCATCATTAATACTCAATCATCACTTAATTATCTCATTAACTTCAACATTGCTTCAATGGTACTTTAACTCTGTAGTGTGCACACATATGAACATTGAGCAGTGTTAATTTAACATGGGTGTTTTTCTGTGTACTATTACATAAATCTTACCCGTTTAATTTACGTATAACTGAAAAAATATGAATCACATTCAGTTTATTAATACAATTACATAAATACTATGTTTTATTTATATATGTCTGGAAAATATTAATCACATTCAGATTATTAATTGGTTTATGTTAAAACTGTTTATTAATAGAATTACATAAATCTTATCTGTTTCATTTATATATGACAGTGTTTCTCAACCCTGTGCCTGAAGGCACCCCAACACTGCACGTTTTCTTTGTCTCCCTAATCAAACACACCTGATTCAACTCATCAGCTCATTATCACATGGGTGTTTATGTAATGAGCTGATGAGTTGAATCAGGTGTGTTTGATTAGGGAGACAAAGAAAACGTGTTAGGGGTCCTTCAGGAGCAGGGCTGAGAAACACTGATATATGACTAAAAAATATAAAATACATTCAGATTATTAATTGGTTTATGTTAAAACTATGTAATCCAAATGGATGGATATTTTATATGCAATTCAAATACATGAATCTTATGTTTAGACATATTTTTTTTGAGTCTGTATGCCATACATTCAGTATGTTTAGTAGTGTGTGATAATTGTATCATGCACCTTGTCTCTGAAACAGATGTGATTTCTCCTGTTTATTTTACACACTCGAGCGAACTTCAGCAGACGCTGATGGTCAAAACTGTTTCGAATGCCGAGATGATGACAGTCTCTGAGAAATAAACATTAAATATGTAAATAAAAATGGATATGTAAATGGATCAAAAAGTTGTAATAGAATATATGTTATATGTACCGTGCAAAATAGTCCCATTTGTCCACATCAATGCCGTTCTGTTTGTTTGCCACAATCTCATACAGGAAGGATTTGTCTTCAGCTCTTCCCTTGTATATCCACTGAAAAGAAAAGCAAAGGCTGTATGTAAATTAGGCTTTATTAATGCTAACACATCAATAACAGATGAAGTATCAGTATGAACCTCATCAGATGAATCTTTTGCCCCTTCGATTAACTCTTTAATGAAGGTGACGTCTTTATCATCCAGTCCGTGCTCTTTCAACACATCCTCATTCTCAGTCTTCAAACTCTTCACAATGTCATCAAACATCTGCACTGACATCTGCTCATGCTGCAGTAAAGACAAAAAGACGAAAGATGAAATCATAAATACATATATTAAAGAAACCAACAGCACTGAGTGTGTGTGAGCAATGTGTTCATTCTCACCTTCCACTTCTCAGGGATGTCATCAGGCAAGCCTAAGAAAAAAACGCAGGTGACATGTGGATTGTAAGTTGTGTTATGCACATGAACAAACTCTTTCAGGTTCATTTCCCAGACATTCATGGCTTGAGTTCTCCATGTCCAAATGTAACACTAACATGAGTAAGAAATGTGCATGTCACAGACACTTACCTCTTATTTTTTTCTCTTCTTTTGCTTTAGGAATAACCAGAACATCAAATACATGGGAAAGTGGACCATGACCTACAAAATAAGAGAAACTGGATAATTCTAGCTATGGTTATCATAAATCAATGCTCGATCTGACAAGGGTTTGGGTGTTTAGACTCCATGACAAATACAAAAAAGACAACACAAAACACTGAATATTGGATTATTTTCTCTTTCCATTAGCATTAATGCTACTCACCCAAGTCGTGACACAGTCCAGCGATCTGAACACACAGGATATCCTTTTCGGTGATGTTGAGCTCTGGCTGATTGTCATTAAGAATCTTGACTAGACAACCAGCTAAATACGCCACTCTAACACACACACACACACACACACACACACACACACACACACACACACACACACACACACACACACACACACACACACACACACACACACACACACACACACACACACACACAAAATATTAACTTTAAATCTGTCAAATTATTAATTTAAATATAATTACTTAAACAATCTAAAGTAATTTGATCTGAATATAATAATATCTTACCCAAGTGAGTGTTCGAAGCGATTGTGAGAAGCTCCCGGATACACCAGATATGTTCCTCCGAGTTGTTTGATGTGTCGAAGTCTCTGAAACTGAGGAGTATCAATGATCTTCACCAGCAGGGGGTGCAGCTCAATATGACCATGAATGGGGTCGTTGAAAATCTACAGGATTTCAAAACACACCAGTTCATCACATTAACATTCAATGCATTTTGCGACTCAACATGTACAAAGCAAAATCCCCAGTGTTAAAATTAACACTCCTGGAGTCCTGGCGTACATATAGGTCCAACTACATGGTGCTCAAGTAGTGTTTAAGTTAATGAGATAATTAAGTGATTAATTAAGTGATGATTGGCCATTAGTGGTGACAACTGATGTTAATAAGAAGATTCATTGAAGGAAAGAGAAATAACAGGAACAGAAAAAAAGAGAAACACAAGAACTTCTGACTCTGAGCCATTACACATTATTGCACTTATTATTTGTACAACAGATTGACTTTATTTCTGTCATACATCTACACACAGTCTTATTTAGATTTACAGAAGTTTAGATGGTGATGTTTTATGGAATGTTTCATTTCATGTCACCATTATGGTGATCAGTGTTTGCTTTAGTTGGGCTCTTGACCCTTTACTTGTTTAATATTACTTGTTTTCTGGTAACTTCAACTCTGTGTTCATGAAACTATGACCTGGGCTGCTTTTTCCAATAGTAACGCAAGCCTAAGTTGATTGTACAGACCATTCATTGCAATTGTTAAATCAAGTTAGGTTTAAGATGCTTTTAGGAAATGTAGCCCAGGTCATGCTGATAATGTTTAGATCAAATCCAATCTTGTAGTGGTCTGAACCATTGAACCAGCATTAAAACCTGATAACACATTATTCATATTCATTACAGTAGCTAATTCCAGCAATATCTCAATAATCTGAATGTTATAAAATCACACACATACATCAAGAATCTACATATGAATCTCAACAATGGTGACAATCACACAAATGCTTCATGTTGCAGTGCATGATGGGAGCCACCAATCAAAACACATCCATAGCTCACATCATGCATTGCAGCATGAATAAATAATGCAGCTGAATTGTCCTGTAATTTTCAGTTTTTTCCTGTTTGATTTTATTTTGCTATTGTTTTGTTATGACTTTAGTAGCTTGTTTTGTTATGTTCAGAGAGTTTATCTGCACTATTGTTGAGATTCATATGCTGATTCTTGATGTCTGTGTGTCCAAACTCAGTAACTTCTGTGCTCAAAGGAATTTAAAAAATGTTCATATTGCTGTTGGATTTCACACTGTATAATATCAGGGCTACAATCACCAATACTAAAATTAGACACCAGGCATATAGTCAAATATTTAGACTCTAAAAGTTGATAAGTTCACTACATGATGCTAATGTGATCACATAACATAGTGTGAGCAGGTTTTCTCTTGCAGTTACAAATGTGCTTTATAAACACATTGTTTGAATAGACAGAAAAAATCTAACAATGCAAAATAAAAGGGTCAAGAGCTCAACTAAAGCAAACGCTGACCACCATAATGGTGACTTGAAACGAAAAATTCCATAAAACATTTCTGTCTATAAGTGCAATAATGTGTAATGGCTCGAAGTCAGTAGTTCTTGTGTTTCTCTTTTTTTCTGTTCTTGCTGTTTCTCTTTCCTTCAATGATTCTACTAATGGCCAATCATCACTTAATTATCTCATTAACTTCAACACTGCTTCAGTGTTAATTTTTAACACCCTATAAATGGACCTATATGTACACCAGGAATGTTCATTTAACACTGGGGATTTTGCTGTGTACAAAAACCATGTTGTTTAAAAGTGATTTTGTGACCTACAAAAATCATTTCACTGGTGAATTCACAGAGCATTTCATGAGTGAAATGCATCCTGACTGGTGACACGTGAGTAATTTAATTATTTACTCAACCTATTTGTTTCAAGCAATGATTCATTTAGGAATTAAGTGTTGCTAATTTGAGTTTGTTTTGTTGCAAAACAAAGATAAGTAAAGAACACATTTATGCAATTTCTCCATGAAAGGTGCTTTCTGTTATCCATTGAAATGAAAGAAACTTTTACACACAGACACCAAGTGAAGCGTTACATTTCAATTTGATGGTAGACAATTGCTATTCAACAATTTAATACATATCAGCAGAACGGTTTGTATGTTCCTTCAGAGAGGAAGTGAAATGTGAAAAGACTTTATAAGCAGAAATGTTAAAGGGGTCATGACATGAGAAACCAAATTTGCCTTGATATTTTGGTATATAAGAGGTCTTTGTACCATTAAAACTTCCTCCAAGTTTCATAGCTTAAGATGTCCTCCCCATTATAAACGAACAATTTATTTAATCAATCTCTAAATACACCTTGTTGTGGATCCATGGTACGAAGTGACGTCACGGTACGAAGTGACGTACCAGTCGTTTGCATATGACCGCCTCAAGCGCAAGACGACTATGCCTCATTTCGCATCATCGCATCGTTGTCGCGCCCACAGGTGTTCAGTCGACGTGCAGCGAGTGGGTCTGTTTACAAGGATATCGCGATGCCATGCAGATGTGCTGTTCCTGGCTGTGGACAAACAACACGTTTGAATACGCTGCCGAAAGATCCAGACGTCAGGGGAAAATGGTTGCAGTTTATTTTTTGCGGACGTCACGGCAGTGTTAATTTAAGCTGTCTTCTCTACATTTCAAGGATGACTGTTCTTAGAACAAATTGCAGTATGCTGGCTTTGCCAGAAAACTTTTGCCTAAAGATCAGACTGAATCATCCTATAATTTGCTAACAGTTGAACATTATTATAGTCCAACTCTTAGCAAATTATAGGATGATTACGCAACAATAATCGGTAACACTTTACAATACGGGTGCACTAATAAGCATTAATTCATGCTTAACTAATGCACAGATAATACTGAATTAATGTTTAACTAATGATTATCTAAGCTATTCATTAATGATTGCCACATTAGGAACTAATTAAGAGTCTGTATGGTTAATGTATTAGTTCATACATGAATTGTTATTAATTAAATATGTAATTGTGAATTAATTCCCTAATAACTCATTTTTTTAACTAATAGTGTTAATTAATATGTTAATTACCAGAATGAGCCAAAGCCTTGTATTTCAACTTCCAGATAATACAGGTACACATTAATACATGATTAATTACTTCATTGTTAGTGCAAATTCATGTGTAAATTACTACAATTACTAAATGACTAGTTAATAATGATGTGCCTCAACAAGTAAAGTCACAACATAATGATACCATTGCAAATCATTAGCTAATGATTAATTAAAGCAGACAACTGGAAGAAGAAGAAGAAGAAGTTTTATTTATATAGCGCCTTTCCAAATGTGCAAGGTCGCTTTACATTGTACATGCAATACATTTAAACACCCATATATTACAGTCAAATAGGATACATATAATCACATTATCCAAAATGCATGTTAAAAAGATATGTTTTTAACTGGGTCTTGAAAGTAACCACAGAAGAGGTATTGCGTAGTGTAAGAGGTAGCGAATTCCATAATTGAGGAGCATTAGCACTGAAAGACCTTCCTCCTACAGTAGACAACCGGAAACGAGGGACGGACAGTAAACCAAGTTCAGCTGATCTGAGAGACCGTGTAGGACGGTAAGGGTGGAGTAGGTCAGACAAATATTGTGGAGCAAGACCATTTAGTGCCTTGAACGTAAGAAGCAATACCTTAAAGTGGATACGTGATGCCACAGGTAGCCAGTGAAGTTCGTGAAGCAGAGGAGTAATGTGCGCAGAACGCCTAGTAGCGGTGAGGACTCTTGCTGCAGAGTTTTGAACATACTGTAATCTTGCAATACATTTTTTGGGAAGACCCAGAAATAGGGCATTGCAATAGTCCAGGCGTGATGTGATTAATGCATGAATTAAGGTTTCAGCATCTGCTAAGGTAAGAGAAGATCGTAAGCGAGCAATATTGCGAAGATGAAAAAAAGAGTTTTTAACAAGAGAAGAAATATGAGAGCCAAAGGATAGAGTTTGATCAAATAAGACACCAAGGTTACGAATCGATGACGAGGGCTTAATGTGAATTCCATCAATATCAAAGGACTGGCCCATCCTTTTGACTGAGGCAGCAGAGCCAATGACTAATATCTCGGTTTTCTTATCATTTAGCTTGAGGAAATTCAGTGACATCCAATGCTTGATGTCCCTGATACATGCAGTGAGTGAGTCAGGTAGAGATGGCCTATCAGAGCTGGTGGTGAGATATATTTGAATATCGTCAGCATAGCAATGGAATTGAAGTCCATGCCTGCGTATGATGTCACCGAGTGGATAGATGGACCAAGGACCGAACCCTGAGGAACACCCTGTGTAAGTGAGGCAGTGGCAGATCTAAACCCTTGTATAGTGATATAATACTTTCTGTCACTGATGTATGAAATGAGCCAGGAAAGGGCAGAGCCAGTGATGCCAATATCAGAAAGCCTAGAGATCAATATTTCATGGCAAACTGTATCAAAAGCAGCGCTTAAATCAAGGAGCATCAAAATGTTTATCAGCCCTGAATCCATGGACAAAAGAATATCGTCGACCACCCGAAGAAGGGCAGTTTCAGTGCTGTGTGATGGGCGAAATCCAGATTGAAAAGGTTCAAAAAGACCATTAGCATCCAAATGTGTTCGTAAATGTGAAGCAACAACCCTTTCAAGGACTTTGCTCATGAATGTTAAATTGGATATAGGTCGGTAGTTATCCATATTTAGGTGGTCAAGGCCTGGTTTTTTAAGAATCGGGGTCACCGCAGCCATTTTTAATTCGGGTGGAACAACGCCAGACGCTAAACTACAGTTTACCATATGTGTTATGAAGGGAGCAACCTCGGGCACACACAACTTCAGCAAAACAGTAGGTATAGGATCAAGCCGGCAGGATGTGGAATTTGATTTCACAATTAGATCACTTATGGCAGCAGGAGTAGTCAGAGTGAAAGCAGAAAGGGAGTTTGTCAAGTGAGCGGAACCAGCTAACCTTAAATGAACATTTGAGTCACTTTTATGAGGAGTGTTTTTTGTAATGGATGCAGTGATTGACCTCAATTTATCAGAGAAAAATTGAGAAAAGCTATTTACAAGCCTCACAGAGCCCGAAATAACACGTTGTGGTGGATTTGTGAGTTTGTTAATCATTGCAAATAGTGATCTGGGCCTGCATTTGGAATTTCTAATGGTAGAGGTGCACTCAAAAAAATGATGTGTTGGCTTTACTTAACTTTGTTTTGTAAACATGCACCACCGGTTCCACATAACTATGTTTCGTTAAACAAACATAATATGTTCATGTAACTTCAACATCATGGAATTTGGTCATTTTAAGCGACCAATTAAGCTCTGAGTTAATTAAGTGAATAATTGAGTGATGATTGAGCATTACTGAAGACACCTGATGTTAACAAGCAGAATCTCTGAAGGAGAAAACCAGAATTTTTAAGTCACCATAATGGAGGTAAGTATTTGTTTTAGTTGGGCTCTTGACCATTAACTTCTTAACTTTAGATTTTGTTTGGTTGCTGTACATGAGTTATAACTAATAAACAAAGGTCATCTGATGGTGTTGGTTGTGTTTTAACATAATCATTATTTCACAATCATTTGACCTGAGTCACTGAACTTATATTAAAAAGAAGTTAACTTTCTGAGTTAACTTCAACTTACAGATAATAGCAGCACTGTCATTGTAGAGCATACCATTTTTAGACTTAATGAAATTCAAATGATCAAATCAATAAACAAAAAAGAAACTTCCTAAAAAATATTTTGAGTAGGCACACACAGACATCAAGAATCAGCCTGTGAATCTCAACAATGGTGACAATTATAAAGCATGTTGCAGTGCATTCTGGGTGCCACCAATCAAAACTCATTCATGGCTCCCATCATGCATTGCTGCATGAATAAATAATGAGCTTATGATCTGTTTGTCACCATTGCTGAGATTCATATGTTGATTCCTGATGTCTGTGTGTGCCTACTCAAAATATTTTTTAAGAAATTTATTTTTTATTTCTTGATTTGGTCATTTGAAATTCATTGAAAAGGCTAAAAATAGTATGCTCTACAATGACAGTAAGGTAAACTTAACTCAGAAATTGGGTTCAATATGAGTTCAGTGATTAAGGTCAAATGATTGTGAAATACTGATTACATTAAAACACAACCAACACCATCAGATCCCCTCAATTCATTGTTCATCCGGCTGTTATAACTCATGTACAGCAACCAAACAAATTCTAAAGTTAATGGTCAAGAGCCCAACTAAAACACTCACTTATCTCCATAATGGTGACTTAAAAATTCTGGATTTCTCCTTCAGAGATTCTGCTTGTTAACATCAGGTGTCTTCAATAATGCTCAATCATCACTCAGTTATTGACTTAATTAACTCATTAACTCAGAGTTTAATTGGGTCGCTTAAAATGACCAAATTCCATGATGTTGAAGTTACATGAACATATTATGTTTGTTTAACGAAACATAGTTATGTGGAACCGGTGGTGCATGTTTACAAAACAAAGTTAAGTAAAGCCAACACATCATTTTTTTGAGTGTGAAATAAGAAGATCTTGCATTATTAAGGGCTGTACGGTACTTAAGCAAGTGTTCTTTGAAAGCCAAAGAGTGCACGATAAGTCCAGTTCTCCTGTATAGTCTTTCTAGGCGGCGACCCTCAGTTTTTATCGTTCGTAATTCAGGAGTGAACCAGGGTGAAGCACGAGTAGATGGAACCAATCTAGTTTTAACAGGAGCATGCATATCAAGTATTTGAGACAAAGCATTGTTGTATACAGCAGATCTCTGATGGACAGTTAGATAGTAGACTTTCAGACAAGGTAGAATCCCTTATTGATGAAGAAAAAGAAGATGGATTCACAGAGTTGATTTTGCGATAAGTCAGTGTTTTCTTCAGTGGTGACATAGCTACTGGAAAACTACAACTGAAGCTTATGAGTTTATGATCAGAGAAAGCAAAGTCTGAACCATTAACACAGATATTATTTAAGCCAGATGTGCATATGAGATCCAGTATATGACCTCTGGAGTGAGTAGCAAAAGTTACATGTTGGGTTAGGTTGAAGCAGTCCAGTAGAGACATCAATTCATTGCACTGTGCAGTGTTTTCATGTATATTAAAGTCACCAAGCAGAATAACAGATTGATAGCTACCACAGACAAGAGTAAGTAATGCACTAATCTCAGAGAAAAAGTCAGAGTGGGATTTAGGAGGTCGGTAAATTAAGATTACAGCCAGTGGTGTTTGGCCAGTCATTTTCAGCGCTAGATATTCAAATGCTGAAACATCGTGAAACTCGATCCTGGAAGTTTTAATAGTCTCACGGCAAACTACAGCCAGCCCTCCACCTCTACGATGAAGACGTGGCTGAGAGAAGTAGATGTACCCAGGTGGAGCTAGGAGGTTCAGGTGAAAAAGGTCATTGGGAACCTGCCAGGTTTCGGTCAACAATAGCATGTCCAGGTTTGTGTCAGTGATTATGTCATTTAATACTGATGCTTTACCAGTTAGAGAGCGTGTGTTCAACAGCGCACATCGCAGGTCTGAAGATGCGCGTCTGCAGGTTCCGAGTTCAGGTTCGAAACGCAATGATCTCAGATTTCCCAAGTTGATGGATCGTTTTTCCAGCTGTGTTGTATCCGACGCACGGGTGTGTGTACAGACAACCGGAATGTTATTAAAAGACGAGCAGTGATAGCTCCGAAGTTTCTTCCGCGACCGGTGTATGTAGCGCGGTCGGCGTAACACTCCAAGTTGTTCACACCATTTATAGGTGTCCGAAGCCAACCGTAGCGATCCTTTGTATGATCTGAGATGGGCTGCAGAAAATTGTAACGCCATCTCGGGGCAACAAGTTTGATTGCCGTCATTAAAAAGTAGCACTAACCAAAAAAGAGCAAAAAACAAAACCTGTAATCGGATACGTGATGACATGACCAGTAATGTCCAACGCGACCTGCACAATAATTTATCGGTTTAACTACGTTAGCCAGAACCGTATCAGACCCACAATCCACACAATCCACAGAAGGGAAGGCTACCCTACCATACCAAGGATTGACACCACAAAATGATAAAGAGAGGGGAGACTCACAGTATCAGATGTCGCGAGGGATAGGGATGCGAAGTGGAGAGGGCTCGTAGCCGATCAGTGTGACAGGATCGTGAAGCTTCTGAGCGTGTAAATAGTCCGGTGAATAATCCAGGTGTTGATTGTGTAAGAAGGTTCAGTGAATAATCCAAGAAGATCGATTCCAAGAAAAAAACATATCCCAAAAAACAAACAAACGTAGAACAGCAGACAAACAGATACCAGCGTGAAGCGGCAGCACAAGCGCGCCTAGCGTTCTCACACCGGAAGTGACAACCCACAGCGTTCTCACACCGAACCCACAGCGTTCTCACACCCGCGTTCTCTGGAAGTTGAAGTGCATAGCTTTGACTAATTGTGGTAATTAACACATTAAGTTACACTATTAGTTAATAAAATATGTTATTAAGGAATTAATACACAATGACACATTGAATTAATAGCAATTCATGTATTACTTAATCTATTAATCATATAGACTCTTTATTAGTTGCTGATGCAGTAATAATTAATTAATGGTTTAGTTCTTCATGAATCATACATTAACTCATGATTATCTGTGCATTAGTTAAAAATGAATTAATTCATATTAGTGCACCCGTGTTGTAAAGTGTTACCCAATAATCCGTTTTCAAGTGTCTCGGGTTACAAATGACATATTAATTCAAATTGGTTTCACACTTCCCATGTGGACACGGGCAGATCCATTCTTAGTTTGTGTGGTAATGTTTCATTTCCTTCTGATTCCTCATCTGATTCTGGCTCAAACATAGGATTATATCATTGCAAGAGCCATCACCTCGCACGCAGCAATCGGCAGCATTAATCAGAGTTGTCAAATCCAGGGTCAGAAAGTAAAAGTCCTGCCATATTTTTATCTCACCCATGAACTCACACAGCAAAAACTCCTGTGTTAAATGAACTCTTATGGGAGTTAATTTGGCTCCAGACTCAAGAGTGTTAAAGTTAATGATATAATTAAGTGATCGATTGAGTGATGACTGAGTATTATTGAAGACACCTGATGATAGCAGCAGAATCACTGAAGGACAAAGGCACATTTTTTAAGTCGCCATTATGGTGGTCAATGTTTACTTTAGTTGAGCCCTTGACCCTTAAACTGTTATTGTTAGTTTTTTTGTTTGCCTGTTGTAACTGAGTTCTAACTGTCAGATGAACAACAAGAAAAGCTGGACAGGTTGTGTTGGTTATGTTTAGATGAAATCACATGTTGACGTTGACCTGAATCACAGAAGTCATTAAGACAAATTTACCTTAATGATTACAACAGAATATGATTATACAGTATACTATTTTTTGCATTTTCAAAATAACCCAAAATATATAGTAAAAGTTGTTTTGATCCAAAGACTATTTTTGAAGTTTGGACACACAGACATCAAGAATCAGCCTGTGATTCTCACCAATGGTGACAATAATAAAGCATGTTGCAGTGCATTCTGGGTGCCACCAATCAAAATTCATCCATGGCTCCCATCATGCATTGCGAAATGAATAATTATGATCTGAATTTTCTTAGTAATTTCCTTTTCCTAATTGAATATTCTGTTTGTCATCAATGTTGAGACTCATACACTTAATATTGATGTGTGTGTGCGCCTAAAACAAAGACTTGCTTTTTTATCAGAACAACTTTAATCATTTAGATCAGGTGTGCCCAACCCTGCTCCTGGAGATCGACTGTCCTGCACAGTTCATATCTAACCCTGATCAAACACACCTGCCTTTAATTTTCAAGTAATCCTGAAGACCTTAATTGGTTGTTAAGACCTTAATTGAAGACCTTCAGGTGTGTTTGATTAGGGTTGGAGATGAACTGTGCAGGACAGTCGATCGCCAGGAGCAGGGTTGGGCACACCTGATTTAGATTATACAGAAAATCTGGATTTTTAGCTTTAGAAAATCTGTGATTCTGCAATGACACACATGCTTTTAAGATAAGAGATGGCTCTAAATGAGTTCAGTGACACTGATAAAATGTTGAATCTGTGTAAACATAATTCCACCTGATTACCTTTTCTCTTTGTTCATCTGGCTGTTATAACGCAATAACAGCAGTCAAACAAAAGATTAAGTTAAATATTTAAAAGTCACCTGCCCAACTAAAACAAACACTGATCTCCCTAATGGTGACTAAAAATTTAGATTTTCTTCTTCAGTGATTCTGCTTGTTATCATCAGGTGTCTTCAATAATGCTCAATCATCACTCGTTTAGGCTATGTTTACACGGAAATGAGCTGAAGAAAAAACGCAAAAGTGGCGTTGCGTTGTTACTTTTTATTCTGCGTTTAGACGAGTGTTATGGAAGGGAAATCTGCGTGCATATGGTGACGCAAAAGTGTGTGAAATACGATGTAGTATGCACTCCAGGCGGCTAGGTGGCAATGTGAAGCACTGCAACACAACAACACCAATATCTGAGAATATTTTGTACAACTGCTGAAAAGACTCTAGTTCGTTTATCAGAGCTGCTAGGGCAACTTGAAGGTCCGACGTATGGAAATAATTCGACATGTTGGTTGTTATTTTCCTGTACTAGCGCATGCCTGTGACGTAAATGCGTATGCGACGAGAGCCTCTGTGAGCAGATTTGCGTTTTTACCGTTTAGACGGGAGCGCGACGGCGTAGCGTTTTTGAGATTTCCACTCTGAAGGGTGGTTTCACTTTTTTTGCGTTTTTAAGCCCCCAAAACGCCGTCGCCGTGTAAACGAAAGGCACATCCGTTAAAATATTTTTACGTTTTCACCCGTAATCGTTCTCGTGTAAACAGGGCCTAAATCACTTAATTAGCTCATTAACTTTAACACACTTCATTGTTAATTTAACACTCATATTTTAACACTTTAACAATATTGAGTCTGGGTTCAAATAATCTCCCATGAGAGTTCATTTAACACAGGAGTTTTTGCTGTGTGAGTTCATGGGTGGAATAAAAATATGGCAGGAATTTTACTTTCTGACCCTGGATTTGACACCTCTGAAGATGTTATTGAGATGTTTCATTTAAAACAGGTGTGCCCAACCCTGCTCCTGGCGATCGACTGTCCTGCACAGTTTATCTCTAACCCTGATCAAACACACCTGCCTTTAATTTTCAAGTAATCCTGAAGACCTTAATTGGTTGTTAAGACCTTAATTGAAGACCTTCAGGTGTGTTTGATTAGGGTTGGAGATGAACTGTGCAGGACAGTCGATCGCCAGGAGCAGGGTTGGGCACACCTGATTTAAAATGTTTGGTTTGAAGGTACCATTATAGAGATCAGTGTTTACTTTAGTTGCTATGCTGATGCTCTAACAAGCGTTTTTTCTATTGCTGCTTGAGCTGTGTTTCTGTGAGTCACACTTGTGCCCACCCACAGTTTATGAAGGAGTGCAGTATTAATTATTATGATGACAAAAATCAGAATATTGCCTGTTCATTCACTAAGAAATTCTTTCTCACTCAGAATTCAATTTTCAACCAAAATTGTTACATTACCACCACAGTGAAACCACGGCAATAAAGTAAAATGACTAATTTTTAACTCATCATACATAAACCAAAAATACAGAGCTACACAGTCTTGTCTAAACACAGAGATAACACAAATTAGCAGATGAATCTCAACAATGGTGGCATTATTATTATTATTATTATTATTAATTTATGCAGCAGTGCATGCTGGGAGTTTTATACTATCCTGGAACCCAGCATGCATTGAGACATGAAACTTTTGATTGTCACCATTGTTGAGATTCATATGATGATTGTTGATGTCTGTGTGTGTTTTAGTCAAATAGAAGATAAAATGTTTTAAAGGTCATTATGATTAGAATATTCTTCAGAAGACTTGATTACAGAAATGTTGATTTCATGTTGTAGATTCACAGATATATGCTAAATATGAAATACCAATGAATTCAAAGAAATGTCAAGGATGATTGTGACATAAGTGTTGACGTTTTCTTGGCACAACAAATGTATTTTTAAATTGATATTTTTTAATGCATTATATGATTACAATATTATTCAGAAGACATGATTAACCAAAATATTGATTTCATGTTGTAGATTTACAGATTTATTTTATACAGAAATGATTGCAGGTTTCATATTAACCCATATATTCATATAGTATACAGAAAAGATCTGAAAATCAGACATGACCAGAATGACTGTGACATCATCACAAAAGCCAATAACACCAGATCAACTTCCTCTTGACTTTACCTTGCCCTAACAATACTGTTACGGCAGTCAGAGAGAGATGAATAGTAAGAAGACCAGGGACCAACTAAAAAAAATACTGCTCTCTATTATGGTGACAACAAACTTTATTATTAACTAAATCTGGTAATTCTCAACAAGAACTTTTGTACATGTATGACAGAAATAATCGTCAACTGGTTTGTAAACTGGTTTCACACTCAGTGTTGCTGGAAGTCAGTTGTAGATCTTCTGTTTCTCTTTTTCAGTTCTTGTTTCTCTGTCCTTCAGTGATTCTGCTTATCAGGTGTTCATCAGTGTCTCAATTCCCTCACTTATTTTCATTCAAGTTGACTATATTAGTGAACTAATTTAGTGAATAGTGAATGAGGGTATAGGGTGTGATTGGGAAAACAGCCTCTGAGTGTCGACTTTGAGAGCTGTTACTTCACATGTTTATTCATATAGTTTTTTTTCTACAGTATATTACTGTTTTAATGGAAAATGGTATGATAGTGTCAGAATTTGGCCCTTTTTTACTGCAAGGGTTAACAGTGTTGGTTAGTCCTTGGTCCGCTGGTTAGTCCAGTTATCAAATCACAGTCTCAGCTGAGACAAAGTCACCCAGATTTCTTGTTAAGGGGTTCATTCTGTAAATGTGTTTCCATCGTAGTTTAAGCGCTTTAAAAAGTTGAGCTAACTTAAAAAGTTGAGCTAACTTAAAAAGTTGAACGTGATCCACACTGTAAAAAATAAAATCGTAAAAAAAAACGGTCAAATGACTGGCAGCAGAGGCTGCCAAACAAAAACCGTAAAAATAAAGTAAAATATCCTAATTTAAATTGAGTGCAAAAAACTTTTCCAAACTTTGTCCTTAAATGTTTTACAGAAAAACAGTGTTATTTTACAGTTATTTCCTGAACCTTCACTGTGAAAAAAGGTCAAATGACTGTCAGCAATGGCTGCCATACAAAAACTATAAAATGAATGTAAAAAAAATCCTAATTTAAATAATAAATACTATTGCAGAAATCTTCATTAAGCTTTTTAACAGAAACACAGTTATATCATATATATATATACTGAATTTTTACTAAAAAACTTATTCACTGTAAGAAGTAAATATCTTTCTATGAACTACATGCATGATTTACTGTGATTATATGTCATCAGCAACTACACAGTTACTGCCTGTTAAATAAAGCAACACACAGCATTTCATCAGTCTTTCTCTGCTCATCCTGGACTCAAGCACAGACTCTACTCTTCAACACAATGGTGACACACAAAACACAACATACAGAAACACTTTACATCCCAACAGAACATTACACAATAAACACAAAAAGATCTCTCAAGATCTCAGCATCTTAACTTATTACAATCCAGGCTTCCTTCATACTAACATTCTTACTGAGAAATAACAGCGGTTTAGAAGTTGATATTTTATTGAAAATAATAAAGTTTGATGTCACCATGATAGAGATCAGGGTTGGCTTTAGTTGGGCTCTTGAACCTTCTGATAATAACATTAGGGAGGAGGTTGTTCCTGAGTTTTTGATTGTGCGACATAGGATGTTGACGGTAATATCAAATAAACTACTCACAGTGAATGTAATTTGGACAATGGCTGAGACATCTGGTGGATCTTTAATATCTTTAAACCTAGATAACATGCTTGATGAAGGTGAAATGTTTTGGGATGAGATTGTTAATGGCAACAAGCAGAAGGTACGACAAAGATCAGAGTGAAGGGGATTCCATAGAATCAGTAATTATGGCGAAAAAGACCAAAACAGATGGTAACAGGTCCTTTAGGCCTCAGGTTGATGTTTGGAAAGTTATTCTGGTGTTTGATCAAAAGGGAGGTCCAGATTTACATCCAATACATATCACGAAAGCAATAGAGAAGGAAATAGGCAAGATTAATCACGCACGTTTCATGGGTAATGGGAGAATACTGATCTTTGCCAACTCTAAGGAACAACAAAGTAATATTCTCAAGAAAACCACACTCAACAAACTCAAGGTAACGGCACATATTCCGGGTGCAGCATCGAAGGTCAGAGGAGTAATATCTGGAATCTCAACTTCAGTCTCAATAGAGGAGATCATGGAAAGTCTAAAAGATTATGATGTTGAAGCTAAGCGGTTGACAAAAGGTAAAGATAAAATAGAAAGCCTGTCTATTTTATTAGGCTTCAAGAAAGAACTATCCAACAGGGTTCAAATGGGATACATGTCATACTCAGTGAGAGAATATATCCCACCGCCGTTAAGATGTTTTAATTGCCAACGGTATGGTCATGCTGCTAGTCAATGTCGAGGAAAAATTAGATGTGCGAAATGTGGAGGAGAACATAAGTATGGCGAATGTGAGCAAGATGCTGTATTAAAATGTTGTAATTGTGGTGGCAATCATAGTGCAGCTTATGGAGGTTGTGAGAAGCACAAAGAGGCAGAAGAAGTCCAGAAATGCAAAATGATTCATAAAGTCTCCTATGCTGAGGCGGTTAAGAAAATTGAAATGGAAAAGAAAGGTGCTAGCCTAATTGTTCCCCAGTATACACCAGAGCAAACTCGGGAAACAAATGTCAGTAATCCAATAAGCAGAGTAAACCACAGGAGCCATCCTAATGAGAGAGTTCAACAGGTCAGTAGGCCTAAATGTAACTCTCAACAGTCAGAATACTGTGAATTCAAAAAGAAAATGTCAGAAGAAATAATGTTGGTCAAGAAAAATGACTTCCTTGCCTTCATTTGCGCTGTGATCAGTAAAGCAACTGAACCTCATCAGGGAATTAATAAGGTAAAATCAATTGTGGATATTGCAAATGACTTTTTAGGATTTAGCTCACAAGCTAGTAAAATTCAAGAGATGCTGAAATGTAAATATGAGGGTCAAAATAATGATTAAAAGCCTTATGGTATTTTTCATTCTTCAATGGAATGCTAGAAGTCTAATAACTAATGGTCAAGAATTTAAGAGATATATACACAATCTAAAAGAAAAACCTGAGGTCATATGCATTCAAGAAACATGGTTAAAACCACACCTTGATTTTGTACTGAAAGGATATAATGGTATTAGATGTGATAGAGGAAAAGGCAGAGGAGGAGGGTGTATGACATTTATTAAATTAGGAATACCATATAGGTCTATTAATTCCAAGGACCATGAATGTGTGGTAACTGAAATATTTAATAAAGGTAGTGGTCATTTTAATATAATTAATTATTATAATCCATGTAAAGCATTAAATAGTGAGTTACTGGAAAGTATTGTTAAGAGAAGCCATAGAGAGATTTGGTGTGGGGACTTCAATGCTCACAACAGTTTATGGGGCAGTAAACAGACAGATTTGAATGGTGAGGCAGTGGAAGAAATGATGAATGATAGAATGTTAGTGTGTATAAATAATGGTTATGGTACTAGAATTAATGTTTATAAAAATGAAACTTCTTGTATAGATTTAACTCTAGTTGATAGGAAAATTGCCAGTAGATGTGAATGGGAAATAGATCAAAGCACAAGCATGGGAAGTGATCATTTCCCAATTACATGTGCAGTTGATATTGAATTTGTGATTGAACAGAGTTATGTGCACTGTTAGACCTTACCAGGTTTTTTACAGTAAAATACTGGCAACAGGCCAAATTTTGACAATATCATACCATTTTCCATTAAAACAGTAATTTACCGTAGAAAACAAAACTAGCCTACAGGAATATACTGTGAATATATAGCTCTCAAAGTCGACACTCAGAGACTGTGTTCCCAATCACACCCTATACCCTCATTCACTATTCCCTATAGTAGTTCACTAATATAGTCCACTTGACTGAAAAGAAGTGAGTGAATTGAGACACTGATGAACACCTGATAAGCAGAATCACTGAAGGACAGAGAAACAAGAACTGAAAAAGAGAAACACAAAAACTACAACTGACTTCCAGCAACACTGAGTGTGAAACCAGTTTACAAACCAGTTTAAGATTATTTCTGTCATACTTGTACAAAAGTTCTTGTTGAGAATTAACAGATAATAAAGTAGCCTAAAATAATAAAGTTTGTTGTCACCATATTGGAGATCAGTATTTGCTTGAGTTGGTCTCTCGTCCCTGGACTTCTTGCTTTTTATCTCTCTCTGACTGCTGTAACAGTGAGTTTATAAAACAAATTTGTTGTGGCAAGAAAAGTCAAGAGAAAGATGTTCTGTTTTTTTGGCTGTTGTGATGATGTCACAATTATCCTGGACATGTCTGCTTTTCAGACCTTTATATAGTCTTTGAATATATGTTTGTATGTAATATAAAACTTGCATTAATTTATGGGTATAAAATAAATCTGTGAATCTACAACATGAATCAATATTTTGGTTAATCCTGTCTTTTGAAGAATATTGTAATCTTAATTTATTAAAAATAATATCCTGCTTGAATTAGACACACACACAGACATCAACAATTTAGCACATTAATCTCAACAATGGTGGGCAATTTTTTTGTATTCATGCAGCAGTGCATGCTGGGAGTTTTATACTATCCTGGAACCCAGCATGCACTGCTGCATGAATACAAAAAAAATTGCCCACCATTGTTGAGATTAATGTGCTAAATTGTGATATCTCTGTGCCTCTACAAAACTGTGTAGCTCTGTTTTTTTTTTTTTTTGGTTTATGTATGATGTGTTAAAAAATGAGTCATTGTAATTTATTGCTGTGTTTTCACGGTGTTGGTAATGTAACACTTTTGATTGAGGTTTAAACTGAGTAAGAATGAATTCATTAATGAATAAACAGGCAATATGATGATTTTCAAATTTTGACAACTCCAATTATTAATAAACTGTGTGTGTGCACAGGTGTGACTTGCTAAAACACAGCTCAAACAGCTAAATAATAATTTATGTTACAGCATCAGCATACCAACTAAAGCAAACGCTGATCTCTATCATGGTAACTTCAAACCAAACATTTTCAATTAAACATCTCAATAACTTCTGTAGATGAATGACAGAAATAAAGCCATACTGGTTAATAATAAGTGTAATAATGTGTAATGGCTGGAAGTCAGTTGTAGGTCTTGTGTTTCTCTATTTTCTGTTATTGTGTTCCTCTTTCCTTCAGTGATTCTGCTTGTTAACAGCAGGTGTTCATCACTAATGCTCAACAATCAACATAATCCCTTAATTATCTCACTGCAACAGTCAATGTTACTTTTTACTCTTTGTAGTGTGGATTTTCCTGTGGGGTTGAAAGGGTTAACAGTGAAAGATAAAAAGACACACCCACAAAATGTATTTTAACAGCAATAAACTGTAAGTTATAAAACAGGTTTATACTGGCAACACTGTTGCCAGTAGTTTACTGTAAAATCTTGTTTTTTGGGTCACCGTTGTGCTGAAGAGTAGAACATGTGCTTCAGTCCAGGAGAAGATGTGCAAACATTGATGATACGCTGCATGTTGCTTTATTTAAAAGGCAGGGACTATGTAGTTATTGGTCCAGTGGAAATGTCTTTATTTACAATTTTTTTTTTGTGGTTTCTAATTAAATAAGTTCACAATAATAATTTGCTCACGTTATTAATGCATTATAATTTATAGCATTTTAGTTAATACTTTTAAATGACAGTTTAATGCAGTCGGTTTCTGCAAGTGAAATTAGGTAACTCGAGTTTTAGTGCATTATTACAGTAAATAACTGGCAACAGTGTTGCCAGTATTTTACTGTAAAAAAAGCTGGTAAGGTCTAACAGTGTGCCCCAAAGGTGGAATTTTAAAAAAGCAGATTGGGAGAAATTTGTAGAAAGCTGTGGGAATGGGGAAAGTATATCAATTAATAATGATCAGACAGTTGATGAAATGAATAGTATTGTCAGTTCTTTTATATTGGTTGCTGCCAGTCAAAGCATTCCTGTTAGTCAAAACCAAAAGAAGCAAATAAATGTTCCATGGTGGAATGATAAGTGTTCTGCGACTATCAAGGACAGGAATAGAGCTTTTAAGAACCTGCGTAGAACATTAACAATGGAAAATCTTATTAACTACCAAAGGAAGAAGGCAGAAGGTTATTAAAGAGGCTAAGAGAGAATCATGGAGACAGTTTTGCTCAACAATAGGAAGAGAGACAACGTTAAATAAAGTATGGATGATGATTAAGAAGATGATAGGCAAATTTAAGCCGCCTCAGGTTGCTATCTTAATTAAAGATGGGACCCATGCAATCTCAGATTTGGAAAAAGCCAATATGCTTGCTAGAGCTTTTGCAGACATACACAAGGGTAGCCACCTGGAGGAACGGTATATGAAAAGGAAAGAAGAGATACTGAAAATAAATTGGAATATCTTAAATACCAAAGAGTCAAATATGTCTATTATGGATGCTGAAATTAATATGTCAGAACTTAAAAGGGCATTAAATAATACTGCATACTCTGCACCAGGGACGGACAACCTGTGTTATGCTATGTTTAGAAAACTACCTGATAATATATTGGAAAAAGTTCTTAAGCTGTTTAACAAGATATGGAATGACGGTAAATTACCAAGCATGTGGAAATGGGCAAGAATTCTTCCATTTTCTAAACCAGGTAAAGATTCAAGTGACCCAGGAAACTATAGGCCTATTGCACTAACTTCACATTTTGGGAAATTAATGGAAAAAATTATAGTTGGACGTTTAAATTATTTTCTAGAATACATAAATCCAATTAAAGGGTATCAAACTGGATTTAGGAGGGGTAAGTCAACAACTGATGCTCTGGTTAAAGTATGCAATGAAATTGAAAAGACTTTAATAATGAAAGAAGTAATGGTGGCAGTTTTTCTGGATATTGAGAAAGCCTATGATACTATGTGGAGAGAAGGTTTGTTGATTAAATTAGGAAAACTGGGAATTAATGGGAAAATGTATAATTATATACTTGACTTTCTCTCTCAACGTTCCATCAGGGTTAAAGTGGGTGATGTTGTGTCTGATGAGTTTATTGTTGAAAATGGAATTCCTCAGGGGAGTGTTATCAGTCCTATCTTGTTTAACATAATGATTAATGACATATATGAAAAACTGGGAGATAGTAACGAAGGCCTACTATATGCAGATGATGCTGTCATTTGGAGAAGAGGACGTAACATTTCATATGTTAATGATAAGATCCAAAAGGACATTCATGTTCTTGAACAGTGGGGTATTGATTGGGGTTTTAAATTTTCTATCTCGAAGTCACAGGTTGTTTATTTTACTAGGAAAAAAGTCCCTGAAACTTATAAAATGATGCTTTATAATCAGCAAATTGAAAGAAGTTAAAAATATAAGTACCTAGGAATATGGTTGGATGCCAAACTTACATGGAAATTTCACATTGAATATATTGAAACAAAGTGTAAAAAGGTAATTAACCTTATGAGAATGGTCACTGGACATAATTGGGGAGCTGACCGGCTGTCTCTGATGAACATATATAAAGCATTGATAAGATCAACTATTGATTATGGCTGTATAATATGCTCAGCTTGTAAGACATCCCTGAAGAAAATTGAAATAATGCAATTTAAGGCTTTGAGGATTGCCCTTGGGGCTTATAAAACAACTCCTACAAGTGCTTTATTAGTTGAATCTAAGGAAACCCCTATTAATTTAAGGTATGAGAAATTATCACTAACTTATTGGGTAAGGTTAAAAGGAAGTTTCAACAACCCAGCTCTGTCAGTACTTTGTGATTGTTGGGAATATTGTAAAAAGTCCAGAGGGTTTGGTTGGAATATTGACAATTTAGTAAATCATTATGGATTAAAAGAGTTGAAGTATGGCCCAACATTAGCTTTAAGTTGTGTTCCTCCATGGCTATTTCCTGTTCCAGAGGTAAATATTGATTTATTAGCGGGAAAAGGTGAGCATCACACTAAGAAAAATTTTACTGAAGCCTGCTTAAATTATTTAAATACTTCATATTATGGATATTTGAAAATATTTACAGATGGCTCTAAAGAATCCAAGGGTCAGTGTAGTATTGGAATTTATATTCCAGAATTTGGAAAAAGATATGGGTATAGAGTGAGTGACCATTTATCAGTATATTCAATAGAGATGACTGCAATAATTACTGCCCTTAGGTGGGTTGAAGAGACTAAACCTCTGAGATCTGTTATGTACGGACTCTATGGCAGTATTACAAAGTTTTATAACAGATAAGGCAATACGTGAAGATTTAATATTAGAAGTAAAGCACCTTCTTTTAAATCTTATAAGCCTTGGATTAGTGGTACAGTTCTGTTGGATTCCAGGCCATTATGGAATTGATGGCAATGAAATTGCTGATGAGTTAGCTAAAAAAGCTCTGGAATTAGACCAGGTACAAATTCACATTCCATTGGGTAAAGGAGATGCCAAAGCTTTAATTAAATTACATATTATACAAAGGTGGCAAGAAGAATGGGAGTTAGAGAACAATGCCAGACATTATCATAGGAACCAGAAACTGTGTTGGAGGGAAAAGAATCACCTCATTGGGTCTTAATAGGCATGAAGAAGGTATGATAACCAGATTGAGGTTAGGCCACACAGGCCTTGATTCCACTCTATATTTAATAGGTAAAAGTAATGGCATATGCTCTGAATGTAAAGTATTGGAGGATGTCAACCATGTTTTATTTAAATGTAAGAAATTTGAAAAATTCAGACAGAAATGGATAGACGATGATGCAGGAAATGATATTTATAATATTTTACAGGAGCAAGGAATACAGGGACAAAGAAACAAATATTTAATTATATATCTTAATGATACTGGTTTAAGTAGAAGAATTTAATTTTTTTTTTTTTTTTTTTTTTTTAGTTATTTTTATGATTTGATGTATCTTTTGCCAACGTCCTTTTTACACACTCCTGTGTAGTAGTCCAGTAGGTGGCGGTATATATCGTAAAGATATGATCTGCCATTAAGCAGAAGAAGAAGAAGAAGATAATAACATTAGTTTTCTCTGGCTGCTTTAAATGTGTGTCTCTGATACATATTTGTTATTGTAGAAAGCTGAGAGAAACTCAGATGATGTCACTTATTAGTAATAAAATTATTCATGACCATATTATGACCGAATGGCTTCACTCGCATCTTTCTTATTTTGAACTACAACTCAAAGTAACACACGAGTCAACATCAACGTCATCGTTCTCAGCCACTCCGTCTGTTCGCTGATTGGTCCTACAAAAAATTGATTTCTGGAAACCGAAGTCTACAGCACAGTCCCAGACGTAGTACTGAAGGAAAATGAAATTGAGCGGAAGTGCGTAGGAGGGCGATGCCAGGCTAAGCAATGGTGACAAAAAAAATTCTGACCTATTATAAAGTCACAAAAGACTTATAAAGGCTTTGTTGATTGTCACCATTGTTGATTCTTGATGTATCTATACTCCTAACAAAATAAACCAACTCATAACATTTAATGTAGAATATTTATTTTTTTGAGATTGCTATAATACTGATGCCACAATATTTCAACAAAACATGTGAAAAAAAGTGTGAAATCAATAATTGCCTTTGTATAACACTAAGGTCTATCTATATATAATGTATTCACAGTTAATAGAGATTAGACGGTCATATCAGTAAGTCAGATATTCATTTGATGACTATAGAATCATAAATAAATGACCAAGATTATCTGAAATTTTCTCTTGCAATCATTGCAATAATAAATGTGCATTAAATCACAGTTAAAGCAGCCAGAGATAACTAAAGTTAATACTCAAGAGTCATGAGCCCAACTAAAGCAAACACTGATCTCAATCATGGTGACATCACATTTCTGTTAAAGTTTTTTACATTTTATTTAAATTAGGATATTTTACTTTAATTATATGGTTTTTGTTTGGCAGCCGTAGCTGCCAGTCATTTGACCCTTTTTTTATGATTTTTTTACAATGAAGGTATTTGATGATAATAATGCAGGAAATACCTGTGAAATAACATGTTTTTTTTTTTTGTTTTATTTGAATTAGAAGATTTTATTTTAATTTTATGGTATTTGTTTGGCAGCCGCAGCTGCCAGTCATTTGACCTTTTTTTTACGTTTTTTTTTTCACTGAAGGTATATGATTGTTATTTTACATGTATATCCTGAATTATCACAGTGTTTTTCAGTTTATTTAATTTAGGATGTTTTACTTTAATGTTACAGTTTTTTTAGGGCTGCCAGTCATTTGACCGTTTTATCATTTAACTGTTTTGTTACTTTTCATATAAATTTATTGAGTAGGATAAACCCCTTGAGATGGACCATCTCGTTTTCGAGGGGGTCCTAAATACAATACAATACAAAACAAGGGACAAATCAAACACATTACAATAAAAAGACATAAACAATACCACAATCAACACGCTACCACAAACACACACAGACAAAAAAAAAGATAAATATGTAGATAAATACAACCACTAGATAGCCAGAGAGAGGCTGTGATCAAATACTTGCCAGCACAAACACATAATAGAGTGACTTATATATATATATATATACAGTATCATCTGAAACATGAACAATTTAGTTCATAATAAGAAGACAATCTATTTGTAAATATGTGAAATGATGTTAAAGATCATATATTTAAAGGTAATTTATTCCAGTCTGAAGGAGCCTTAAACATAAATGCTCTCTGTCCTATTGCTTTTTTGACTATAGGAGTGATAAAGAAATATTGTGTAGAATGCCTAAGGTTACACAGCAAAATCCCCAGTGTTAAATTAACACTGCTTAGTGTTTATATGAGTCCACACTCTGAGACTGTTAAATTAACACTGAAGCAGTGTTAAAGTTAATGAGATAATTAAGTGAATAATTGAGTGATGATTGAGCATTATTGAAGACACCTGATCTTAACAAGCAGAATCACTGAAGGAGAAAACCGTAATTGGTATATTACCATTATGGAGATCAATGTTTGCTTTAGTTGGGCTGTTGACCCTTAAGTTACTAACTTTAGAAAATTTTTGGCTGCTGTAATCCAGTTATAACAGCAGGATGAACAAATAGAAAAGGTGATCTGATAGTAATGATTGTGTTATAAAATAATCGTTACTTCACAATCATTTGACCTGAATCACTAATCTCATATAGAGTACAATTTTTGAGTTAGATTTACCTTATTTATTATAGCAGCACTGTCCTTGGAAATCAATATATTTTTAACCTTTACAATGTAATTAAAATAATTTCTCAAAAGTTGTTCGCATCCGAAAATACTTTTCTTTCTTCTAGTAAACACAGACATCAAGAATCAGCCTGTGAATCACAACAATGGTGACAATTATAAAGCATGTTGCAGTGCATTCTGGGTGTTTCCAATCAAAATTCATTCATGGCTCCCATCATGCATTGCTGCATGAATAAATAATGAGCTTATGTTCAGAGTTGATCTGTTTGTCACCATTGTTGAGATGCATACGCTAATTCTTGATGTCTGTGTGTGGCAACATAAAACACTTTTCAGAGCGTTTTTTTTTTTTTTTTTGTTATTGATTTGAACCTTTCGTTTCATTAAAAAGGCTAAAATCCATTAGTGATGGGATTTATGGCTCTTTGAGGGGATCCGGATCTTCGCGATCCGTTCCTTTCAAAGAGCCGTTCAAAAGAACGGCTCTTTTGGCTCTTTTTAAATATTTAGTCAGTTTTAAGAAGCCAGCTTGGGGGCATCTCAGTTTATCCTGGAAATAATCACTGGGAGGAATGATGAGGTGAGATTTGTAGTCAAATAATTAAAACTCAGATATCACACACCAATATCTGAGTTTGAATTATTCTGAAATATTGATTATTACCTCATTTGTCATGTGTGGACTATATTCCATAGGGTTGCACATTCACAACATCCCTCTGCTTAGAAAGTGACATCACTATTTTGGATTTACCTTTAGTACAAAGTGTGTGTATGTGTAAAGCTATGTTGACTTATGTTATTCATACAATACCTACTCACAAATAAACATCAAAAACAAAGCCGACTGCAATGAATTTCTGTGCAAAACAGCTTTTACTACAAACACTAACACTTCCACACAAGAACATTGTTATCAAACAAGAACATTTTGATAAAAAATATTTAAAGTTGTAAATATATATTGTAGATACAATAACATGAATGACAGAGGCATGTAGGTTTTTTTTTTTTCCACTGGAGTACTCACGTAAAGGATGCGCACGCGTGCACAACTATCATGCTGTTATGGTGTGTTCACACAGAACGCGAATTTAATTATTTGCGCGAGTAGATTACATATACAAAGTCAATGCAAAGACGCGAATAGACGCATCATCCGCGCCGGGCGTCGGGAATGACGTGAATTGGGCGACACGTTTGCCGCGAACGTCTTCCGCGCAAGTTGAAAAATTTGAACTTGAGCGAATGTTAAAGCATCTAACTAGACGCGATAGACGCGTATTTGACGCTCTATTTGCGTTCGATGTGAACACACCATTATCCAGTAGCACCCCTGCGCTGGGTGCGCCCCTTCGCCTATAATTAAGGAGCTAATTTGTGTGCATCTGTGTGAAACACGCATAGGAAAAAAAAGAACGACAGAAAGAACGGCTCCCCTCCACCAGCGACTCGGCTCCCATCGTTCATGTTTATGAGCCGTTCAAAAGAATCGGTTCGTTCGCGAACGTCACAACTCTAAAATCCATATCCATGCTACATATTCATAAGGTAGAATTAACTCTGAAATTATGCTCTCACTGAGTGCAGTGATTCAGGCTAACCAATGATTATGTTAAAACACAACCAACACCTTCATATCACATTTTCTCTGTGTTCATCCTGCTGTTATAACTGAATTTCAGCAGCCAAACAATTTCTAAAGTTAATGTCTTAAGGTTCAAGAGCCCAACTAAAGCAAACATTGATCTCCATAATGGTAACATACCAATTACGGTTTTCTCCTTCAGTGATTCTGCTTGTTAACATCAGGTGTCTTCAAAAATGCTCAATCATCACTCAATTAATCACTTAATTATCTCAATAACTTTAACACTCTTCAGTGTTCATTTAACACTCTGAGAGTGTGGACTCATATAAACACTAAGCAGTGTTAATTTAACACTGGGGATTTTGCTGTGTATGTATGGAAAAATATGGTACCAAAAACCTTTTTAAATATTGAGGATAGTTAGAATGTACACATTTAAATACGAGTTGCAGCCAGTGTATGTGTCTTCTTATATTGAGTGAGGGCCATTTAAGTAAGTTATACATTACACAATGATGAGTATTATAAGAACATCCAAGAGAGAACCTGCAGAGATTATTATATGCTGTATTAAGTGGTAGAAGGTTAGTTTTAGATGCATTTTGATACACAACATCGGCATAGTCAAAAAATGGCAATATCAGTTGTGTAGCAAGTTTTTTTCTAACACTAAGTGTAAAACAATTTCTAGATCGAAATAAAACACAGGTTGCAAAATTAATTTTGTGAAGAATGTAGTCAATGTGAGATTTGAATGTAAGTTCAGGATCAAGCCATAAACCCAAGTATTTAACTTTATCAACCTCATTCAGAGAAGTACCGTCATTACACGTTATAATTAAATTATTCGTTTTTGTTTTAAGAGTATGTCTTGTACCGAAGACCATAGTGTAAGATTTAGTTTTATTAAGCAATAGTTTATTAGATAACAGCCATTTCTGTAAGATACTAAAATCCAATTGAAGAGCAGTTTGAATTTGCAATAAATGTGATTTAGACGTATACATGACAGTATCATCTGCATATAGTTGAAAAGAGGAATTAGAACAAATTAAAGGCAGATCTTTAATAAAAATAGAGAAAAGAAGTGGACCCAGGGTTGAACCCTGGGGTACACCTCTTTGTTGCACAAATAAATCAGACCTACTCCCTTTAAAAATAACACATTGTTTTCTATTATGTAAATAAGAATTAAACCATAATAATGCATTTTGAGATAAACCAATTGAATACAGCTTATCTAAAAGTAAATAGTGATCCACGAAATCAAAAGCTTTTTTGAGATCAATAAAAATAGCCCCTGTAAGATTGCCAGTATCAGATGCAGAAAACACATCATTAGTAAGTTTTAAAAGAGCAGTAGTTGTTGAGTGATTAGGTCTAAAACCGGATTGAAATGCTGAAAGGATCTTATTAGTTTCAAGATATTGTGATAACTGATTAAATATTATTTTCTCAAATAATTTAGCAATAGAACAGATTATTGATATAGGTCTGTAATTATTAGGATCAAGACTGTCACCACCTTTGTAGAGTGGAGTAATGCGGGAATGTTTCCAAATAGCTGTTTAATTACAGATTATATTTGTAATTTTACATACATTTTTATGTAATTTAAGAAAACAGAAAAAATACTGTATGAAAAATACAATCAATTTCCTGTATAAAAAATGTGAATTACTGCAATTTGTCATTAATGTCACAATACCTAAAATAACAGCTGAATATTTATATTACAGATATTATTTGTAATTTTACAGTGTTTTGAGTACGATTTAAAATGAAAGAAAATGATCGTCAAAAAATCACAGTTATTTTCTGTAAAATTAGGATTTTTTTTACAGTGCAGGTCTGTGTACCTTCAGATAATTTGTTTTCTCGTTTTTGTCTTCTAAATGGAAAAATTAAGAAACTGTTCATTTATCACATATTCAACCCTTGTTATGAACATTTATAAACAAATATTGCGTAGTTTTTTTATTATTATTTTTGTTTTTATCACACCTTTATCTAATCCGTGAAATGTAAAAAAAAAAAAAACAATAGAACAAAATGGATAAAGAGCTTGAACATGGGCGAGAATAAAACGCCCTTTTCTGCTGATTGGTCAACCAGAGATCAAGCTGATATCATCAGTTTCAGCTTCGCGCAAGAATAATAGTCATCTGATACAGTTCAAAAAAATGATGTGTTGGCTTTACTTAACTTTGTTTTGTAAACATGCACCACCGGTTCCACATAACTATGTTTCATTAAACAAACATAATATGTTCATGTAACTTCAACATCATAGAATTTGGTCATTTTAAGCGACCCAATTAAACTCTGAGTTAATGAGATAATTAAGTGAATAACTGAGTGATGATTGAGCATTATTGAAGACACCTGATGTTAACAAGCAGAATCTCTGAAGGAGAAAACCAGAATTTTTAAGTCACCATTATGGAGGTAAGTATTTGTTTTAGTTGGGCTCTTGACCATTAACTTATTAACTTTAGATTTTGTTTGGTTGCTGTACATGAGTTATAACAGCCGGATGAATAATGAATTAAGGAGATCTGATGGTGTTGGTTGTGTTTTAACGTAATCAGTATTTCACAATCATTTGACCTCAATCACTGAACTCGTATTGAAGCATACTATTTTTAGCCTTTTCAATGAAATTCAAATGACCAAATCAAGAAATAAAAAATAAATTTATTAAAAGACATTTTGAGTAGGCACACACAGACATCAGGAATCAACATATGAATCTCAGCAATGGTGACAAACAGATCATAAGCTCATTATTTATTCGTTCAGCAATGCATGATGGGAGCCATGAATGAGTTTTGATTGGTGGCACCCAGAATGCACTGCAACATGCTTTATAATTGTCACCATTGTTGAGATTCACAGGCTGATTCTTGATGTCTGTGTGTGCCTACTCAGAATATTTGGTAACACTTTATTTGAAGGGGTGTGCATAAGACTGACATGACACTGTCATAAACATGACATAACTCCTGTCATGAACATGAAGGAGTCTTTATGAATGTTTATGACTGTTGTCATTAAGTGTCATTCGGTAAATTATGACACTTTTAATGCAAAGTTGACATTGTTTAAAATGTCTTTGTTATGACAACTTGACATTAACAAAGACAAAAATGTCTTTGTTATGACAACTTGACATTAACAAAGACAAAAAATTTCTTTGTTATGACAACTTGACATTACCCAAGACAAAAATGTCTTGATTATGACAACTTGACATTAACAAAGACAGAAATGTCTTTGTTATGACAACTTGACATTAACCAAGAAATCATAACCTGTCAACCTGTCACAAATATGTCATAACAGGTCTAATTATCAAACTTAAAGCATTTTGCTGTGTAATAACCCTTAATGACATCTTTATAACTAGTACAATGTGTTCCACTTTACTTGAGGACAGGTAATATTCATGACACAGTTATAATGGTGTCATGACGGCCAAAGTTGTGACAGGTTGACAGGTTATGATTTCTTGGTTAATGTCAAGTTGTCATAACAAAGACATTTCTGTCTTTGTTAATGTCAAGTTGTCATAATCAAGACATTTTTGTCTTGGGTAATGTCAAGTTGTCATAACAAAGACATTTTAAACAATGTCAACTTTGCATTAAAATGTGTCATAATTTACCGAATGACACTTAATGACAACAGTCGTAAACATTCATAAAGACTCCTTCATGTTCATGACAGGTGTTATGTCATGTTTATGACAGTGTCATGTCAGTCTTATGCACACCCCTTCAAATAAAGTGTTACCGAATATTTTTTAGGAAGTTTCTTTTTTGTTTATTGATTTGATCATTTGAATTTCATTAAGTCTAAAAATAGTATGCTCTACAACAGGTGTGCCCAACCCTGCTCCTGGCGATCGACTGTCCTGCACAGTTCATCTCCAACCCTAATCAAACACACCTGAAGGTCTTCAATTAAGGTCTTAACAACCAATTAAGGTCTTCAGGATTACTTGAAAATTAAAGGCAGGTGTGTTTGATCAGGGTTAGATATAAACTGTGCAGGACAGTCGATCTCCAGGAGCAGGGTTGGGCACACCTGCTCTACAATGACAGTGCTGCTATTATCCGTAAGGTGAAGTTAACTCATACATTCGGTTTAATATAAGTTCAGTCACTCAGGTCAAAGGATTGTGAAATAATGATTATGTTAAAACACAACCAACACCATCAAATGACCTTTGTTTATTGTTCATCCGGCTGTTATAAATCATGTACAGCAACCAAACTAAATCTAAAATTAATAAGTTAATGGTCAAGAGCCCAACTAAAACAAATACTTACCTCCATAATGGTGACTTAAAAATTCTGGTTTTCTCCTTCAGAGATTCTGCTTGTTAACATCAGGTGTCTTCAATAATGCTCAATCATCACTCAATTATTCACTTAATTAACTCATTAGCTCAGAGTTTAATTGGGTCACTTAAAATGACCAAATTCCATGATGTTGAAGTTACATGAAGATATTATGTTTGTTTAACCTCCTAAGACCCGAGTTTTGGTCAGAGGTGGAAAGTCCAGGGGTCAGAAAGTAAAAGTCCTGCCACATTTTTATTCCACCCACACCAAAAACTCCAGTGTTAAAGTTAATGAGATAATTAAGTGATTCATTGAGTGATGATTGAGCATTATTGAAGACACCTGATGATAACATGCAGAATCACTGAAGGAGAAAATCACAAATTGTACGTCACCATTATGGAGATCAGTGTTTGATTAAGTTGGGCTCTTGACCCTTATATTTTTAACATTAGGTTTTGTTTGTCTCTTGTATCTGAGTTGAAACAGCTAGATGAACAAAGGCAAAAAAGTGATTGGATGGTGATGATTATGTTTTGACATAATCATGAAATAATCATGACATAATTATGTAAACTCAACTTATTGAGATAGTTTAACTGTTAATTACAACTGTTCTGTGATTCCACAGCATAGAACTCTCAGTGTTTTTAATACAATCCAAAATATCAAAAAAAAAACTTTCAGAAGTAATTATTTTTTAGAAATACAGACATCAATAATCAGACTGTGAATCTCAACAATGGTGACAATAATAAAGCATGTTGCAGTGCATTCTGGCAACCACCAATCACAACTCATTAATGGCTCCCATCATGCATTTCAGTGTGAATAATTTATGATCTGAATCTGAATTTCCTAATTGAATAATCTGTTCGTCACCATTGTTGAGATGCATAGATTGAATCTTGATGTCTATGTGTGCCGTAAAGGAAGACTTTTTTATAATTTTTTTGAAAACAAGTAAATAACTTTTAAGAAATCCTTTGTATTATATTGACAATTTTGGATCTTTGACATAGAATCAGTGATGCTGTAAGCAATAATATAAATCTAAGTCAGAAATAAGGATCTTAATAAGTTCAGTGAACAAGATTATTGATGATTAATCGTAACATAAGTCAAGAACATCAGATCACCTGTTCTCTTTGTTCGTCTGCCTGATATAACTCAGTAACAACAGACAAACAAAATCTAAAGTGATCAACATAAGGGTCAAGTGCCCAACTAAATCAAACACAGATCTCCATAATGGTGACGTACAATTTGTTATTTTCTCCTTCAGTGATTCTGCTAGTTAACATCTGGTGTCTTCAATAATATCTCAATCATCACTCAATTATTCACTTAATTATCTCATTAACTTTAACACTCTTGAGTCTGGATCCAAATAAACTCCTAGTAAAGTTCATTTAACACTGGAGTTTTTGCTGTGGGTGGAATAAAAATATGGCAGGACTTTTACTTTCTGAACCCTGGACTTTGTGTTGTCCACGTATGTGGACAACCAGGTCTGAGGAGGTTAACGAAACATACACTGTTAGCCCTTACCGGGTTTTTTTACAGTAAAATACTGGCAACACTGTTGCCAGCAATTTACTGTTAATTGTACAGTTATTTACTGTAATCTACAGTATGTAACTGTAAAAATGCACTAAAACTCGAGTTAACTAATTTCACTTGCTGAAACCGACTGCTTTAAATTTACCAACTACAATTTAAATGTATTAACAAAAATGTATAATGCATTAATAACGTGAGGAAAGTATTACTGTGAACTTATTTAATTTGAAACCACAAAAAAAACTTAAGTAAATAAAGAGATTTCCACTGGACCAGCAACTACACAGTCACCGCCTGTTAAATAAAGCAACATGCAGCATATCGTCATTGTTTGTGGATCTTCTCCTGGACTGAAGCACAGGCTCTACTCTTCAGCACAATGGTGACCCAAAAAACAAGATTTTACAGTTAACTACTGGCAACAGTGTTGCCAGTATTAACCTGTTTAATAACTTACAGTTTATTACAGTTAAAATACATTTCATGGGTGTGTCTTTTTATCTTACACTGTTAACCCTTTCAATCCCACAGGAAAATCCACACTACAAAGAGTAAAAGTAACATTGACAGTGTTGCAGTGAGATAATTAAGTGAATATCTAAGTCAGGTGTGCCCAACCCTGCTCCTGGCGATGGACTGTCCTGCACAGTTCATCTCCAACCCTAATCAAACACACCTGAAGGTCTTCAATTAAGGTCTTAACAAACAATTAAGGTCTTCAGGATTACTTGAAAATTAAAGGCAGGTGTGTTTGATCAGGGTTAGAGATAAACTGTGCAGGACAGTCGATCGCCAGGAGCAGGGTTGGGCACACCTGATCTAAGTGATTGTTGAGCATTAGTGATGAACACCTGCTGTTAACAAGCAGAATCACTGAAGGAAAGAGGAACACAAGAACAGAAAATAGAGAAACACAAGAACTACAACTGACTTCCAGCCATTACACATTATTACACTTATTATTAACCAGTATGGCTTTATTTCGGTCATACATCTACAGTTGTTAAAATGTTTGGTTTGAAGTTACCATTATAGAGATCAGTGCTTGCTTTAGTTGGGATGCTGATGATAAACTTTTAGCGTTTCTTTTGCTGCTTGAACTGTGTTTTTTGTAAGTCAAACTTGTGCATACACACAGTTTATGAATGATTGCAGTTATAATGATTATGATAACAACAATCATTATATTGCCTGTTCATTCAGTAATCTAATTCATTCTCCCTAGTTCAGAATTTAATCCTCAATCAAAAGTGTTACATTAACACCACTGTGAAACCACAGCAATAAAATACAATGACTTATTTTTATTGTGTAAAAAAAACAGAGCCACACTGCTTTTCAGAAACACAGAGATATCTTAATTTAGCACATGAATCTCAACAATGGTGGCAAATTTTTTTTATTGATTCATGCAGCAGTGCATGCTGGGAGTTTTATACAATCCTGGAACCCAGCATGTATTGCGACATGAAACTTTTGATTGTCACCATTGTTGAGATTCATATGCTGATTGTTGATGTCAGTGTGTGTCTGAGTTAAGCAGGAGTAAAATATGTTTAATACAATATTTGTTTACAATTTTCTTCAAAAGACCTAATTACAGAATTATAGATTTCTTGTTTCACAGATGTATGCTAAATATGAAATACTCATAAATTCAAAAAATATATACAGGAAAGATCTGATAATCAGACATGTCCAGGGTGATTATGACATCACAAAAGCCAAAATCACCTGATCAATTTCCTCTTAACTTTTTTTTGCCACAACAGATGTGCTTTATCAACTCACTGTTATAGCCGTCAGAGAGAGATATTACAAAGTCAAGTGTCAAGAGACCAACTAAAGCAAATACTGATCTCCATTCTGGTGACATCAAACTTTATTATTAACTAAATCTCTGTTAATTCTCAACAATAACTTTTGTACATGTATGACAGAAATAATCATAAACTGGTTTGTAAACTGGTTTCACACTCAGTGTTGCTGGAAGTCAGTTGTAGATCTTGTGTTTCTCTTTTTTCAGTTATTGTTTCTCTGTCCTTCAGTGATTCTGCTTATCAGGTGTTCATCAGTGTCTAAATTCACTCACTTCTTTTCATTTACTCAGTCAAGTGGATTATATTAGTGAACTAATGTAGGGAATAGTGAATGAGGGTGTATGGTGTGATTTGGAACACAGCCTCTGGGTGTCTGTTAAGTCACAGTATATTCCTGTAGGCTTCTTTCTCGAAAATGCAAATATAACCCAGAATGCATTGTTTTTTACGGTATATTACTGTTTCAATGGAAAATGGTATGACACTGCCACTTTTTTTACAGCAAGGGCTAACAGTGTAGTTATGTGGAACCGGTGGTGCCTGTTTACAAAAAAAAAGTTAAGTAAAGCCAACACATCATTTTTTTAAGTGCGGAATGGATAAGTACAATGTTTATTCCAACTACATTTAATCTCTTTCTCATCAAACAGCCAGACTAATGGCTCGACACAAACCGTACCGGGGCAGAGCCTAGACAGAGCTTTCTTCTGTGTAGTCGTGCCGTGAAATAATAATTTATCGTATTAAATAATAATTTACGTGACAGCACCTCAACACACAAATATCAAACATGATGATGATCAACATTTGTAATTCAGTCAAAATTGAATTATGACAGCTAAATAACAGTGACGTCAATAACTGCAGCATAAATTAGGCCTTTTAATGCAAAGCAATACTATATTAAAAAAAAATATATATAATTTCTATTTTTTCAAGCGGCAATGCAAAGAACTGGGAACAGGGATGTGGGATCTGGCACAACATTGTTGAATGTAAAATTGTTTGTTCAGATAACTCAATGGCACAAAAAAGGTTACTCCCTGTTATTGGTCTTCAAATTGGGTTATACAGATTCTGAATTGAACACTTACAATACATATTTATAATTGAATAGTAACCCTTTATTACATTCTACGTTTTGCTAAAATTTAATTTGTAAATAAATAAATAAATAAATGTAAATTTTATCAAGTGATAACATTACCTTCATGTTTCTTGTAAATCCTTTTTATATCACAAAGAATGTCCTCAACATCTGTTGTCTTTAGACGTTTTCACGTTCTCTCGATGACCTGTTGATTTCTTCGTCGTAACAAAAGAGGATGATGATAATGAGCATCTGTAGAACTGCGTAGAGATTATATAGATTCACAGACTCAACCCACTACATTACAGCTGCTATCAGGAAGCTTCTTGTCAGTAAAATGTGAGGGTGTGTCATGCAGATTTGATCATGTGCTTTAGATATTTGTGTAAAGGCTAAGAACCTGTCTTTGATACACCGGGCAGTGTAATTAAACATTGGATTCACCTTTGTTTTCAATGAAAAAATATGCAGGGTTTTTCCTCATAAGACCATACACAGCAAAATCCCCAGTGTTAAATTAACACTGCTTAGTGTTTATATGAGTCCACACTCTCAGAGTGTTAAATGAACACTGAAGAGTGTTAAAGTTAATGAGATAATTAAGTAAATAATTGAGTGATGATTGAGCATTATTGAAGACACCTGATGTTAACAAGCAGAATCACTGAAGGAGAAAACCGTAATTGGTATGTTACCATTATGGAGATCAATGTTTGCTTTAGTTGGGCTCTTGACCCTTAAGTCATTAACTTTAGAAATTGTTTGGCTGCTGTAATCAAGTTATAACAGCAGGATGAACAATTAGAATAGGTGATTTGATGGTTGTGTTTTAACATAATCATTGGTTGGCGTGAATCACTGCACTCAATGAGAGCATAATTTCAGAGCTAATTTTACCTTATGGGTTATAGCATCTTGTATAGTATAACATTTTTACCCTTTTTAGTGAAACCAAAGGATCAAATCAATTACAAAAAAAAAAAAAAAAAAACGTTTTGAAAAGGATTTTATGTTGGCACACACAGACATCAAGAATTAGCGTATGCATCTCAACAATGGTGACAAACAGATCAACTCCGAACATAAGCTCATTATTTATTCATGCAGCACTGTGAGTTTTGATTGGAGGCACCCAGAATGCACTGCAACATGCTTTATAATTGTCACCATTGTTGAGATTCACAGGCTGATTCTTGATGTCTGTGTTTACTAGAAGAAAGAAAAGTGTTTTCGGATGTGAACAACTTTAAAAGAAATTATTTGAATTACATTGTAAAAGTTAAAAAATATATTGTTTTTCAAGGACAGTGCTGCTATAATTAATAAAGTAAATCTAACTCAAAAATCGCACTCTATATGATTTCAGTGATTCAGGTCAAATGATTGTGAAATAATGATTATGTTAAAACACAACCATCACCATCAGATTATCTTTTCTAGTTGTTCATCCGGCTGTTTTAACTGGATTACAGCAGCCAAACAATTTCTAAAGTTAATGATTTTAGGGTCAACAGCCCAACTAAAGCAAACACTGATCTCCATAATGGTAACATACCAATTACGGTTTTCTCCTTCAGTGATTCTGCTTGTTAACATCAGGTGTCTTCAATAATGCTCAATCATCACTCATTTATTCACTTAATTAACTCATTAACTTTAACACTCTTCAGTGTTCATTTAACACTCTGAGAGTGTGGACTCATATAAACACTAAGCAGTGTTAATTTAACACTAAGGATTTTGCTGTGTACCATTTCACTTAAAACCATCATCAGGTAACCATCACCTGATCTCATATCACTTCAGCTTTTTTTGCTGCTGCAAATGTGTTTGATAAACACTCTGTCACAGCAGCCAAACAAAGTCAAAAGATATAATATGAGTTAACCCTCGGGTGCTCTTCGATTCGGAGTCACACTTGTACTCTTCTCGGTCAGAAGTGACCGGACACCTAAAAATGAAACTTTCTCCATCCCAGTAAAACCAATGCAATTTATTTTTGTTCAATTATATATTTTTTCTTTTTTTTAAATTTTGTATTTTGAGAGAATTTGATGTTACTTATTAATGTGTATGCAATATTTATGGTTCATTTTTGCCATTGAAAATAATACAAAAAATTGTTCCTAATTTTTTCCAATTTTTTAAAAATATTTTGTCAATTATTGCAGTATTCCAGATTAACACAGATACCAGGCCTTTTAAATCCAATTTTTTAAGTCAGATTAACCCCACCTGTTGAGAGAAAATAACATTAAACATGTCATTTCATGGTGTAACCACTAGATGCCTGTATAGCTCTCTATGGAGAGGCTTGTGAATTCTCTATTAGTTTTTGGTCAAAATTACTTACTTTTAAGATGTGGATTTGAATGTATTTTTTTTTAATTCTCAAATAATACTTTTTGCCATGGTTTATAAAAAAAATAAAAATAAATTTGATGTGTAGTGTACACGTTTTTGCATTATTACTACAGTCAAACCTGAATACAGAGAAAGCATTTTGTTACAGGTAACATTGACATGAATGGGAAATTGACAAATGAACACTCTCATGATGCATTAAATTAAAACTCATGTTTATTTCAATGTAATTACAGTTTGTGTTTGTCACACATCTACAGAAGATCTTAGTGAGAATTAACAGAGGTTAAGATGATAGATGAAGTTGATATTTGTTTCATTTGAAATCAGCAATGTGGTGATCAGTGTTTGCTTTATAGGTGTGCTCTTGGTCCCCTTTTTTACTTTCTGCATTATCTTTACTTTAGCTGCTATAACTGTGTGTTTGTAAAACACAATTGTTATGGGAGAAAAGCCAAGAAAAATTAAGATCATACTCAAAAAAGTGACGTAATAATCAAAATGAGTATATCATATTGTGTTTTCAATTTAGTGTTTATATATCGACATTTATAACTGCCAACTTTGTTTAACTTCAATATAGGCACCAATAGCTTTAAACTGATCACTTGCTTGAACACAGCAAAATCCCCAGTGTTAAATGAACACTCTTGGCGTACATATAGGTCCAAGTGCAGGGTGTTAAAAATGAACACTGAAGCAGTGTTGAAGTTAATGATATAATTAAGTGATTAATTAAGTGATGATTGGCCATTAGTGGTGACACCTGATGTTAATAAGAATAATTATTGAAGGAAAGAGAAACACAAGAACTACTGACCTCGAGCCATTACACATTATTGTACTTATTATTACCAGTGTGACTTTATTTCTGTCATCCATCTACAGAAGTTATTGAAATTCAACAGAAGTTTAGACGGAAATATTTTATGGATTTTTTTCGTTTCAAGCGACCATTATAGTGATCAGTGTTTGCTTTAGTTGGGCTCTTGACCCTTTTCATTTTTATTGTTAGTTTTTCTCCAGCTGCTTCAACATTGTGTTTATGAAGCACATTTGTTACTGTAAGAGAAAACCTGCTAACAATATGTGGTGATGATGACATTATCATAATGTAGTGTCCTGATTCACTGATGTCATTCAGAGTCTAAATCTTTGACTATATGCATGATGATGCATTTTAGTGTTGGTGATTGTAGCCCTGAGCTTCAACAATTAGAGATTAAAAAGCAATATGAACAATTTTGACAATTCTGTGAGTGCAGGAGCTTTTGTGTTTAGACACACAGAGATTAAGAATAAATGTATGAATCTCAACAATGGTGACAAAAAAAAACAAACTAGTGACAAACAGATCAACTCTGAACATCACAAAACAAGCTATTAAAGTCATAACAAAACAATAGCAAAATAAAAGCAAACAGGAAAAAAACTATGAAAATTACAGGACAATTTAGCTGCATAATTTATTCATGCTGCAATGCATGATGGGAGCCATGGATGCATTTTGATTGGTGGCTCCCATCATGCACTGCAACATGAAGCATTTGTGTGATTGTCACCATTGTTGAGATTCATATTTAGATTCTTGATATCTGTGTGTGATTTTAAACCTTCAGATAATGAAAGCACTGCTGGAATTAGACGCTGTGAAGAATATTAATAAAACATTAACATAATCAGTTTATAATGCTGGTTGAGTGAATGTGGACATTCCAGAATTGCAATTTCATCATTTAAAGATAACCATCATGACTTGGACTGTGCTTCCCAATAGCATATTAAGCCTAATATATCTCTGAACGAATTCAACAAAGCGTTTGTCAAATTAGGCTTACAACGCATCCATGAAACATGTGCTTTATAAACACAGAGATGGAATAGGCAGAGAAAACCTTATGTTGATTAGTAAAGGGTCAAAAGCCCAACTAAAGCGAACACTGATCACCACAATGGTGACATGAAACGAAACATTCCATAAAACATTACCATCTAAACTTTTGTTAAATATAAATAAGAATGTGTGTAGATGTATGACAGAAATAAAGTCACACTGGTAATAATACGTGCAATAATGTGTAATGGCTCGAGGTCAGTAGTTCTTGTGTTTTTCTTTCCTTCAATTATTCTTCTTATTAACATCAGGTGTCACCACTAATGGCCAATCATCACTTAATTATCTCATTAACTTCAACACTGCTTCAGTGTTCATTTTTAACACTCTGCACTTGGACCTATATGTACACCGAGAGTGTTCATATGTACACTGAGGATTTTGCTGTGAAGGTTTATAAAAAGCATGTGCACATGATGTTTTGAGCAAAGGTGTCATATAGGCCCCATTTACACTGCATTGTTCAAGTGACCCAAATCCGATTTTTTCCTCTCATGTGGCACAGATCGGATATGACCGGTGAACATTTAAGCAGGAAAAAACCTCATGGATTCCGATTTTCTCAGATCGGATTCAGGCCTCACTCATATGTGGCAATAAATCGGATATGAATCGGATACGTGCATTTGCGTGTGCCATGTAAGCAGACAAATCGGATATTCCCAGAGGTGGGAAATCCAGGGCCCAATGAGTAGAAGTCCTGCCATATGTTTATTCCACCCATAAACTCAGCCAGCTGATTTCACTAATTAGTTCTCTCTCCTGTCTGAATGAGCAAATCCAGGTGATTGGAACAAAATACTGAGGAGGACTTTTACTTTCTGAACCTGGACTTTACACCTCTGCATAGCAATGCCACATGACAGCCAAGAGCAAAGAAATAAACCCGAACTGGACCTTATCGTAGCCAACAAATTTGTGTAATATGAAGTAATTTCAGCCACAACCTCAGATGAAATCCAAGAGAAAAGAAGACATTAAATCTGTGAAGATCTCAGCAGAGGAGGATAAACAACTCCACAAACATCATTACTAACCAGACTGACTTTATTTCTGTCAGACGTCTACAAAAGTTTTATTGAGAATTAACAGTGGTTTAACTCTAATGCGTTTCATTTGAAGTCACCATATCAGTGATTAGTGTTTCCATTAGTTGGGCTCTTAACTCTTATTATATCTTTTGTCTTTTTTGCCTGCTGTGACAGTGTGTTAGTCAAATACATTTGCAGCAGCAAAGAAAGCTAAAGTGAAGTGAAGTATCACCAATCAGCGTATGGATCTCAACAATGGTGACAATCACAAATATTTAGATTAACAGAATAATTCAGAACATCACTGAAAAGCTACTAATTCACAACAAAAACAACAGCAAAAAATAAAAGCAAATATTTAGAATCAAACTAAATAATAGGACAAATCAGCTTTTTTATTCATGTTGCAATGCATGCTGGGAGTTTTGTACTATGTTGGTACCCAGCATGCATTGCAGCAAAGTACTTTTGATTGTCACCATTGTTGAGATTCATACGCTGATTGTTGATGTCTGTGTGTGTCACTGTAAACCAATTTTTTCGTACTCATGTTTGTTAATGTTTTCTAACTTATTGTTATAATATTGCTGGATCTCATGCTGCAGTAACTTGTTTGTTTTGTGAAAAATTATTAATGTGACAACATAATTGGTAGACTAAAATACCTCAGTGAATCAGGTTGTTACAGGACCATTAAAGCCATCAACAGGAAACCATCATCACCTGACCTCGTTTCACTTTAGCTTTCTTTGCTGCTGCAAATGTGTTTGACAAACACAATGTCTCAGCATACAAACAATACAAAAGATTTAATAAGAGTTAAGAGCCCAGCTAATGGAAATACTAATCACTGATATGGTGACTTCAAACGCATTAGAGTTAAACCTCTGTTAATTCTCAATAAAACTTCTGTAGACGTCTGACAGAAATAAAGTCAGTCTGGTTAGTAATAAGTGAAGCTCTTAATGCTATTTGTGGAGTTGTTTATTCCTCCTCTGCAAAGATCTTCACAGATTTAATGTCTTCTTTTCTCTTAGATTTCATCTGAGGCTGTGGCTGAAATTACTCTTTTGGCTACGATAAGGTCCAGTTCGGGTTTATTTCTTTGCTCTTGGCTGTCATGTGGCAAGAGGTGTAAAGTCCAGGTTCAGAAAGTAAAAGTCCTCCTCAGTATTTTGTTCCAATCACCTGGATTTGCTAATTCAGACAGGAGAGAGAACTAATTAGTAAAATCAGCTGACTGAGTTTATGGGTGGAATAAACATATGGCAGGACTTCTACTCATTGGGCCCTGGATTTCCCACCTCTGGCGATCACATTCTTATTAGAGTGGAGCAATGCGGAGGTTTCATGTCTTTTGAGTATTTCGGGCAGAGGTGGAAAGTCCAGGGGTCAGAAAGTAAAAGTCCTGCCATATTTTTATTCCACCCACAGCAAAAACTCCAGCGTTAAATTGACTTTTCTGGGAGTTCATTTGGATCCAGATTTAAGATTGTTAAAGTTAATGAGATAATTAAGTGAATAATTGAGTGATGATTGATACCGAGTGTCACCTCTGCAAACTGGATTTAAAGAGACCGCACCAAAATGAGTTGATCTCAGACGCATATCAGAAAAGGGGTAGAAAAGTGCCCTGTGGAGCTATAATAATGAGGAATTCAGACCCAAGCATTGCAGTTCTGCTTTATATAGACCACAGATGTAGGATTTATATGTAAAAAGGAACGATTTAAAAGCATGATATGTACCCTTTAAGCGCTCATGGCTACAGAGCCAACGTAAGATAAAAAGCTTTAAAAACAAATACAAAGCGAAAGCAAAACACTGGATAATTTTATTTGCATCTGCATCCATTGCATTTTGTGCTGTTTTACTTCCTTTTTCGGGTCAGAGCGTCTACATTTGGTAGTTTCAGCAGTGTATAATGTAAATGCAAAAATCGGATACGGGTCACTTTGGCTGCATTTACAGTGCAGGTCTTGATGCCCAAATCCGATTTTCTGACTATATCCGATTTTTTTGACGACGCGCTTACATCATCTTTTAAAAGTGACCCCTATCCGATTTTTGCATTTACACTATACACTGCTGAAACTACCAAATGTAGACGCTCTGACCTAGCCTGGGTTTCCCCATACTGCCTTACCGCAGCGCGATTCAATTCACGCTGAAAGGCAGTCTGGATACCATGGCCAGATTTTTCGCCTCATTTAGGGAACCAATCACAGAACGGGGAGGGAGCAGCTAGACGATGACGACATCTATGCGACACACGGAAACAGTTTGTTTATATCGATTTAACATGGCTGAAGACGCGAAGCTACTCTTTGATAAAAAACTTAACGTCATTGTTTACAAAAAAGATCTTTCCCATCGTCTTCTTCCTTGTCTAATTTCTGTCGCTCTACATACGTCATCTGGTATAATCGAAACGATTGGCTATGAGCTACGTACAGGCATATTTGATAGACATTCTTAGCACCCAATAAACTGCGACGGGCATTCTGAAACCACGCCTCAAATACGAGAAATTGCGCATGTGGTTCCCAGACCCAATTCTCAACGAGATTGGGTCTGGCGTTAGCCAGGCTAGCTCTGACCCAGAAAATGAAGTAAAACAGCACGAAATGCAATGGATGCAGATGCGAATAAAATTATCCAGTGTTTTGCTTTCGCTTTGTATTTGTTTTTTAAGCTTTTTATCTTACGGTGGCTCTGTAGCCACGAGCGCTTAAAACCGTGCCTCCCCATATCTCGTGTCAAACACGGATTTATTTCATTTTTGCCTGCACTGTCTCTTCGCCCCAAACACTCAAAAGACATGAAACCTCCGCATTGCTCCACTGTGTGTGTCCTCCGTACTCCGATCGGACCTATAATAAATCATGTGATCTCAGTTGGTTGTGTCCACCTGAGTTGACGTCACTTTTTTAATGACGTACGACTCGCATTTACTGGGGAATATCCGATTTGTCTGTATACACGGCACACGCAAATGCACGTATCCGATTCATATCCGATTTATTACCACATATGAGTGAGGCCTGAATCCGATCTGAGAAAATCGGAATCCATGCGTTTTTTTTTTCCCTGCTTACACGTTCATGGGTCATGGGTCATGGGGTCACATGGGTCTGTGCCACATGAGAGGAAAAAATCGGATTTGGGTCACTTTAACCATGCAGTGTAAATGGGACCTTTTAAAAGATGATGTAAGCGGGTCGTCAAAAAAATCGGATATAGTCAGAAAATAGGATTTGGGCATCAAGACCTGCAGTATAAATGCAGCCTTAGTCACATACAGACATCAATATTTTGGATATGAATCAGAACAACAGTGACAATCAAAACAAAAAAGCTTAGGAATCAAGGATGGGTTTTGTACTCTGAAAGCTACCCATCATGCATTTCTATTGTCACTATTGTTGTGAATCATATGCAAATTATTCATGTCTGTGTGTGACTACATGACATACTTGTTCAAAACATTGTGTGCACATCCCTTTATTTACTTATAAACATTTGACAATTTTAATGCTATTGGTGCCAATATTGCAGTTCCAGAAGGTTGCCAGCTTTAAATGCTAGACATCTGACAGCATTAAATACTTGTTAATAGATGACTTTCTCATCATCAACAAGAAACTGATAACAGCTGATCCAAGTTTATATTAGTTATCTCTGCCACAACTATTATGTTAATCACACAATCAGGGCAGCCAAAGATATTCTACGGCAAGGAGACTGGGGACCAAGAGCCCAACTACAGCAAACACTGATCACCACAATGGTGACTACAAATGAAACAAATATTAACATCTAACCCTCTGCTAATTCTCACTAAGATCTTCTGTAGACGTCTGACAGAAATAGTTAAATCTGTACGTTATGTCTGTGATTAAGTTCAGCACAAGTGTCTGAGCCAGAAAGACTTTCTTTCAGATCTGGTTTCTCTCATAATCCAAAGACTTGTGATTTACAGATGTGTCTTTTACGGTCATGATTTTTGGACAAACACAAAGTGTCTGTGAGTTGCTTTGTAATTACATTGAAATGGTGGGAGCGCTTATAAGCTCTTTTGCTTCGGCTCTCTCCTTTTGAGCAGAATGGTTACTGCTCAAATAAATAAATAAATAAATAAATAAATAGAACCATATCTTTTACGAGTGTATATGTCCCCGGCCATAGGGCTGAGCCTGGCTTCCTGGACAAGGCCACGAAGGCCGATCTGTGTACAGCCACTGCTAAAGGGATAGCTTTTATTGTTGATGTTTTATATACATACAAACATGTCAATTTGAGCAACAAATTGAATAGCACATTTATTTTCAGAATGCACACTCATTTCCATTAAAAAGTGCAACTGAATCCCTGAATCCCCAGGTCCTTTAGGAAATAAGAAAAATGTATAAATTATATATTCCAGATAAATTTACATCCCTAAAATATGTAGGCCTACACCCACAATTTAAATCCAGCCATCACTACTGTCTACTCTGTTGGAAATAAATAAATATGCAACAATATTAACCCTCTGGGGTCGGCGGTATCGCCGGCGATACCAGCTCACTTTTTTCCTTATCAGTGCAAAAGAGACTCAAATTACTCTGTTGATTTTGATCTTACATATAAGTGTTGTACATCATGCGATCCTGTTAAGTTTGTATTTTTTTTTGTGGGTACTCACAATAAAAACAAAGTGTTGTGCTTTTCGTCAAATAAAGAAAAATAAAGATGATGCGCATTTTCCCTTTTCTCTGTCAGTGAAGTCCATTCTGAAACGCGTCCGAAAAAATAACTGTAACTCTGTCAATACTTGCCACAGAGATACGAGAGATGTCTCTTTATGAAGCTGAGATTCTCTTCTTTTAACTCTCAGAGACCTAAGGGTATTTTTACAATAAATTTTCCGTCTGGTTTAATTAACTAAAAAAGCTTGTAAAATATCAACCCTTTTGTGCACAGACAATTGACACACCTCTTTTTTTTTCAGGACAAATTGAACTTTTGAACTTCAAATTGAGCACATTTGTGTTACATTGATGTCACCTGAATGTAAAATAAGTTATGGGACCATAAAGACAAATGAAAAAATAAATCGGAAATTGAATCACTCAAATATTTATTGAAATCACACAGAAATAAATAAAAGCTAAGCAAATTTCCTCTGGAAAACAGTTTGTTCATGTCTTTGGAGTCCTGGAGCACAGGAATAAACGTTATAACTTGTACAGAACCAAAACTATTTACATTTTTCCAAAAGAAGTCCAGGCGTTCATGAAATTCACTGGTGCCAAGCCTCAAAACAGTTCCTATCAGCAATCACAAAGAGGGCCACATCACAGGCTTTGCATTTATATTTTATTAATTGTATTTATTATTGTATTTATTCTATTCTTTTTATACTACATTTATACTTCTATAATACTTTTTTATAGTAAATAAATAAATGGCACTTCAGCTGGGTCTATCCTGGTAATCTAGTTCCTCATCTGTCAAAAAGCTCTGTTCTCCTGAAAATCCATCATTCAGCGCTCGATTTCATCTATTACTCTGTGTTCTCTGTGAAACCTGCGTCTCCGTCCTATGGTCTCCGTGCGTCTCTCTCTCTCTCTGTCACTCTCTCCCTTGGTGTGTGCGTAATGACCCAATGACGCACCCAATGTTTACGACGGATCAGCCTGTAATTGGTCAAAAACCATCACGTGGACATCCAAAATGGCAGCTAGCATCGAGCTAGCTGCAAATATGACGGAATATTTATAAATTCTGGACTTCAAGTGTATCAAAGTTGAATATAAACGTTTGGATTTATTGCTGAAAAACTCAGAAAGTATGCACAAGTTCCAGGCTGGATAGAAAACCTTCTGTAAAGGCTAGAAAGACACCAAAGACACCCCCGTGATGGCTAGCTCGTTAGCTTTCTGCTGGAAAAACGGTAAGAAAATCCATAAATCTGTCATCGAGTTATATCATAATTTCTCGGAGCTGATTTGTGGTGTCGTCGACGATGCCGTCGGGCTCAGAGGGTTACATGAAGTAAGTTACTAAAAAAATTAATATTTCCAGTTTATGTAATCCGTTTGAAACCAAGGAGAGTTACAGTTTTTTCGTTCTCCCCTCATTATCTGTAATCAGCTGAGCCCGCCACGCCCCCAGAGCTTTTCACATGGTAAATAGGCAATCTATGCATCGCACACGCGGCACGCCCCGCGATCAATGCCAAACAACACAAGGATTCTTCATCAGAATACTGATAGTTCATCGCGTTTTAGGGATGGAAGCACGCTACTCCTTCAGAGGATTATGGACAGCAGGGAATAATTCACCTTTTCCTTAGAGGAATTTGAAACTCGGAACGGTTACATTTTGAAGAACGAATTGAACACCCGAGGATACAAGTTCGGAGTAAGTTGTTTGGTTTGTTATAATTCCTTTTCTGATCATAGAGCTCAAATGCGTTTTCAGACTATATTAATTTTGTTTGAGTTCTTCTGTGGTCTAGTGGTCAGATCTTTTGCCTAGCGTGCCAGAGGTTATGGGTTCGAATCCGCCCTTGGTATAGTTTTTTTCTCTCTCATCAAAACCGAATATGTTCATCAGTGGTTACAGTCTATATCAAACACACACGTATATAGGACACACGTTTGTGTGCATTTTATTTTGTGATTTCACCGGAATGAATAGTGTTCGCAAATGGCGATAGATTGAAGAGCGCGTCCTAAGAGCGAGTGAAGACTGCGCGCGCGTCGCCACAATGAGACTGTATCCATGACACTGATAGCAGGACACGAGCGCTCAGCTTGAGTTCAAAAACAAAACGGCCATAAACAGATACTCGCGGTGACGCGGTCTACCCATCAATAGATGTTTCTTCGTCCATCAACAGATACATTGTGCATCTATAATCATAATTGTACATCAGTTTACTTTGGATAATGTGCTAACTAGGGTTGGGTATCGGTTGGGTTTTATTCGATACCAGTACCTACTCGGTATTTTTTAAACGGTTCCGGTGCTTAAACGGTTCTTGAAACGGTACTTAAAGGGATAGTTCACCCAAAAATTTAAATTCTTTCATCATTTACTCACCCTCAAGTTGTTCCAAACCTCTATGTGTTTATTTGTTCTGCTGTTTTAATCAAACAGATCTCGATCCCCATTGACTTCCATAGTAGGAAAAAATACATACTATGGAAGTCAATGGGGATCGAGATCTGTTTGATTAAAACATTCTTCCAAATATCTTCCTTTGTGTTCAGCAGAACAAATAAAGACATAGATGTTTGGAACAACTTTAGGGTGAGTAAACGATGATAGAATTTTCATTTTTGGGTGAACTATCCCTTTAAGAAAACGAAACCTCACACACTTTGTCAAAAAATAATACCCTTTTATTTAAAGGGCCAAACTGGACACAATATTAACTTAAATAGCCTATTTAAAGATTTTCTGATTAAATGTAAAATTGCGCCGTTTAATAGGCTACTGATGTAAAATACTTAAGATCAACATTTTGTCTTCACATATTATGAGCAGAAATATTTAACACACACAGTAGCCTCGTATAAAGAAGTCGTGGAACTTTGTTAAAACATTTTGCATACGTTGTCACACTCGCTCTTGATGGTGTTTGGTACACTGTTAGCCCTTACCGGGTTTTTTTACAGTAAAATACTGGCAACACTGTTGCCAGTTATTTACTGTAAAAATGCACTAAAACTCAAGTTAGCTAATTTCACTTGCAGAAACCGACTGCATTAAACTGTCATTTAAAAGTATTAACTAAAATTTATAATGCATTAATAATGTGAGCAAAGTATTATTGTGAACTTATTTAATTATAAACAAAAAAAAAAACCTTTTGAAAATAAAGAGATTTCAACTGGACCAGCAACTACATAGTCACTGACTTTTAAATTAAACTACATGCAGCATATCAACAATGTTTGTAGATCTTCTCCTGGACTGAAGCACAGGCTCTACTCTTCAGCACAATGGTGACCCAAAAAAACAAGATTTTACGGTAAACTACTGGCAACAGTGTTGCCAGTATAAACCTGTTTTATAACTTACAGTTTATTGCTGTTAAAATACATTTTGTGGGTGTGTCTTTTTATCTTTCACTGTTAACCCTTTCAACCCCACAGGAAAATCCACACTACAAAGAGTAAAAGTAACATTGACAGTGTTGCAGTGCGATAATTAAGGGAATATGTAAGTGATTGTTGAGCATTAGTGATGAACACCTGCTGTTAACAAGCAGAATCACTGAAGGAAAGATGAACAACAAGAACAGAAAATAGAGAAACACAAGACCTACAACTGACTACCAGCCATTACACATTATTACACTTATTATTAACCAGTATGGCTTTATTTCTGTCATACGTCTACAGAAGTTGTTATTGAGATGTTTAATTGAAAATGTTTGGTTTGAAGTTACCATTAAAGAGATCAGTGTTTGCTTTAGTTGGTATGCTGATGCTACAACATGTGTTTTTCTATTGCTGCTTGAACTGTGTTTTTGCAAGTCACACTTGTGCACACACACAGTTTATTAATGACTGGATTTCTCAAAATATAAAAAAATCATCATATTGTCTGTTCATCCACTAAAGAACTCGTTCTCACTCATTCAAAGTTTAATCCTCAACCAAATGTGTTACATTACCACCACCGTGAAACCACAGCAATAAATTACAATGACTCATTTTTTTAAAACATCATACATAAACTAAACAAAAAAAACAGAGCTACGCTGTTTCGAAGAAACAGAGATATCACAATTTAGCACATTAATCTCAACAATGGTGGCAATATTTTTTTATTCATGCAGCAGTGCATGCTGGGAGTTTTATATTATCCTGGAACCCAGCATGCACTGCTGCATGAAACTTTTGATTGTTACCATTGTTGAGATTCATATTATAATTGTGGATGTCTGTGTGTCTGACTCAAGCAGGATTTTTTTTAATACAATATATGATTACAACATTCTTCAGAAGACATGATTAACCAATATATAGATTTCATGTTGTAGATTCACAGATGTATTTTATTTCCATAAATTCTTGTAAGTTTCATATCAAATACCCATATATTCAAAGAATATATATAGATCTAGAAATCAGATCACAAAAGCAAAACCACAAGATCATTTTCCTCTTGACTTTTTCATGCTACAACAAATGTGCTTATATAAACTCATTGTTACAGCAGTCAGAGAGAGACGAATGTAAGAAGTCCAGGGACAAGAGACCAACTAAAGCAAATACTGATCTCCATTATGGTGACAACAAACTTTATTATTTTTACTTTATTATCTGTTAATTCTCAACAAGAACTTTTGTACAAGTATGACAGAAATATATAAACTGGTATATTATAAACTGGTTTGTAAACTGGTTTCACACTCAGTGTTGCTGGAAGTCAGTTGTATTTTTTGTGTTTCTCTTTTTCTGTTCTTGTTTCTCTGTCCTTCAGTGATTCTGCTTATCAGGTGTTCATCAGTGTCTCAATTCATCAACTTCTTTTCATTCAAGTGGACTATATTAGTGAACTACTATAGGGAATAGTGAATGAGGGTATAGGATGTGATTAGGAACACAGTCTCTGAGTGTGGACTTTGAGAGCTGTTAACTCACAGTATATTCCTGTAGGCTAGTTTAGTTTTCAACAGTATATTACTGTTTTAATGGAAAATGGTATGCTATTGTATTTTATACAGTATTTTACTGTAAAAAACCTGGTAAGGTTTAACAGTGTACATTGTAAACTTCACTGAGCCCACGATTGAGTATCTTTATAAAACACACTGTCTATGATTTTTGTCTTGTATTGACAGCTGTCCAGTTTCCTGCCAGAGAAGTTTAATGAAGAGCTTGTCAGAGTTTATTACAGAAGAACTGATGATCAGACAAATGAAGATAAGATGAAGGAGACGAAGAAGTTAGAAGAGGCTGAGAAGTGCTTTCAGATCTGGTGTACAGACATTTTTGGACTCCTCATAGACAGCTGACTCATTGACATATATTCTCTGTGACTAACACAAAAACATCCCCCCCCCCCCCCCCCCAAAAAAAAAAAAAAAACATAAAAATGATCTGCCACTTGCAGCGTGGAATGACGGCCCTTGGGCGCCTCACTCCTGTTTGCAAGATCTGGGCCACAAGCAGGCCATAGCAATGCCACATGTCAGCCAAGAGCAAAGAAATAAACCAGAACTGGACCTTATCTGAGCCACAAAATCTGTGTATATTAAAGGAGCTGTAAGAAATTTATTTCAATTCATCATAAAATGGCCCTGATATGTCACTAGACATTAAGAAATCATGTTTATTTCAAATACTTATATCACTGACAACAGTAGTCCAGCCAGGATATTGTCATTTAAAAAGTGAAGTTGCAGCCCTCAACTGATGTTGATGTTGTCATGTTGTGTTTTGGTCTGATGCGCCACCCTCCATCTATCTACCAATCACGGAGTCATTAGTGTTGCGGCATCCCGGTTGCCAGCTCTGCTCTAGTTACCACAGCTGCAGAGACAAACGTTCCTGCTGGATCCTGCAGCCTATCTGGCAACCTCGCATCAGGGGGAGGGGGAGGGGGAGGGGGAGGGATACACCGGTCTACAGTAATTTGAAAGTGATTGCAGTACCAGTTTTGGCCACAATCTTACATACAGCTCCTTTAAATATGGAGTTATCTCGGCCTTAATAAGCCTGTTAACAAGCAGAATCACTGAAGGAAAGAAGAGAACAGAAGTCAGTTGTAGTTCTTGTGTTTCTGTTCATCTCTTTTTCTTTTCTCTTCTTTTCTTCAGTGATTTTGCTTGTTAACAGGCTTTATTAAGGCTGAGATGACTGATGAGATGATACACAGATTTTGCAGCTCAGATAAGGTCCAGTTCTGGTTTAATTCTTTACTCTTGGCTGACATGTGGCATTGCTATGGCCTGCTTGTGGCCCAGATCTGGCAAACAGGAGTGAGCCACCCAAGGGCCGTCATTCCACGCTGCATGTGGCAGATCATCTTCCCACTGGTGTCAGATGTGGGCCGGATCTGGGCAGTCACAATGTTCCTATGTGGGATGTTTCATTTGATAAAATTTAAAAATTCCTCTTGTCACTAGAAAGCAAAACATTTCCTTTTAAAACTGATCTAAGAACACAAACACCTTTTACATATGGCAAGAGACAACACATAATTATGTTTCAGACCTCTGTGGACAAAACGTACAGTGATGTCCCTGTTGTATCTGTAACTATAACTGCAGGCAGAATCAGCATGAGGATTGGGATGATACATGATAACCTTGTCTAGTAGAAAATCTCCAGTCTTCATTACCGTCCTCCTCGACACATGAGCAAGACGACAGCAGATCATTGAGAAAAAGAGAAGATATCTGGACCTGACAACTCAAAATACAGAGATAAAATTCTTTATGTAAAAAAGTTGTATGAGCAAAGTGAAGGTAAGGCTTTATTATTCAGATTTATAAAATCGAAAATTATGCAGTCAAGGGTTAATTAGTATGAAATTATTAGTTAATTCAAAATATTTATTTATATTTTAAAAACCTGATCTGTATAAACCAGGTGTTGCATTTTAGTACGATACTAACAAAATCACTGTTAAAAAAACAAGTAAAAAAAGTTCCAGATTAGGGCTTAAACTGGATTTAAGTACATTTAATTGTGTATTATATATGTGTCTTTTACAATTTAATAAATCAATTTATTATTTAGCGATATATATTCAAACTGATCAATTCTGATGCTTCATTAATATTTGACTATAAAGATTTTTGTTATTTAGATATGAAATGGCATGAGTTCATTAACCCTCTGGGGTCTAAGGTGTTTTTGGGGTCCTTAAGATGTTTTGACCTGCTCTGACATTTGTGCTTTTTTCAGTTGCTTATAAACATATTAATGGCACAGGTGAAATTACACTATATTTAGCACAAACAGGGCTACCATAATATGTGAGCAACATGTATGTACTTGTTTGTATTTTTGAGAAAATATTGTTTATGCGTGGTTATTGAAAAAACAAAAAATGAAAGTTTTTAGACATACTAAAAAACACATACTAAATATGTGTCCACAATACTTTTGATTAGAGGATAGGGGTGTAACGATACACAAAATTGACGGTTCGGTTTTCCCACGGTTTTGACGTCTCGGTTCGGTTCGGTTTAGAAAGCTAAAATTGCTTTTTTCTTCTTTTTTTTAAACACACTGTAAAAAAGATTAGTTGACTCAAATTAACTAAGTCAAGTCATCTTGTTGCTTTGACTAAGTTGATTTGAGTCAACTTATAGTGTCAAGTTTTTTACACTTCAAAACACGAGTTGATGCAACATGCAGTCTGTTGACTCAACTTCCTGTATCAAGTAATGTGGACTGGAAAACATTACTTAAGAGAACTAAAAAAAACATGTTGGTTGAACTTATGTTGGTACATGGACTGCATTTATATAGTGCTTTAAACAGACCCATAGCCACCAAAGCGCTTTACACATTGCCTCGCATTCACCGACAGCGGTGTCAGCCATGCAAGGCCCCATCCAGCTCATCGGGAGCAGCTAGGGTTAGGTGTCTTGCTCATGGACACCTCGACACTTGGTCAGGTGGAACCGGGGATTGAACAACCATCCTTCCAGTTTGTAGACAACCTACATGAACCACTGAGCCACTGCCGCTCAGATGCTCTATTGCCGAGTTACTTGAGTTTACAGAAATTACTAGATTTAAAAAATGTAAGCAAACTAATATCTACAAAGAATATACATGAGAATTGAGAATTGGCCAGTCAAACTTAACACTGACACTCCGGCGGCGCTAGCCAGGTAGCGCTACATGCTAACGTATTTCCAAAATCCGTATTTCCGTATTTTTCTCATTCACTATTCCCTAAATTAGTTCACTAATATAGTCCACTTGACTGAGTGAATAATTCAGTTAATTTTCTAAGTTAATTGAGACCCTGATGAACACCTGCTGTTAAAAATCAGAATCACTGAAGGAAAGAGGAACAAAAAGAACAGAAAAAAAGACGAAATCAAGATAAAATACATTAAATTTTAGCAAAAGATTTCAGCAGAGGAGGATTAAACATCTCCACAAACAGCATTACCAGCTTCACTTATTACTAACCAGACTGGCTTTATTTATGTCAGACGTCTACAGAAGTTCTTATTAAAAGGCAGAGGTGGAAAGTCCAGGGGTCAGAAAGTAAAAGTCCTGCCATATTTTCATTCCACCCACAGCAAAAACTCCAGCGTTAAATTAACTTTTCTGGGAGTTCATTTGGATCCAGACTCAAGATTGTTAAAGTTAATGAGATAATTAAGTGAATAATTGAGTGATGATTGAGCATTATTGAAGACACCTGGGGCCCTATTTTAACGATCTGAAACGCAAGTGTCAAAGCGCAAAGCGCAAGTAACTTTGTGGGCGGATCCTGGAGCTGTTGCTATTTTCCCGGTGGGATAAATGCCTCTTGCGCCTGGCGCAAATCTAAAAGGGGTTGGTCTGAAGTAGCTTCATTATTCATAGGTGTGGTTTGGGCGTAACGTGAAATAAACCAATCATTTCCAAGGATTATTATTACCATAGTATTATTCCTCACAGCGCCGTAAAGTACATGATTCTGATTAAATTTGATGTGTTTTATCCAGCTGATGTATGTGTTAGGGCTGCAACAACTAATCAATAAAATCGATTATAATCGATTATGAAAATCGTTGTCAACGAATGTCATTATCGATTAGTTGGTCTGATTATGTCACAGGGATTTATTACTGGTGATTGGTTGAAACAGGCCAATAATGATGCTCTCATTATTGCCAATTAAGGTCTCTCTCCCTCGCCGCTCTGCCCTGAGCACGCGCGCTACACGGATGGTTTGGAGCACATTATCTTCTGTCTCGCATGCGCGCTCTTGATTCCGTGAGTTTGAACTAATTTGCGGGCATCAGGGAACCGCTATCAATATGCGGATGACTCCCGGAACTTCTGGGAGACTTGGGATGTCTGTATTTTGTCTCGAGCATCAGGTTGCGCAATAAGTTTGCTCGCTGTCACAGTCCTCGTCCGCACCTGTCTGTCTTCGTCTTCACTACACTTCCCAGAACCCCTCTTGTCTCCACACCTGAACTCACTCCCTCATTATCCACCTGTCCCTCGTCATCATCATCAGTGTCACCTGTTATGTTTGATTCATGCTTGTATTTAGTTCTCTCTGTTCAGTCTGTCTGGGTCGGTTCTCGTCTATATTACATGGTGTTTATGTTACATTGGTTTTTGTGAGTGTTTACGTCCTGCCTGTCAACCTGCTTGGACCTGTTTGTTGTTTTGTTCACAAGTAAAGAAGTTTATATTGGATCTTCTGCCTGCCTTGTCTTCCTCCTACACCATACCGTGACAGAAGAACCGACCACCCTAAAATGGACGATAGGGTTAGTTTTGTCGTCCTGGCTGAGGAGAGCCAAAATCTCCCACCTTTTGCCCGTGGAAGTTCGTTTAAGGGAACCCGTCTGGCCATATTTCGCGGGACACGTGGAGGCCGCAGTAGAGGCAGTGGTCGTGAGGAGTCCCGACACCATTCTCCACTCAGGCCCCTCTTTGATCCTGGGTTGGTGAGGTCCCGCCATGCCGTGCCTGCATGCCTCTCCAGGAACTCCGTGTTCCATACTTCACCCAAGATGGCCGAGCCCTTTGACGACCTACCTGAGCTTCTTCCCCCAGAGCCTTCACCGCTGGTCCCGTCCAGCCCAGTCAAGCCTTCACCGCTGGTCCCGTCCAGCCCCAGTCAAGCCTTCACCGCTGGTCCCGTCCAGCCCAGTCAAGCCTTCACCACTGGTCCCGTCCAGCCCAGTCAAGCCTTCACCGCTGGTCCCGTCCAGCCCACTCAAGCCTTCACCGCTGGTCCCGTCCAGCCCACTCAAGCCTTCGCCGCTGGTCCCGTCCAGCCCACTCAAGCCTTCGCCGCTGGTCCCGTCCAGCCCAGTCAAGCCTTTGCCGCTGGTCCCGTCCAGCCCAGGTGAGCCTTCACCACTGGTCCCGTCCAGCCCAGGTGAGCCTTCACCGCTGGTCCTGTCCAGCACAGAGACCGTCCAGCCAGAGACCGTCCAGCCAGAGACCGTCCAGCCAGAGACCATCCAGCCAGAGACCGTCCAGCCAGAGACCGTCCTGCCAGAGACTTCTTCCCCGCTGGTCCCGTCCAGCCCTGCCGAGCCCTCACCCTTGGTCCCGCCCAGCCCTGCCGAGCCCTCACCGCTGGTCCCGTCCAGCCCTGCCGAGCCCTCACCGCTGGTCCACGTCAGTCACGTCCCATCTGCCCAGCCTGTCCCAGAGCCTGTCCCTCATCCAGTCACTCTCCCCAAGAATTTTTTGGGGGGGGGCCATAGGTCATCGCCATGGCCACCCGAGGGGGTCTCTCCGACATGGCCACCCGAGGGGGTCTCTCCGCCGTGGCCACCCGAAGGGTCTTCACCGCCGTGGCCACCCGAAGGGTCTTCACCGCCGTGGCCACCCGAAGGGGTCTCACCGCCGTGGCCACCCGAAGAGGTCTCACCGCCGTGGCCACCCGAAGGGGTCTCACCGCCGTGGCCACGCCCTCAGCCTGCTCCGCCCTGGCCACGCCCTCAGCCTGCTCCGCCCTGGCCACGCCCTCAGCCTGCTCCGCCCTGGCCACGCCCTCAGCCTGCTCCGCCCTGGCCACGCCCTCAGCCTGCTCCGCCCTGGCCACGCCCTCAGCCTGCTCCACCCTGGCCACGCCCTCAGCCTGCTCCGCCCTGGAGGCCTCCTCCAGACCACGCCCTCCTCAGCCTCCAGGGCGCCCACCCTCCCACCCCTGTTCTAAGGCGTGAGGTCACGCCTACCGGGAGGGGGGAGTAATGTCACAGTCCTCGTCCGCACCTGTCTGTCTTCGTCTTCACTACACTTCCCAGAACCCCTCTTGTCTCCACACCTGAACTCACTCCCTCATTATCCACCTGTCCCTCGTCATCATCATCAGTGTCACCTGTTTTCACCTTGTTATGTTTGATTCATGCTTGTATTTAGTTCTCTCTGTTCAGTCTGTCTGGGTCGGTTCTCGTCTATATTACATGGTGTTTATGTTACATTGGTTTTTGTGAGTGTTTACGTCCTGCCTGTCAACCTGCTTGGACCTGTTTGTTGTTTTGTTCACAAGTAAAGAAGTTTATATTGGATCTTCTGCCTGCCTTGTCTTCCTCCTACACCATACCGTGACACTCGCAACATAAGTGATGGATTAAAATAGCGCCACTGCAGTAATAGGTTAAATTAAAATGGTGTTTATAATGTAAAGCACTAAATATAAAGGCAGTTAATAACACCAGTAGTGAAATATTGTTTAGTTTGTTTAGTCACTGTACTCAGTGGTTTTCAGCGAATGCTTGTGCACTCATACATCATTTTTCCTGTCCTTTAATCAAGCCTGTTAGCTTGATGCATAAGTTACCTCTATTCCTTTCTCTTTTTATAGCATTTATATACTGCGGCTCTACATTCAAATGCTTGTTTTCAGTCTTATATGATATAAAGGATTGGAAGTGTAGGACTGATGCATGTGGAGAACTGATAAAATGGTTTTAATTAACCCTCTGGGGTCTGAGCTGTTTTGGGGCTCTTGAGGTGTTTTGACATGCCCTGACATTTGTGCTTATTTCAGCTACTTAAAACATACCATTTGCCAACATATAAATTTGCTGTATTCAGCACAAACTCTGCTACAATAATATGTGTGCAAAATGGATGTACATGTTTGCATTTTATAGAAAAAAATTAGTACGTTTTGGGAAAAAAAATGTCTCCGCAATAACGCCATTTAACACATACTGAATAGTTGTCCACAATACTTTTGAGTTACTATTCTTGTAGGCTAGAATTTTTACTTCAAAATGAAGTGAAAATCATTCTGACCATTCTTTCAGAAACATCAATATAACGATTTGAATTTCTTACATCAGTTTTTTGGGTCAGCAGTGCTGTATGCGTGGGAGTGTTAATGCCCATGAATATTAATGTGATTTACACCTGGGAAGACTAAAAACACTCCCCCAATGGCTAATGGCCCATCAAGGTGCTGTGAGGCAGCCTGAACTAAGAATGATTCACTGATGAATAAAAAGTTAAAAAGAACAGCATTTATTCAAAATAGAAATCTTTCCTAAGAACATAAAGACTTAAAGTCATTCATATCTCTTAACACATTCTTTCAAAAAAACAAACATAAAAAGACCAAACTTGTTTTTTTTTATATAAAAAAGTGCATTCAAAGAATCCTAAAAATCTATCACAGGTTAAAACAATTTAAGCAGCACAACTGTTTCCAACATTGATTTAAAAACAAATTATATCAGAATGATTTCTGAAGGCTGATGGTGACGATGTAAACACAACAAAACAAAAGCAAAAAACTGTTAGCACTAGGGTTGGGTACCGAAACTCGGTTCCAATAGGGAACCGGTTCCGACGTAAACGGTAGTAACCAGACCGAATAAGAACGAAAATTTCGGTGCCTGATTTTGGTGCCTGTAAAACATCTCGCGGCACGAATGATCCAATACATATAAATAAAACATCTCTAGTTAACCAGCAGAGCATTCATTTAGTTTGTTTGTTAAATAAGAGACGATCTAGCGCTGAAATTTGTTTTTTAAATCAGGTGATCAAAGTGCTCTTTGTCTCTGCGATCAGTGGCGCGGATGGCTCGCGCACACCGCACTCGGACGCGCGCTTCAATCGAAACACTATTCGTTCCGGTGAAATCACAAAATATAATCACAAAAACGTGTCCCTGCTTGATATACAACCACTGATGAGCATAATCGGTTTTGATGAAAAGAAAAAATAAACAAACTGTACGAATGCGGACTTGCGGAGTAGAACTCAGATCCTCTGACACGCTTGACGAAAGTTCAAGTTTAGCAGCTGCCAGTGTCTCTATAGCACGCAGTGTGTTTATCGTGCAATATGCGAAAATTAGATTTTACGTGCATATGATAGGCTACGAGGGTTTCGCGTGCATTTGATACGCACTTCATTGCGTGTAATAGGCTACACACAAATCCCAAACCACTAGTTCTACCCAAAGCCAAACGTATTATACACACGCACGACGCACCCCCCAGTAGGCTACTTAACATACTCATGCGTATCCTATGCACGTGAAAACTAATTTTCGCGTTTAAATTATAAACACACTGCTTGCTATAGAGACGATATAGTAGTGTGATCGGGTTGCGACATCACAGACAATGATAAAAGCAGCCGTTCCTCTTCGGGTAAGTCTAGTAGGCCTATTTTAATGCCAACTGCAAATCTTGCATATCAAGTAGGCTACACTGTTAGACCTTACCAGGTTTTTTACAGTAAAATACTGTATAAAATACAATATCATACCATTTTCCATTAAAACAGTAATATACCGTAGAAAACAAAACTAGCCTACAGGAATATACTGTGAATTAACAGCTCTCAAAGTCGACACTCAGAGACTGTGTTCCTAATCACACCCTATACCCTCATTCACTATTCCCTACATTAGTTCACTAATATAGTCCACTTGAATGAAAAGAAGTGTGTGAATTGAGACACTGATGAACACCTGTTAAGCAGAATCACTGGTTACAAATCACAAAAGACATAGAAAGTGACTTCCAGCAACACCGAGTGTGAAACCAGTTTACAAACCAATTTACGATTATTTCTGTCATACATGTACAAAAGTTCTTGTTGAGAATTAACAGATAATAAAGTAAAAATAATAAAGTTTGTTGTCACCATAATGGAGATCAGTATTTGCTTTAGTTGGTCTCTTGTCCCTAGACTTCTTACATTCTTCTCTATCTGACTGCTGTAACAGTGAGTTTATAAAAGCACGCTTGTTGTAGCAAGAAAAAGTCAATAGGTCGTCAATCTTGTGGTTTTGGCTTTTGTGATGATGTCATAATCATTCTGGTCAGATCTGATTCTCAGATCTGTATATATTATTTAAATGTATGTGTATTTAATGTGAAACTTAATTCATGGGAATAAAATCAATCTGAGAATCTACAACATGAAATCAATATTATGGTTAATTGTGTCTTCTGAAGAATATTGTAATCATATATTGTATTAAAAAAAATTCTGATTAAGTCAGACACACAGACATCAACCTATTATAATATGAATCTCAACAATGGTAACAATCAAAAGTTTCATGCAGCAGTGCATGCTGGGATCCAGGATAGTATAAAACTCCCAGCATGCACTGCTGCATGAATAAAAAAATACTGCCACCATTGTTGAGATTAATGTGCTAAATTGTGATATCTATGTGTTTCTACAAGACAGTGTAGCTCTGTTTTTTTGGTTTATGTATGATGTGTTAAAAAAAATGAGTCATTGTAATTTATTGCTGTGGTTTCACAGTGGTGGTAATGTAACACTTTTGGTTTTCGGATTAAACTCTGAAAGAGTGAGAATGAATTATTTAGTGAATGAACAGGCATTATGATGATTTTCGTATTTTGACACATCCAATCATTCATAAACTGTGTGTGTGTGCACAAGTGTGACTTGCAAAAACACAGTTCAAACAGCAAAAGAAAAACACACATTATAGCATCAGCATACCAACTAAAGCTAACACCGATCTCTATAATGGTAACTTCAAACCAAACATTTTTAATTAAACATCTCTATAACAACTTCTGTAGATGTATGACAGAAATAAAGCCATACTGGTTAATAATAAGTGTAATAATGTGTAATGGCTGGAAGTCAGTTGTAGGTCTTGTGTTTCTCTATTTTCTGTTCTTGTGTTCCTCTTTCCTTCAGTGATTCTGCTTGTTAACAGCAGGTGTTCATCACTAATGCTCAACAATCACTTACATATTCCCTTAATTATCTCACTGCAACACTGTCAATGTTACTTTTACTCTTTGAATGTGTGTATGTGTGTGTATTTCCCTGTGGGCTTGAAAGGGTTAACAGTGAAAGATAAAAAGACACACCCACAAAATGTATTTTAACAGCAATAAACTGTAAGTTATAAAACAGGTTTATACTGGCAACACTGTTGCCAGTAGTTTACTGTAAAATCTTCTTTTTGGGTCACCATTGTGCTGAAGAGTAGAGCCTGTGCTTCAGTCTAGGAGAAGATCTACAAACATTGATGATATGCTGCATGTTGCTCTCTTTTAAAGGCAGCGACTGTGTAGTTGCTGGTCCAGTGGAAATCTCTTTATTTACAAAAGTTATATTTTGTGGTTTCTAATTAAATAAGTTCACAATAATACTTTGCCCATGTTTTTAATTCATTATAAATTTTAGTTAATACTTTTAAATGACAGTTTAATGCAGTCGATTTCTGCAAGTGAAATTAGCTAACTTGAGTTTTAGTGCATTTTTACAGTAAATAACTGGCAACAGTGTTGCCAGTATTTTACTTTAAAAAAAACCTGGTAAGGTCTAACAGTGCATCTTAATCACTTTCAATCTAGTGAACACTGAATAACTACATAACTTACATAAACGGGTAATTCTTTAGCGTTCAGAGAAACAGTCGGGTCAGTGGGTCTGTACTTCTGCACTTCAGCTTTCCATGATTCTGTCAGCAGTTCCTGAATTTTTAGATTTAAGAGGGTTAATCAAGCACTGTACAGTCAATACTATCTTGATAAAGTCGTGTGGTCATTAAATATGTCCAATATCAGTCACTAAACCAATGTATTTTTCTTTTTTGACCTTTGCCTCGTTTTTCTCAGTCAGACGAGCTTCTCCCACAAACTTTGGCAGTTTTCTCCTAGCGATCTTGTCCAGGATGTTTCTGGATTTCTGCAGGTTTTCAGCAGTGGAGGAGGAGATCTGCTCAAAGATCTCATCTGTCAGAAGACTCATTATTTTAGATAAAATAGTGTAAAAGCATTAACAAATGACTTTTTTCAGACCATTATATTATTTTCCTTAAAGATAAAAATGGAGAAGGATGAAATCATTGTATGGCTCATTTATCTGAGGTGCAACCTTATTATCTGAAATGATTTGTTTCAGTCCTTTTGAGTGTAAATTTAAAAAAAACAGACGTGCTACTCATATTTTAGCAGCAGACTCACAGACTCAGAAAAAAGTGGGTAAATTTTTTCGATTTCAGCTGACCTGTGAGTTTGCTATATTCCTCTGCTGTCTTTATTGCTTCAGAAATCTTCAGCATATCTTCAGGTTTCCCCTCATGAAGATCACGATCAGCTAATATAAGCGCTTCTGCAAACCTAACACATAGAAAAACATATGAGTTAGTGTCCCAGCTAACAGACTTTTGTTATAAGAACGTTCTCCAAATATTCAGTGTTGGTTCTAGGAACGTGAGAAATGTCCAGTTTCCTTGACATTAGAGGAACTTGTTTTAAAAGTTATACTGTTCCTCAAATGTTCTGAGAAACCTGAGACACGTCTCTTGTAGGCAAGGGCGTGGTGAGCTAGTACCCTCTTACGTCACAGGGCACCACAACTTCCAATAGGAAAATTCAACTGCAGTACCTGAAGAGGGCAGCACTCTGACGTTTTTACACCATATATTGTAGAATTAAAACACTTTTTACCCAAATGTTAAAAAATGTACTTGAATCAATGAACAGCATTAATAAAGCCCCATTCTTACAGATCATTTACGGTTTAGTTACCCTTTAAGTTGGTGCTTTATCAGCAATTGCAGGTGTTTATGGAGAACATTTCTGCATTGATAAAGCAGACAAACATGTCTTTATCATGATGCTTTTGGAACGCCTCTGCGTCATTGTGTCTAAAGCATGCGTGTGAAATCAGTCCAATAGCAGACGGAACGTCACAGGCGGGGTGACGTCAGGACCAGTAATGCCTAAAAGCACATCCGGAATGACTGGCATTAGCTTCAATAGGCCGAAGCAAGTTGATCACAGGGACGCATGGAGTATGGAAGGGAGACGCAGTGTCTCGTCCACTTCTCAGGGAACCAGGGTACAATCGTATCCTGAGACATTCCCTTTTGAGGGAACTTATGCAGCATCATCGTCCTTGACGCTTTAGAAATGATAATACCCAAATCGCCAGACATCCAAGTGCCTGCCTGTGTTAATCACTGCAAGCACACTAAGACGAAAGCACATGTGAACCTGTTGTAGAGCCCAGGTCCAAACTGTAAAATCTCTCAAATGTGAGCGGAAAGGACCATCCTGCCGTATCGCACATATCTTGAACTGAAGCCCCTGAACATAACGCCTTAGAGGCTGCCATACTCCACTCTTGATCCACGCTTCTGAAGCTCAAAGCACCACAGAGGAAGTGTGTCACCAACAGGTTTCTCCCCAGGGATACAACACCCAAAGGGACTTGGTACACTGTCAAATCTAATTGTGGGGAGCAGGACGAGGCAGAGGGCAGTGGGAGAACGGCAAAGCACCGGTCTCGTATCTCTCACGGAGGACTGGTGACATAAAAGTAGGAGCGGCGATCATGAAGGACGAGAGAGGAACAGGCCTGGACTTATGTTGTGTTTTGTTTATGTTTTATGTGACAGCAGTCGTCTGTGAGGGGCTCCTGTCTTTACTTTCATTTATATATATATATATATATATATATATATATATATATATATATTTTTTTTTTATATTAAAGTGTTGAATGTTCGCCGGTTCCTGCCTCCTTCTTCCCACAACAACATATTGCGTTACACTAATTATTTAGACTTACTTAAAAAAAGCAGACAAACAAATTACCTAAAAAAAAAATTAATTAGAGTGAAATAGGAATAGTATGTTGAACTGACAAATGCTTAGTTAGTGTACCGTAAAACTTCAAATAATAGCCCGGGCTTGTATTTGCCCAAATCCTTGAACTGCACCGGCTTGTATTTGAGACAGGCGTCTATATGAGACAGGTCTTTATAATTTAGTGTTGAGAAGTTGTTCATTGAGATGTTGTTCCTAGAGTCTCTAATCTCTAAAAATCTCCAAATGCTCCACGTGAAACTGCGGTCTTCCGACCTTTTACTATCATGTCCATTGATTTTGATTAACATGCGTGAAGGAGAGAGAGCAAGACAGCGCTCGTGTTGTTCGAAGACGTGAGAGTGCGCGTGCGCGCGCGCGGCCGAGGCGCTGTCTCTGCTCGTTATGCGCCCCGTCAGGCGCAGCAGTCATTCTATTCTACATCACTCACCCATCAAAAAGGGCTTTGGCGGGACACAAATTTGCTTTGGCGGCCGTCAAAAAGCGGACGATCTGACGGGTTTTAAAAGATTAAATACAACCCGAAACTAAAAAACAGACCCGGCCTCTATTTGAGACCGGCCTTTATTTACCCAAACCTGTCGCCACACCCGGCATGTAAAAGAGACAGGCGTCTATTTGGGACTCGGCTATTATTTAAAGTTTTATGGTAGTTCACTTACACAAGAGTTCTAGTAACTAAAAGATCATTTACTTTAGATTTACTCTTGACTTAGTATAGCTACCATTGCATGCTGAATGTTGAAGTCTGTGTGTGACTCAAGCCTGTTCAATTACAATATATTGTCACAAATATTATATTATATAAACCCAATTAAATTTTCACAAGGTAGGTTTATGACTTAAGTTTTAGCAATAAAAGTATAAAAGCTCATTATTTGACATAAAAAAAGACTTGTCAATGATTTACTTAGCTCACCTTTTAAAAGGAACCTATTTATTACTTATCTTTCTTTGAAAACAAATATTTGTGATTTCCTGTAGCAATCGCTGCATCAATAGGAAGAGAATTATAATAATAAATATGAAGTTCGAAGTGCCCAATCAAATTGAACACAGATCACCATAATGGTGAGTCCAAACTAAAACATTTGAGGAAAATCAACATCAATTTATGAAGTCAGTTTATGTGATGTTTTCTCAAGTTTTTCAGTTGTATTGACAATTCAACATTCAAGATTACTCTGGGAAACTAGTGAATGTAACTAGAGAAAAATAAGTGTAGAAGTGGAGGAAATTAGTGAAAGGTTTATTAAAGGGATGGTTCACCCAAAAAAAATTAATTACCCCATGATTTACCCACATTCAAGCCATTCTAGGTGTATTTGAAATTCTTCTTTCAGTTTCAGTTGCCCGACGCCTGACAGAGTTCCTTCTGAGAAACAAGTACAGAGTCCCAAAGATGCCAGGATTTGTCGAGCATACAGGAGTTGTCACTCAGCACGTGAAGGCAAAGGGGATCTGGCAGTCCTCTGGCTCGACCTCGCCAACGCCTACGGGTCAATCCCTCATAGGCTGGTAGAAGCCGCACTTGACCGACACCACGTTCCAGACAAGACTAAGCACCTCATACTGGATTATTATAATTCCTTCAGTCTGAGAGTCACCTCTGGAGCGGAAACATCAGCATTTTATCGGCTTGAGAAAGGCATTATCACGGGATGTACTATTTCTGTGACATTGTTTGCCTTGGCAATGAATATGCTGGTGATGTCTGCAGAGGTAGAGTGCAGAGGCCCACTCACCAAGTCAGGCATACGGCAGCCCCACATTAGAGCATTTATGGATGATCTGACGGTGACCACAACATCGGTTCCGGGGTGCAGATGGATCCTCCAAGGGCTCGAGCACCTCATCAACTGGGCTCGGATGAATTTCAAGCCAGCTAAGTCCAGGTCCCTGGTGTTAAAGAAAGGGAAGGTTACAGACCAGTTCCGCTTCTCACTAGGAGACATCCAGATACCATCTGTCGGAGAAAATCCAGTCAATGGGGCAGCAGGGAGCATGGACTCGATGGGAGCAGGCGGCAGACCGGAAAATATCGTGGACAGAATTGTGGAAGTCTGAGCCACACCGGATTAAATTCCTGGTTCAGTCTGTCTATGATGTCCTCCCCAGTCCATCCAATCTCTTCCGCTGGGGCTTGACACCACTGTGCCTACTCTGCCAGAAAGGAGGTTCATTAGAGCACATCTTGAGCTGCTGCTCAAAAGCACTGGGAGAGGGGCGCTACTGTTGGCGCCACGACCAACTACTGAGGGTCATTGCAGAGGTTATCAGCACTGGGATCGCCTGCAGTTGATACCAGCAACCAGCATAACAGAACATCACCTTTGTTAAAGCTGGGGAGAAGCCACACCAGCACCTGAAGCAATCAGGGGGGGGTGCTGGCAACAGCACAGGACTGGCAGCTGAAGGTCGACCTTGGAAAACAGCTCAAATTCCAAGAAAATATTGCAGTAACCACACTCAGGCCAGACATTGTCCTGGAGTCAGAAATAACAAGGCAAGTGGTCCTGCTGGAGTTGACTGTTCCCTGGGAGGACCGGATGGAGGAGGCTTTTGAGAGGAAGAGGGCCAAGTACGAGGAGCTGGCAGGCGAATACCGAAGCAGAGGATGGAGGACCCGATGTAATCCCATCGAGGTCGGGTGCAGAGGATTCGTCGGCCAGTCATTGATAAGGGCCCTCAAGATGCTTGGAGTGGAGGGACTGCACATCAGGAAAGCCGTCAAGAACATCACGGATGCCGCCGAAAAGGCGTCAAGATGGCCATGGATCAATCGGGGCGATCCGTGGATCATACAAGCTACTCAGACACAAGCCAGGGTCTGATCAACCCTGGCTGGGTCGCCTGGGCGAGGGTGTATGATGTTGTGAGACCCGAAACACCCAATGAACCCAGGATACATCACTGATGATGTGTCTGAGTTGCACCAGAGGTGTATTTCAAGAACTAATAAAAATATCCTGGCTAATCTAAGCTTTGATAGTGGGAGCCCAACATTTGAAGCCCTTAAAAGTGCATCCATTGATCATAAAAGTACTCCACATGGGTCCGGGGGGTTAATAAAGGCCTTTGAAGCGAAGTGATGCATTTGTGTAAGAAAAATATCCATATTTAACACACTATAAAGACCGCCTTCCCTATTTAACTTACAAAAACAGTGTAATGCGCTACGTATGACGTCGGATGTAGCGTAAGCGTTTTGAACTGCAAGAGGCGTTACACTTTCTTCGCAAGTTGAATACGGAAGGAGTTTGCATCAGAGCTGCCCTGATGAAGGAGAATGAGAATGGACTACGCCCCATTGTTTATGTTTAAGGACATTAACAAAAACAGAGCACCGCTGGGCATGTGAGCGGTTCTCATGATACCTACAAGGTATGAACAAATATGAACTTCAGACTTGACAATAAGCCTCTTGTGTCCTTGATAAACACATATAATATTGACAAAGCTCCCCGTAAGTTGTCAACGACTATTAATGCACCTGATGAGATTTAATGTCCATGCCATGTCCATGCCAGTGCCAGGCAAACAGTTGACACATCAGTTGACACATCAGTTGACACATCAGGGTGTTTGTACAGGCTGTACTGTCTACTAAGCCTGTAAGTAAAGACAAGTAAAGTGCCACAAGGAAAGCCACGCAAGAAGAAACAGATCTTCAGTCAGTTTGTAAGTTCATTCACCAAGGCCCAGTCAGTTGTCTCAACTGTCACATTCACTCCACGCATTCCACACTGTCAGAGCTCATCTCTCTGAAGTTGATTGACTTTTGTTGTATGAGGACAGAATATTGATTCCAGGTTGATTCACGTGTTACGTCAGCTTCACACACACCATCACGGTCTCACTAAATGCAGGAAAAGAGCTAACATGTCAGTATGGTGGCCTGGTATTGGCAAAGACATCACAAAAATAGTCAGGACGTGTGAGTTTTGCCAAGTCAACAAGCCCACACAAAAAAGAGAGCCTCTGATGGTTGCAGGGGTTGGACAATGAAACTGAAACACCTGGTTTTAGACCACAATAATTTATTAGTATGGTGTAGGGCCTCCTTTTGCGGCCAATACAGCGTCATTTCGTCTTGGGAATGACATATACAAGTCCTGCACAGTGGTCAGAGGGATTTTAAGCCATTCTTCTTGCAGGATAGTGGCCAGGTCACGAAGTGATGCTGGTGGAGGAAAATGTTTCCTGACTCGCTCCTCCAAAACACCCCAAAGTGGCTCAATAATATTTAGATCTGGTGACTGTGCAGGCCATGGGAGATGTTCAACTTCACTTTCATGTTCATCAAACCAATCTTTCACCAGTCTTGCTGTGTGTATTGGTGCATTGTCATCCTGATACACGGAACAAAACTGTGCTCTTACCCTGCTAATTCTCTAAAACTCTAAAATGAGAGGCGTTTCAGTTTCATTGTCCAACCCCTGTACATCTCTTCCCAGCGGTCCTTGTCAAAAGATTACAAGATACCAACATTATTTCGGCCCAGATCTGGCCCACACCTGGCACCCGTGGAAAGATGATCTGCCACATGCAGTGTGGAATGACGGCCCTTGAATGAATGAATGAATGAATGAGGCATTTATATAGCGTTTTTATATGTACTTCTGTACACCCAAAGAGCTTTACAATCATATCAGGGGTTCTCTCCTCAACCAGCACCAGTGTGCAGCATCCACTTGGATGATGCGACGGCAGCCACAGTACAACGGCGCCAGTGCGCTCACCACACATCAGCTATAGTTGGAGAGGAGAGAGAGTGATAGAGCCAATTCAGTGGATAGGGATTATTAGGAGGCCATGATTGGCAGGGGCCAATGGGTGGAATGTGGCCAGGACACCGGGGTTACACCCCTACTCTTTACGAGAAGTGCCATGGGATTTTTAAGGACCACAGAGAGTCAGGGCCTCGGTTTAACGTCTCATCCGAAGGACGGTGCTCTTTGACAGTATAGTGTCCCCGTCACTAAACTGGGGCGTTAGGACCCACACAGACCACAGGGTGAGCACCCCCTGCTGGCCTCTCTAACACCTCTTCCAGCAACACCTGGTTTTCTCAGAAGGTCTCCCATCCAGGTACTAACCGGGCTCAACCCTGCTTAGCTTCAGTGGGCAACCAGTCTTGGGCTACAGGGTGATATGGCTGCTGACGCCCTTGGGCAACTCACTCCTGTTTGCCAGATCTGGGCCACAAGCAGGCCATAGCAATGCCACATGTCAGCCAAGAGCAAATAAATAATCCACAACTGGACCTAATCTGAGCCACACAATCTGTGTATATTAAATATGGAGTCATCTCAGCCTTAATAAGCCTGTTAACAAGCAGAATCACTGAAGGAAAGAAGAGAACAGAAAAAGAGATGAGCAGAAACACAAGAACTATAACTGACTTCAGACACAGTCTTAGATGAAATCAACTGAAGAGAAAAGAAGACAAATCAGATCAAATCTGAAGATCTCAGCAGAGGAGGAATAAACAACTCCACAAACAGCATTACCAGCTTCACTTAGGCTGTGGCTGGAAGTCAGTTGTAGTTCTTGTGTTTCTTCTTTCCTTCAGTGGTTCTGCTTGTTGACAGCAGGTGTTCATCCCTAGTGCTCAATCATCCCTTACTTAATCACTTAATTATACATTTATTATTAAATTATCATTCTGGGATCTAGAAATGTTCTGTAACTCATTCAGTTTAAGTTATGTTTCAGTCATTCAAGTTGCTGTAATATTTGAGTGCAGTGAACTCAATTTTATTTAGTACATATTACTGTTAGGTTTTACAGTGCAAAGGATGTTAAATTGTGTACAACAGGAAATATTCACAGCAAACAGAGAGACTCACATCTCTTCAATGATGTTGCAGATCTTGTGCTGGTAGGCCTGGCGATGGAGAGTGTATCGAGTGCGAAACATGTCATAAACATTATCTGCCTCCTGTTAGACACACAGACAGAGTCACAGATCCAGTTCCCATAATGCAGTATTCACATTCAACAGCTTTTCATCTTTTAATTTGGTCACTTTTTTAGATTTCTCCAAAGAAACAAACTTCCACATTTTTAAACAGATAGCTGAACAAAAGAAGATGAAAATTGTATAAATAATGAAATGTAAATTTTGGGGTACTATCATGTACCTTGTCTCTGAAACAGATGTGATTTCTCCTGTTTATTTCACACACTCGAGCGAACTTCAGCAGACGCTGATGGTCAAAACTGTTTCGAATGCCGAGGTGATGACAGTCTCTGAGAAAAAAGTATATAAAAAAAGATATAATGATAAATATTATATAAATGTCAGTTTGGCACTGTTTGCAATAGTTCTTTATTTTAAACTGACATACTGCGACCTACACTGTTAGCCCTTACCGTTTTTTTTTTTACAGTAAAATACTGGCAACACTGTTGCCAGCAATTTACTGTTAATTGTACAGTTATTTACTGTAATCTACAGTATGTAACTGTAAAAATGCACTAAAACTCGAGTTAACTAATTTCACTTGCAGAAACCGACTGCCTTAAATTTACCAACTATAATTTAAATGTATTAACTAACATTTATAATGCATTAATAATGTGAGCAAAGTATTACTGTGAGTGAACTTATTTCATTTGAAACCACAAAAAAATATTTTGTAAATAAAGAGATTTCCACTGGACCAGCAACTACACAGTTACTGTCTGTTAAATAAAGCAACATGTAGCATATCAACAATGTTTGTAGATCTTCTCCTGGACTGAAGCACGGGCTCTACTCTTCAGCACAATGGTGACCCAAAAAACAAAATTTTACAGTAAACTACTGGCAACAGTGTTGCCAGTATAAACCTGTATAATAACTTACAGTTTATTACTGTTAAAATACATTTTGTGGGTGTGTCTTTTTATCTTTCACTGTTAACCCTTTCAATCCCACAGGAAAATCCACACTACAAATAGTAAAAGTAACATTGACAGTGTTGCAGTGAGATTAATTCAGTGAATATGTAAGTGATTGTTGAAATTTGTTAGTGATGAACACCTGCTGTTAACAAGCAGAATCACTGAAGAAAAGAAGAACAACAAGAACAGAAAATAGAGAAACACAAGACCTACAACTGACTTCCAGCCATTACACATTATTACACTTATTATTAACCACCAGTATGACTTTATTTCTGTCATACATCTACAGAAGTTGTTAAAATGTTTGGTTTGAAGTTACCATTATAGAGATCAGTGCTTGCTTTAGTTGGGATCATGATGCTAAACCTTTAGTATTTATTTTGCTGCTTGAACAGTGTTTTTCATAAGTCACACTTGTGCACACTCACAGTTTATGAATGATTGTGGTTATAATGATTATGATGACAAAAATCATCATATTGCCTGTTCATTCACTAATCTAATTCATTCTCACTCGATCAGAATTTAATCCTCAATCAAAAGTGTTACATTACCACCACTGTGAAACCACAACAATAAATTACAATGACTTTTTTTTACCATGTATTAACCAAAAAAACAAAAAACAAAGCTACGCTCTCTTTCAGAAACACATAGATATCACAATTTAGCACATGAATCTCAACAATGGTGGCAATATATTTATTTATTTATTCATGCAGCAGTGCATGCTGGGAGTTTTATACAATCCTGGAACCCAGCATGCATTGCGATATGAAACTATTGATTGTTACCATTGTTGAGATTCATACGCTGATTGTTGATGTCAGTGTGTGTCTGAGTTAAACAGGAGTGTTTATGTGTTTAAAATATTGTTCAGAAAATCTAATTAAAAATATATTGATTTCATGTTTCACAGTTATATGCTGAATATGAAATACTAATAAAATCAATAAATACATTGTAGAAAATCTGAAAATTAGACATGCCCAGGATGAATATGATATCACAGAAACCAAAATCACCTGATTAATTTCCTCTTAACTTTTTCTTGCCACAACAGATGTGCTTTATAAACTCACTGTCACAGCAGTTAGAGAGAGATAAATATTTAGAAGTCAAGTGTCAAGAGACCAACTAAAGCAAATACTGATCTCCATTATGGTGACAACAAACTTTATTATTAACTAAATCTCTGTTAATTCTCAATAATAACTTGTGTACATGTATGAAAGAAATAATCGTAAACTGGTTTGTAAACTGGTTTCACACTCAGTGTTGCTGGAAGTCAGTTATAGTTCTTGTGTTTCTCTTTTTTCAGTTCTTGTTTCTCTGTCCTTCAGTGATTCTGCTTATCAGGTGTTCATCAGTGTCTCAATCCACTCACTTCTTTTCATTCAAGTGGACTATATTAGTGAGCTAATGTAGGGAATAGTGAATGAGGGTATAGGGTGTGATTGTGAAAACAGTCTCTGAGTGTCAACTTTAAGCGCTGTTAACTCACAGTATATTCCTGTAGGCTAGTTTTGTTTTCTACAGTATATTACTGTTTTAATGGAAAATGGTACGATATTGTATTTTATACAGTATTTTACTGTAAAAAACCTGGTAAGGTCTAACAGTGTACAAGAGGTCACATATACTTACATCAAAGCCAATCAAAATGCCTAATAATAATATTATATTTACCGTGCAAAATAGTCCCATTTGTCCACATCAATGCCGTTCTGTTTGTTTGCCACAATTTCATACAGGAAGGATTTGTCTTCAGCTCTTCCCTCATATCTCCACTTAAAGGAAAGCAAAGGCTGTTTCACTTCAACATTTTCCACTACGGGCTGTAAGTTACTCAGTTGTATTAACGCAGCTAAAGTAAAAGCACGTACCTCAGCAATTGAATCTTTTGCCCCTTCGATTAACTCTTTAATGAAGGTGACGTCTTTATCATCCAGTCCGTGCTCTTTCAACACATCCTCATTCTCAGTCTTCAGACTCTTCACAATGTCATCAAACATCTGCACTGACATCTGCTCATGCTGCAGTAAAGACACAAAGACAGATGAAATCATAAATATATTACAGAAGCCAACGGCACTGAGTGTGTGTGAGCAATGTGTTCATTCTCACCTTCCACTTGTCAGGGATGTCATCAGACAAGCCTAAAAAGAAGCAGATCTAAGATGGTTTGTAAGTTACTTAACTCTTTCAGATTATTTAACAGACATGCACACATACAAGTTTTTCCCAAATAACAATAACATAAATAAGAAATGTGCACGTCCACAGTTCTGATTAGATCTCATTTCACACTGACACTTACCTCTTATTTGTTTAATCTTTTTAGCTTTAGGAATAACCAAACCATCAAATACATGGGAAAATGGACCATGACCTAAAAAATAAATATAAAAATTAAAATGATTACACGGTTTAAATATGTGTTTCTCTTACTTATGATTTTTAATCTACCAGGAAATCTATTTTTTAAATAACATTTTCCACACAAATAAATACAAAAAGTAATGAACAGTACTTTTAAAAATTGCTTAAAATTAACACAATCATGAGAGGAAGATTTCAGTATAAAAGTTGCAAGTGTTTTATATATCCATTAGCATTAATGCTACTCACCCAAGTCGTGACACAGTCCAGCGATCTGAACACACAGGAAATCCTGTTTGGTGATTTTGAGCTCTGGCTGATTGTCATGAAGAATCTTGACCAGACAACCTGATAAATACGCCACACTAACACACACACACACACACACACACACACACACACACACACACACACACACACACACACACACACACACACACACACACACACACACACACACACACACACACACACAACACCACTTCATGACCAAAAACACAATCTAGCACATTTTTCAAAGATGTTAATTGCTTTACTTGCATGTCATGTGACCGTTAACAACATCAGAGAACCTTGAATGTGGGAATGTATAGTCAAATTATTGAAATATTATAATTAATCTAAACAATTTTAAATTAAATATAATTATTTAAAGATAATATGAAATATGATATTAAATTTAATGTATTTAAGAAAAAATCCTGAGCTCGGCCGTCTTCGCTACTCGACTGCGCAGTCATGAGAGTCTATTAAAGGGGTGATGAACTGAGAAATCAAATTTTCCTTGAGCTTTTCACATATAAGCGGTCATCATACTATAAGAACATCCTATAAGTTTCAGAACTAAAAACTTCCTTGTTAATCCAATAAAAGCTATTGTTGACACCAGGCTTAGCGAACGGCAGGTTTTTCAAAGTGGGGAACTATGAGGTCAAAGGGTGTCAAACCCCGCCTCCGCAGAAGAAGATAAACCAACCTGTCAATCAACCAACCTGAAGATCAACCTGTTTAGCCCCGCCCACCGATTCGCGCATTACAAGAAACTCATTATAATATTCAAAACTGTTATCCAATCATAGCAGTCTGCGTTTACTTCCAAGTCTTCACCGAGTGTTTCAGGAACTAGGCTTAAAACCAGGGTAGGAAATAGCCTATTGCTTATTCATTTTAATGTTTTTGAATGTCTCAAAAAATAAATAAACTGTCCGCACACTTAGATCCTTTAGAGCAAATTTAATCGCCAAGCTTTCGGTCAAAAGACCATCCTCAGGGCATACAGTATGTTTATTTTTTGAGTTGTTTAGTTTTGTCTGTCTGGCACCTTGTTTATCGTGAGTGTGGTGAAACGCTTTCAAATGTTTTTGAATGTAAAAACTAAGCGAACGTCATAAGTTGACCTCAGACAACAATATAAAAAAAATGAAAAAGCCAGTTGATGACCCCTTTAATGCCGCAGTTCACATCTCTCACCCAGAAAAACAAAAAGTTGTGAGAAATCATGATTAATAAATATGAGACATGCAATAAAATCCATGTTCCTTCTTCAACTGAGAGGAATATATCTGTTGTGTTCGTCGCAACAAGAGGTTTTCGTGTTCAAATCTGTTAACTATCATTCTGACTGTCAGCAAATGGAGTTCCGGTCCAGAGATATTCAACTCGGTGAAGAAAGTAGTTTACAGGCTTTTTTTTAATAGAGTCTCATGAACTCACAGAAGACCAATGGCCAAGGTAAGGATTTTTGATAAATAACACATTCAATTTCATATCTTAACCCCAGAACACTTGGAATGGGATTATTCTGTGATACTTTTGAATCTTTTTATAAAAGCTCGATGCTGGTTACAATTCACTGCCATTATATGAGCGCGAGTGGGACATTTTTTTCAAAAAATTCCTTTTCTGGTCCATAAAAGAAAGAAGGTTATACAGCATTAGATCAACACCAAATATGGTGATCATTTATGCCTTAATTTTATTTCAGCTGTTAATATATTAATCTTACCCAAGAGAGTGTTCAAAGCGATTGTGAGAAGCTCCCGGATAAACCAGATATGTTCCTCCAAGTTGTTTGATGTGACGGAGTCTCTGAAACTGAGGTGTATCTGTGATCTTCACCAGCAGGGGGTGCAGCGCAATGTGACCATGAATGGGGTCGTTGAAAATCTACAGCACGCAAAACACACAGGTTAATCAGACTAAAATACAATATATTTTGCAACTCAGCACGTAGGCCTATAAAAACCATGTCATTGACCAAAGTGACTTTATGACCCACAAAACTACAGAACACACAAAGACCATTTCATGAGCGAAATGCATCCTGACCAACAGGGTGACACATGAGTGAGTAATTGAATCATTTACTCAACTAATTCTTTTGAAGCAATCATTCATTCAGGAACAAATCCTATTTTTTTTTTTTTTTTTTTTGGCAAGAATAAGATAAGTAAAACACAGATTTAAGCAATTTCTCTATGAAAGATACCTTCTGTTATAAAGGAAATCTAAAGTTTTTTTTTTTTTATCTTAATGTTAAATTTAACACCAGGGATTTTACTGTGCAACAATATTTTTAGCAGTGATATTGTCAGGCTTTTATATTTACAGTAAAGTAAGTTAATTGCCAATACAATACATATCATTATAATATAGCAATATAATATGTAATGATAAAGTTTGCATTGGCTTCATAAATTAATTAAAAACATAAAAAATCAAAACACAGCTAATGCACATTGCTTGTTCTTCATTTTCTAGAAGTAGAGTTTTAGAACCTTGCTGTATTTTTGTGTAATTAATTAAAGTAACACTAAGTAACAATTTTCAACCTTCATAATATATTTCCAAGACCCTTGTGATTGTACATCGATGGTACAGTTAAATGACTCGTCTGCCATCGCCTGACGTGGTCTGTATCGCTTTTACTGGCACTATGCAACTTCGGGTTTCGGGTAGGTACCCGTGCACAAAAAGAACTACAAAATTTGACTGCTTTACATCAAGCTCTACAATAGTCATTATTTCGTTTTTCTTCATTTCTGTTGTCGCAATACATCATCCTTTCATGAAATCATGTAACATACTCTACCTTGTCTGTGGACATCGTTCATTCTAAAGCCGGTGCTGGATAAACAGCTAGCCTCCGTGCGACGGTAGGCTAGATTATTTTACGACAGCGGCAATGGACAATTTCGTTTCCAACCAGTAGGGCGACCGAAGAGGAAAAGTACTTGGTGTTACTTTCAGAGGTGGGAAATCCAGGGCCCAATGAGTAGAAGTCCTGCCATATGTTTATTCCACCCATAAACTCAGTCAGCTGATTTCACTAATTAGTTCTCTCTCCTGTCTGAATTAGCAAATCCAGGTGATTGGAACAAAATACTGAGGAGGACTTTTACTTTCTGAACCTGGACTTTACACCTCTTGCCACATGACAGCCAAGAGCAAAAAAATAAACCCGAACTGGACCTTATCGTAGCCAAAAGAGTAATTTCAGCCACAGCCTCAGATGAAATCTAAGAGAAAAGAAGACATTAAATCTGTGAAGATCTTTGCAGAGGAGGAATAAACAACTCCACAAACAGCATTAAGAGCTTCACTTATTACTAACCAGACTGACTTTATTTCTGTCAGACGTCTACAGAAGTTTTATTGAGAATTAACAGAGGTTTAACTCTAATGCGTTTGAAGTCACCATATCAGTGATTAGTATTTCCATTAGCTGGGCTCTTAACTCTTATTATATCTTTTGTATTTTTTGTCTGCTGAGACATTGTGTTTGTCAAACACATTTGCAGCAGCAAAGAAAGCTAAAGTGAAATGAGGTCAGGTGATGATGGTTTCCTATTGATGGCTTTATAATGGTCATGAAACAACTTGATTCACTGAGGTATTTTAGTCTACCAGTTATGGTGTCACATTAATAATTCTTCACAAAACAAACACTGTGTTACTGCAGCATCCAGCAATATTATAACAATAAGTTAGAAGACATTAACAAACATGAGCACGAAAAAATTGGTTTACAGTGACACACACAGACATCAACAATCAGCGTATGAATCTCAACAATGGTGACAATCAAAAGTACTTTGCTGCAATGCATGCCGGGTACCAACATAGTACAAAACTCGCAGCATGCATTGCAACATGAATAAAAAAGCTGAATTGTCCTATTATTTAGTTTGATTCTAAATAATTGCTTTTATTTTTTGCTGTTGTTTTTGTTGTGAATTAGTAGCTTTTCAGTGATGTTCTGAATTATTCTGTATATCTAAATATTTATGATTGTCACCGTTGTTGAGATCCATATGCTGATTTGTGATATCTGTGTGTGTCTGCATAGACCAACTTTTTATTTCAAGTTTGTTAAAAGATTTAAAACGATTGCTATCTCATGCTGCAGTAACACGTGGTTTGTGATGTGAATATATTTGTGGCACAACATAATTGTTAAATTAAAGTTCCTCAGTGAATCAGTCTGTTTCATGATGATTATAAAACCATCAACAGCTAACCATGATCACCTGATCTCACTTCACTTTAGCTTTCTTTGCTGCTGCAAATGTGTTTGACTAACACACTGTCACAGCGGACAAAAAAGACAAAAAATATAATATGAGTTAAGAGCCCAACTAATGGAAACACTAATCACTGATATGGTGACTTCAAATGAAACGCATTAGAGTTAAACCTCTGTTAATTCTCAATAAAACTTCTGTAGACGTCTGACAGAAATAAAGTCAGTCTGGTTAGTAATGCTGTTTGTGGAGTTGTTTATCCTCCTCTGCTGAGATCTTCATCGATTTAATGTCTTCTTTTCACTTGGATTTCATCTGAGGTTGTGGCTGAAATTACTTCATATTACACAGATTTTTTGGCTACGATAAGGTCCAGTTCGGGTTTATTTCTTTGCTCTTGGCTGTCATGTGGCATTGCTATGCAGAGGTGTAAAGTCCAGGTTCAGAAAGTAAAAGTCCTCCTCAGTATTTTGTTCCAATCACTTGGATTTGCTAATTCAGACAGGAGAGAGAACTAATTAGTGAAATCAGCTGACTGAGTTTATGGGTGGAATAAACATATGGCAGGACTTCTACTCATTGGGCCCTGGATTTCCCACCTCTGGTTACTTTAAGAGAAAGTACACCGCCATCTTACTCCAACAAAAGTGACTTCAACACACCTGCCGTCAACACAACTTCTCGGGGAACCACCCTGGTGGCTAGTGTCTATATGTGACCAAACAAAGTAGGGACACAAGTCGGTTCTGGGGCATTTTGAGTTATTCATAGATCCTGAAAGTGTAGTCTCCAAGCTTTCCAACGATGTGTAACACATGGAAATCTGATCCTATTTGGAGAAGTTGTTTCCATTTGAAGGTAGCCACTCAAAATAACTAAAAGTTAAGATAACAGCCTTTTAAAGATCTGCAGTTCTCAAGGCAAGGCAAGGCAAGGCAAGGCACTTTTATTTATAAAGCACGTTTAAAACAGCCACTGCTGACCAAAGTGCTGTACAGTCGTTCAAACAATATAAAATACACAAATACACCAACCAACATAAACACAACATACGCCCATCATAAAGCACATCATAAAATTACATTTGACCAAACGCCAAAGAGAAAAAATAAGTCTTTAGGAAAGATTTAAAACTATCAACAGTGGGAGATAGCCTTAGATGATCCGGCAAATCATTCCACAGACATTCTCACCTCTCTCTGCCGCTGGGAGTGACAATAGGGCTCATTTACATCTCATTTAGATAAGCCATACCCCTGTAAAGCTCCCCCAATGTGCTTTACAGCTTTTTTTTTCTTTCCTGCTAGCTAATAACAATAGTAGGTATGGGAAGGTCTAAACAGACTAAACATGAGATAACGTGTACGTGTTCTTAGAATGAACACAAAACGACAAACTTTAATGTTTATGGAAACTCACCCCCAGGACCGGCGAATGCACTTCTGCCGCTCTAGGCGACAAACAATTGTGCTGCCGCTCTAGGCGAAAAACAATTGTGCTGCCCCTCTATTTGAAACGTATACCAGCAACAACACACAAAGACCAATATGCCATACATATAACGCAAAACCAGCAACAACACACAAAGACCAATAACGTTATGCCATACATATAACGCAAAACCAGCAACAACACACAAAGACCAATATGCCATACATATAACGCAAAACCAGCAACAACACACAAAGACCAATATGCCATACATATAAGCAAAAACCAGCAACAATACACAAAGACCAATATCATTATGCCATACATATAACACAAAACCAGCAACAACACACAAAGACCAATATGCCATACATATAACACAAAACCAGCAACAACACACAAAGACCAATATGCCATGATATAACGCAAAACCAGTAACAACACACAAAGACCAATATGCCAAAGGCCTACATACAGGGGTTGGACAATGAAACTGAAACGCCTCTCATTTTAGTGTGGGAGGTTTCATGGCTAAATTGGACCAGCCTGGTGGCCAATCTTCATTAATTGCACATTGAACCAATAAGAGCAGACTGTGAAGGTCCAATTAGCAGGGTAAGAGCACAGTTTTGTGCCGTGTATCAGGATGACAATGCACCAATACAGACAGCAAGACTGGTGAAAGATGGGTTTGATGAACATGAAAGTGAAGTTGAACATCTCCCATGGCCTGCACAGTCACCAGATCTAAATATTATTGAGCCACTTTGGGGTGTTTTGGAGGAGCGAGTCAGGAAACATTTTCCTCCACCAGCATCACTTCGTGACCTGGCCACTATCCTGCAAGAAGAATGGCTTAAAATCCCTCTGACCACTGTGCAGGACTTGTATATGTCATTCCCAAGACGAATTGACGCTGTATTGGCCGCAAAAGGAGGCCCTACACCATACTAATACATTATTGTGGTCTAAAACCAGGTGTTTCAGTTTCTTCTTCGTGATTTCAACTAACAGATTCTGCAAAAAAGCGGAAATCACAAATTTTGGAAAAAAAACGCTTGTTTCTCATTTTTCTCGCAAGTTGTGCTGCCGACTTGCGTCCCTGGTTTCTGTAACGGGTCACATATATTTCCTAGAACTACCCGGTGCGAAAGCCCGTTATTACAATCCACATTTAATACATGTCAGCAGCACTGCTAAAAACATGAATGTTTCTTCAGGGAAGTGAAAAGTGAAATGACATAAGCAGAAATGTTATAAGAGTAGTTTTCTTACCTTCATTTGTTCTTTTGAGAAGTCTAAGGAGTACTTCTTCAAGATATCTTGCAATTCATCATTAATAATCTCCCATAACTGTTGTTTCTCAGGCTCTGGAAAAGCATGACTTTTTATGTTTTGTAAATGCAAGAAAACATTTCAGCAATGCATTTACACTCTTAGAAGAAATGTGTAGAAAAATCATACATATTATGAGTAGCACTATAGTTTACACATTTTTGGTCAATATAAATACAATAATACTGTGTTGGAAGAATTCAGTTGTTTTTCACATAGTTATGTGCAGTTTTAAAGCAACCCCAAGTAACTTTTCCTCTGCGGTCACCCTACACGTTGGAAGCGGAATTGTCCTCATTAGAACTACAGAAACGCAACCCGATCTGTCAATCTTACATAGCGTGGATATACCAGATAAAGGACTGCAAAGAGGTGGCATAAGTGCATTTCACCATGTCCATGATGAAATACTGAAACAATTTTGGAAACATTATTTGAAGGTAAAAAATCCTACTTAGAGTTGCTTTAAAACACATCCTGTGTATTTGTTCACAGAATCCAACACAATCTGTGTAACCACGAACACCCACAATGTGCTAATATTACGCATTTAAACATTTTTGTGTTAATATTATAGGTGTAGTGAAGACCAGGGGCCTCATGTATAAAAGCCCCATGTTCCATAGATTTTATCCTAAAAGTTTTCAGATTTATAAAACCATGTGCACGCCAGAAAGATTGTGTGTACATGCATCTACACAGCAAAATCCCCAGAGTTAAATTAACTCTGCACAGAGAACATTTGGACCCACTCTAAAGAGTGTTAAACTAACTTTGAATCAGAGTTAGAGTTAATGAGATAATGCAGTGATTAATTAAGTGATGATTGAGCATTAGTGAATAATTTGCTATGAAGTGACCTTTAATTTGGAGAAGAAACAGGTGGAGTGACTTTATCGCATCAGACATGTGTCACTTTGCTCGCTCGTTGGTGTTTTAAGCCCCCAACGGATCCTGCCTGCGCTGCATGGAAGGCGCTCCCCGCCCCCTACCGCGTTTCAGCCAATCGCAACAATGGTGCTCGCATTCAACTTTGAGAACCATGCTTTGAAATATAGCCAAAACTAGCTGCTAGGGATTTTCTTTGCCGCCGGCCGGGCGCGCTCAGCTATCTAGCTAACTGTAAACAGATTGGCAATGGTAGATTTTGCTGCGATTGGCTGAAACCCGGTAGGGGACGGGGAGCGCCTTCCATGCAGCGCTGCGTTGAAGGATCCGTTGGGGGCCTTCACAGCTGATTGGTCCAATTTCTGTTTGAACTGATTTCATGGTGCCTAAAACCCAGGGTTGGTGCAAACTAAACTGAAACATACCTGGCTAGGCTCCTAAATCGGCTTCATGGTATAGGCCCCTGATATGTGCGTGGAAAATCGTGGACGCACATTTCTATGCCCATTTTGTTGGTGTTTATACATAAGTTTATACATCAGGCCCCAGTCCTCCAAGACGAAAACAAGACCATTCAAGAGTGAGTTAATTAGACAATTAATTAGTTGAGTGATGAGTGTGCATTGGTAATGAAAACCTGCTGTTAAGGTAACCCACGAGAGGGTCAGCACACCTCATCTGGAGCGATTGGTATGGTCTCTTTTGGAGGAGGTGAGGAAGATGCCACCGGTGTCACTGCCGGCATTTGATGCAGAGGGCTGGTCATGCTCCTGGCTCATTTCAACCTTGAGAACTCGGTGCCCTTCAGGACAACCTCAGCGCTAGCAGCTAGAGCCTACTCCACAGAGGGACTGGCGGGCTCAGCACTTCATACTATGGTGGTCCTCCAAGTTTTCCAAGCCAAACTCCACTGGGCCCTCTTCTCAACAACGCTGTCATCAGTTCCTTGTCTCTGTGCAGCGAACTGCTGCCCGAAAGACTCAGACCCCTGCAATTGCAACCCCTGCTTCTGGCATGGGAGGCCATCCCGGGCATGTCAGGCTGGGTTCTGCAAACTATAAAATGAGGATAATTGCTTCAGGGCTGTGGTTTACACTACAGTTCAGGACAAAGACTCTCATCTTCTCTGCTCCAAAGTGCAGTGTCTGCTGATGAAGGGCGCCATCAAAACTGTCCCACCAGAGAACAGCAAGTCAGGCTTTATTTACTACACAGCCATTATTTCCTCATTACAAAGTAAGATGATGGTCTCAGGCCCGAGCCTACATTAATCCCGCATTAATGAGGCGGCAATTCAGAATGTTTACTTTGATGCAGATGCTCTCGCAGATTTGCAGAGGAGACTGGTTCTTATCTGTGGATCTGAAAGTTGCTTTCATATCCAGATAGCCTCTCATCACAGACCATTCTTGAGATTTGCGTTCGAGGAGGTGGCTTGCAAGTAAACAGTCCTCCCATTCAGGCGGTCTCTGACTCCACACACTTTTATCAAGTGCATGGACACGGTTCTCTTCCCTCTGAGACAGACGGGAATCTGCGTCATGAACTACCTCGGCGGCCGGCTGGTTGTTAGCCCGGTCGGAGCGCAAGCTCAGTGCTCACAGGTTGCTGCTCCTCAGTCACCTGGAGATTCTTGGGCTCAGAATCTACTCTGCCAAGAGCTTCCTGTCTCCCAGCAGGTGAATTGTCTTCCTGGGGGCAGTTATCGACTCTGCCCAGATGCGGGCCTGGCTCAAGACGGAAAGCTTGCTGAGTATTCAGTGGCGAGTGGCGTCTTTTAAAGTAGGTGCTTTCCTTCCCCTCAAAGTGTTCCAGAGCTTGCTGGGCCTGATGACTGCCGCCTCCTCTGTTGTACCATTGGGCTTGCTCCACATGAGGCCCCTGCAGTGCTAGATAAAAACCTGAGTTCCATCCCACACTTGCCATCAGGGACATTTGCGCCTCAAGGTGGATTGTCGTTGTGTCACTGCTGTGGCGCATTGGAAGGACCCTCGCCTATATCAGACAGGCGTTCAATTGCGACTGACCGCCAGAAGGAAGATTGTCACGACAGATGCTTCCAACTTTGGTTGGGGAGTTCTGTGCGAGGGCAGACTAGAGTTCGGCTCCTGATGCAACACCTGCATATCAACTGCCTCAAAATGATGGCGATTTTCTTGGCCCTCAAAACCTTCCTGCCAGCCCAAGAAGGACACCATGTCCTCATCCGTTAGGACAACATGACAATGGTGGCCTTCGTAAATCATCAGGGCGGCCTCAGGTCATGATCTCTTTACAAAATAGTGAGACGCCTCCTCCTGTGGGCACAGTGTGCCCTGGGTTATCGTGTACATGCCAGGCAGGCTGAACCAAGGAGCGGCCATGTTGTACTGGGCCAGAGTGTCTCCAGGAAAATGGAGACTCCACCCCCAAATGGTTCAGATGATCTGGGAGATCTATGATAGGGCAGAGGTAGACCTCTTCGTCTCAAAAGATAACTCTCATTGCCCATCATTTTTCTCTAGGGAACAGGACGCGCTGGCCCAAGAATGGCTCAAGGCTCACCTGTACGCTATATCTCTGCTTCCTCAGGTCATCAGACGTAGCAGAGAGACCACCCAGCTAAAAGACTTTTGTTATAAGATCGTTCTCCAAATATTCAGTTTTGATTCTGATTCAACCCATCAGCTCATTATCACATGGACCCATCAGCTCATTATCACATGGTTTAATGAGCTGATGAGTTGAATCAGGTGTGTTTGATTAGGGAAACAAAGAAAACGTGCAGTGTTGGTGGTCCTTCAGGAGCAGGGTTGGGAAACACTGACTTAATTATCGCATTAGCTTCTGTCTTGGTCTTTTTCTTGATCTTGGAGGGTTTGGTCTTGACGACATTTCTGGTTAACATTCCTGACAAATTTTTGTGAATGTGTAATAATGAACACAAAAAGTGTTGTCCCAAACCTCACACATTGTTGTGTAAGAATTTAACACATTTTGAGTCAGTTTTAACACATCCTTTCTCAGAGTGTATAGTGGACCTTCCAAATGTGCAGCTTATATTTGTGTTCATTTTATAACTAATACAAATATTTCCATACAGAATATATCTAATTTAATATTTTAATGGTGGGACTAATTTTAGGAAAGTTCAAGCAGATGAAGTTCTGGTTATGCCCTTCTGACGTAATTCCTGTAGGCGGAACAGCTTCCTTTCTATCCTTGTTAAATCTTTTGCATTCACTGGCAAGTCAAGTCAATTTGCGGTCCAAAGAAATAAATAACTTTATTTGTATGTGCTAACTAACGCATTAGAGTTGAACAATAATGTTGTACTTAACTTTTTTTTAGTAGAATCATATGTAACAGATGGATATTCCTCTAAACACAGCAGGAGATAGATAAACAGATAGATAGATCACACACACACACACACACACACACACACACACACACACACACACACACACACACACACACACACACACACACACACACATATATATATAAACACACACCCCAGCCAGCAGAGCCATGTGGGGCCCACATGGGTTTGACGTGGGCTATCTAACTGGGACCCAGCCAGTTTTGCACCCGGTTTCCATGTAGGCCCCACATGAGTTTGCCCAGATGAAATGAACACTGCTCAGTGTGCACACTACAGTCTGTTAAATGTAACACTGATCAGTGTTGGAGTGAATGAGATAATTAAGTGATTAAATAATGATTGAGCATTATTGATGAACACCTGGTGTGAAAATGCAGAATCACTGAAGGAGAAAATTGTAAGCCACCGTTATGGTTTTGTTTGCTTTAGTTGGGCTCTTGACCCTTAGATTTTCACTTTGAATTTTGTTTGTCTGCTGTTATTGATTTATAGCAATCAAATGCACAAAGAAAAGTGTGATCTGATAGTATTGGTTGTGTTTTGGAATATTTACATTTTTACATTTACATTTTTAGTCATTTAGCTGACGCTTTTATCCAAAGCGACTTACAATTGCTATATTTCAGAGGTCGCACGCCTCTGGAGCAATTAGGGGTTAAGTGTCTTGCTCAGGGACACATTGGTGTCTCACAGTGGATTCGAACCCGGGTCTCTCACACCAAAGGCATGTCTCTTATCCACTGCGCCATCACCACCCCATCATGCTGGAATAATCATGCTGAGATCAGATAAATGAAGTTTATTGAGCTTATCTGGTTTAACTTATTAACAACAGCTTTATGATTCCATATTTTTTTATCCAAAATATTTTGTAAACATTGTTCTTACAAAAACACTTTCAATAGAATTTATTTAGAAACCAAGACATCAATAATCAGCCTGTGAATCTCAACAATGGTGACAATAATAATCCATGATGCAGTGGCTGCCACCAATCACTCATTAATGGCTCCCATCATGCATTGCGGTATGAATAAATTATGTGGTTCCCAAACCTGTCTTGGCGCACCCCTGACACTGCACGTTTTCTTTTTCTCCCTAATCAAACACACCTGATTCAACTCATCAGCTCATTAAAATGTTATTTACTTTTCCTAATTGAATATTCTGCTCGTCACCATTGTTGAGATGCATTGACTGAATCTTGAGGTCTGGGTGTACCTAATAAAAAAGATTTTTTTTAGAAACAACTTTTAAGAAATCCTATATATTATACCTAAAATTCTGGATATTTATGCAGAATCACAGTTATGTTGTAACCAACAGCATAAATGACTAAACATACGGTTGATATGATGACTGCCATATAACTAACACATCACTTTTTTTTTCTTTGTTCATCTGGCAGTTAAAAGTCAGATACAACAGCCAAACAAAATTTAAAGTTAATAACATAAGGGTCAAGAGCCCAACTAAAGCAAACAAGGATCGCCATAACGGTGGCTTACAATTTTCTCCTTCAGTGATTCTGCTTTAGGTGTTCATCAATAATGCTCAATCATTACTCAATCACTTAATTATCTCATTAACTCCAACACTGATATGTGTTACATTTAACGGCCTGTAGTGTGCACACTGAGCAGTGTTCATTTCATCTGGGCAAACCCATGTGGGGCCTACATGGAAACCGGGTGCAAAACTGGCTGGGTCCCAGTTAGATAGCCCACGTCAAACCCATGTGGGCCCCACATGGCTCTGCTGGCTGGGACACTATCATATGAAATTGAGTTGTGTATATGCATTGCAAAATTAAATCAAATCACATATGTCTCCCTTACCTTCACTTTCTTTATAGGATTTTTTTAGATCCTGAAGACTTTTCCTGTGATCAGAGACAGTTTTCTTTTTCTTTTCAGATCGAAGCATCTTTATTTTTTTGGTCTTCTTTTTGTGGTTTCTTAAAAAATTAGATGAAGAGACAATAAAGATCTGTAGAACTGCATAAAGATTTTTATAGATCTAGCAACTAAACTCGCTGGATTACATGATGAGGAAACATCTCTGTCATTAAACTATGAGGGTGTGTCTCAGACAAATGTTGAGCTTTACTGAAGGGGAATAAGTCGTTTAGAGCGACTGCTGCTGGAAACACATTCAGTGCCAATCACACAATATTTGCTGTATAGTTCTTGTATATATATTTGTCTTACAACTCTCTTTGGTAGTGTAGCCTGTTAAGCAAATATATACAAATGTAATGCAAATATTATATAATAAAATGCGAATGTTAAAGGGATAGGTCCTGCAAAAATTAACATTCAAGTCATTATTATCTCCTGTCATGTCATTTCATATCTGAATGACTTTCTGTGGAAAAAAATATTTTAAGAAATGTTGTTGTTTTTTAAATGGGTCAGTGTTGTTTCAACACCAACATTCCTCAAAATATCTTCTTCTGAGACAAAACAAAAGACATGACAGCAGTGATACAATAGTTGTATAACACTGATAATGACTTTTCCATTACACCTCACAATAAGCATTTATAGATACAAGTACTTCTGGAAAAAAGCTGTGCTTGAAACAGGTTTGTATTTTTTTTTTTTTTTCATGTTTAAAATCGTTCCTTTTAATCTTTTGTTCCTAGTTCATGTCAGGTGTGTCTTGTTAGTAGATGTGACAGGTGATGTCCTGAAAAACAAAAGACACATAACAGCCATCTGAAATACACACCTGAGCAGGTTCAAACTGTAAGGTGTGTGTGAATGTTCACATGCATAAAATAATTCTGTGTTTGACTTTAATGAAGTATCTGTAGTGAAACAGGTTCTGTGTGAAGAACAGGTGAAACAGCTTCAGTAGATGAACAGATGATCTTTGTTTGTTTCCGCTGTGAACTTTCACTCTTTTACACGTCACTGTTGCAACGGGCTTTGCAAAATAAAGAAATAAATTAAAGCTAATGTGTCTTTAAATAATCAATAGAGCTACAAATATAAATACAACAACAACAACAAAAGAATTTACAGTATAAAAAGTGAAAAAGGAAGAAAAGGCTGTTGTCGGTTCTCTTCTCTCCATCACAAGTTCGATCCAATCACAACATCCTCCCTGAAACAAGATGATAAACTTTACAGCCGCATATTTAATACTGCTTTATCTTAAAGAGTTTTTGATGTTTTTATTGCACTGTAATATCCAACAGTGACACTTTTTAGTTACTTTAAGTTATGACTTAATTGTAAAAATCTAGTAATCTGTATTATTCACATACTATGCCATTTTTAATCCGAAAACCCAAGTTCAGATTAATTTATTGATTAGTTTGAGTGACGTTTTGTCAAGCATGTGGGTATAATGTTTGTGAAGTCATTACTGATTAAAAGTCATTCAGATTCACCTGAGGAAGATTAAACAGGTCAAATCAGGTTTCCTTCAAGTGTTCACAATAACAATGAGACATTCAGTGCTTTAATGCAAGTGAATCCAGTCAATCTGGTTCTTCTGTTTAATGCAGGAACAGATCATCCACAATCACTTCAGCCTTAGTATTTACTATTGTGTAATTTATGAGAGTAATATGTCTGTTTCTGGCTTATAGATATTAAAATGTTCTGAGCATAATTTTTTTTTTAATTCTCCATATTTTATGGTTGTCAAAACTCTAATAGATCTCAATCTGTAAAATCACAGTGATGCATGATCAAAAATACATAACATCACTCATAAACAATAAAAGAGATCAGTGAATCGGGCCATTAGCTCAGAGATGGGCAAATGCGGTCCTGGAAGGCCACAGCTCTGCAGAGTTTAGCTCCAACACTGATCAACTCTCCTGTCTGTATCTTTAGTAATCCTGAAGATATTAATGAGCTGGTTCAGGTGTGTTTGATTGGAGTCCCAGATATATATAGCAACCATTAAAACAATGTTACATCAATGTTACAGTAATGTGTTAGCCTGGCAAGCCAGACCTATCAAGATGTTAGGTCTGGGAACTCACAATTGTCATACCTCAATCCAAGGGGCGGGATAAACGGTTGTCTTTCAAATTCCCTCTGCACGTAATAGGACAGCGCTACAACCAACCAGAGCAACGAACGGCTGTGGCTGAGTGAGTCCCGTGCGTTTTTCCAGCAGCAGCTAGTTGAAATATGAAACTTTTGCCGTATCCGGTCGTCAAAACTCCGAACACATCTTCCTTTTTTAAGAATGACTTAAGTGACGTTCTCTTAACTCCAAGTCATCCAGAATCGCGACAAAAGCCGATTCGAAAGACCGCTGTTCGCCAGCAGCATGTTCTTTGTTTTCAAGTAGCAGGGAAATCACCTATGGAAATCACGCGGGGAACCGTCACAGCTCTGCCGTCATTATGTTAAGCCCGCCCACCAAACTCTATACACGATGTGATTGGCCTGACCATAGTTTGTTTTTTCCAGCTCGAATGCCAACGGAGAGTTGCTAGACCACACTTTGCTGCAAAATAGTTTTTGCTGCCGCTAGGGTGCGTCTAGATTTCTAGGCTAGTAATGTGTACATATTTACATATTTAACTCAACATCACTTTTGCTCCCACAATTAATGTAAATTTTTTTTATTTAATCCAAAAATCAATGGAAATGGCATTGAATCAATGTTACAATGTTGGTTCAACATCATGTTTACACTCTCAGAAAATTAAACTCAACAACTACAACTGACTTAAGGCCACACAGCCTGAAATCAGCTGGAAATAAAAGAAGAAAATAAAACTCTCAAGATCTCAGCAGAAGTTATTTTTGACAATTAACAGGTTTACATGTCAATGTTTTATTGAAAATGTTTGTGTTTTCGTTAGTTGGTCAGTTTGACTCTTGGCTTCTTTGTGGCTGCCGTCAGCCACCGCTTCTGCCATCGACGACGACGAGGCAGCTGTATCTGTGGAGGAGGCCCTCCGCAACCGGATGTTTCCTGCCAGGGGACCGCGCTCCATCGACTTCTAGACCAGCGCCTTTTCTTCCTGAGCTTCACGAAGAAGTCGCAAAGTCTTGGAACGCCCCCTTCTCAGCCAGATTACACACTTCTGTCTCAGCAGCATTCTCTGTGGTGGACGGTGCTAAAGACAGAGGATACAACTCTCTTCCTCCAGTGGAAGAGGCTGTAGCTGCCCATCATTGCCCCGGCGCTACCATCTAAAGCTTGCCGCACTACGCTCGTAAAAGAACAGAAAATTCATATATTCAAAAATAGAAATTCTGTACATTTGATTTGTTGTACGAAAGCAATAACTACTTTTGATCAGTGGTAAAATTAGCAAACTATTATGCTGAGAATGGTTTCACCTGATTATGTTTGTTTATCTTTCTTTCTTTTCTTTCATTTTTTATATAGCACAACACAACAGAAGTTGACCACTGTGCTTCACATAACATAAATCCAACAATATTTAAGAAAAAAAATAAAATAAATAAATATCATTCGGACTGCAAAAGAAAACATAGATAAATTTAAATAAATGCATGCTCCAAAAGATATAGCTTTAGTTTGAGTTTAAACTCATTTAAAGAGGATAGCGATCTCAAGGAGACAGGGAGGCTATTCCACAACCTAGGACCGACAACAGCAAAAGCACGGTCCCCTCTAGACTTTAAGCGTGAGCGTGGTTGGGACAGATTATAGTTGCTCGTGGACCTCAGACACCTCCCAGATACATTAACAATTACAAGTTCGGACAAGTATGAAGGTGCTAAACCGTTTAAAGATTTAAAAACAAACATCAGAATTTTCATGTCTACTCTGTAACGCACCGGCAGCCAACTAAGAGATAATAATAGTGATATGTTCATGTTTGCGGGTCCCAGTCAGGAATCTGGCAGCAGCATTTTGGACCATTTGAAGCTTTGCAATTGAGAACTGGGGTAGTCCTACATATAAGGAATTATAATAATAATAATAATTCGTTACATTTATATAGCGCTTTTCTGGGACCTCAAAGCGCTTTACATTGAAGAGGGGGAATCTCCTCAACCACCACCAATGTGCAGCATCCACCTGGATGATGCGACGGCAGCCATATTGCGCCAGAACGCCCACCACACACCAGCTTACTGGTGGAGAGGAGACAGTGATGAAGCCAATCAGTATATATGGGGATGATTAGGAGGCCATGATGGACAGAGGCCAAGGGGCAAATTTGGCCAGGATGCCGGGGTTACACCCCTACTCTTTCGAAAGACATCCTGGGATTTTTTATGACCACAGAGAGTCGGGACCTCGGTTTAACGTCTCATCCGAAGGACGGTGCTTTTTAACAGTACAGTGTCCCTGTCACTATACTGGGGCGTTAGGACCCACACAGACCACAGGGTGAGCACCCCCTGCTGGCCTCACTAACACCTCTTCCAGCAGCAACCTGGTTTTCTCAGGAGTCTCCCATCCAGGTACTAACCAGGCTCAGCCCTGCTTAGCTTCAGTGGGAAACCAGTCTTGGGGTTACAGGGTGATATGGCTGCTGGCTACGCTCTTTAATTACAATAATCCAGACGGGATAGGACGAAAGCATGTATAACTTTTTCAAGCTCTTTCGAGGATAGAAAATGCTTTACTCTAGATAATAGCTTTAAGTGAAAGAAACTTGATTTAACCACTGTGTTTATGTGTTTCTCTAGCTTTAGGGAGGAATCCAAAACCACTCCCAGACTCCTGACCGTAGGTTTAATATCACAGTACAAGTCTGCAGTATTAAAAGTTGTATTATTTTCTCCTAAAGAGGGGCCAAACACTATAGCCTCTGTTTTACTTGCGTTTAAATGTAAAAAATTTAAAGGGTACCTATCATGGCATTTAAAATGTTCCTAATAATGTTCTGGGAGTCCCCAACAACAGTTTTACATGCATGCAATGACAAAAAATACTTTTGTTGTCTTATAATATGCATTTATTTTTACCTGATTTGCTCACCGACTCCCTAATGATTCGTTTGACGACTCATTTGTCCAAACCCCGCCTTTGCGTGACGCTAATCGGCGGTGATTGGTCAGATGACGCAGTCAGTTATATTTTGCGTTAGCCCAAAGCTTAAACATATTGATAAAGCACTGCAGTACTACAATACGCTTCACATAATTTCACATATTTCAAAAAACAAAAAAAATGACATTGGAGACCAAGAAGCTGCTGAGCGTAACTCACTCTCACACACACACACGCGCACGCGCGCGCGCACACACACACACACACACACACACACACACACACACACACACACACACACACACACACACACACACACACACACACACACACACACACACACACACACATAAAAGCAACAATTATTAATAGTACTTACAGGTTGTGATTCGGAGGAGGAAGCTGATCCAAATAAACTTGGTATTGAACCTTCCTATATCAGCCGACTCGCGAATCCACCATGGAATCCACACTTGAAAGCATTTGTTTGTGAAGCGATCGTCATTAAAATAACGCGAACACAGCTCAAGGTGGCTATACTTGTGTGGTATAGTTGTAAATATAACCTCTAGCCACTGAGTCTTCACATGCTTGTCCCTGGGCAGTGAAAAAAAAAGTTTGCTTTTGATTCGCACTTCAGAACAGAGTCTTGTCGACATGTTGTTGTCAGGTTTCTCTGTCTGCTCGGCGCGTGCACTGAGTGGGCGTGTCGAATTCAAATAACTTGTACAAGTGACGTACGAAAGTTAGAGAAAATGCATCGTTTGTCTATCGATTCATATCAACGACTCAGAGTCGACTCTTACTTTTGAGAGACAATAACTTTGTATACGGTGAACTTTCATATTTAAAACTTTGCAGGATGTTTTTGTTCACTTAGATCTATGTTACACACTACATGAAAGGTAATTTTCAAAATTCCATGATAGGTACCCTTTAAGGATATCCAAGATTTAATGTCATTTAGGCACGCAGATAGGGTTTTAAGGCCCTTTGTGTTGGTGCGCTTAAAAGGCAGATAGATAGTGTCAACGAAACAGAGTCTCCAATACCCACTGAGAAGGTTCGTAAGGTAGGACTTAAACCAGCTAAGAGCATTTCCTCGGATGCCCACAGACTTTTCAAGACGTGATAGTAAAATTCTGTGGTCAACAGTGTCAAATGCTGCCCTCAGATCCAAAAAAATCTAAATGACGGAGTCCCCAGAATCAAGAGACAACAAAATATCATTTAAAACTCTCAATAAAGCAGATTCGGTACTGTGATTAGTCCTAAAACCAGACTGAAATTTCTCTATGATACTATTCTCATCAAGGAAACTCTGTAGTTGCAATAGCACTGTTTTCTCAAGGATCTTAGATATAAAAGATAAATTTGAGATAGGTCTAAAATTTGACAAATCAGTAATGTCGGCGTTTGGCTTTTTTACTATGGGTTTCACCAAGGCATGTTTGCAAAGAGCAGGGACAAAACCTGAGAGAAGGCATCTGTTTATAATAGACAAAATCCAATGCCTCACATTATGAAAAATCTGTTAGAAAAAAACATGTAGGAACAGCATCCAGGGCTGAAACAGTAGGCTTCAACTTAGTGACTATATCTGTTAGACCAGCCATGGTAATTGGGTCAAAAGAGTTTAAAAACCTAATGGCAGAGGGGTGTGTCTACAGGGTCAGTAGTCAATAAAATTATGGACTGTCTAATTGTTGCTAATTTCTCAACAAAGAAATTGCGAAAATTCTCACATGAAGAAACAGTTACAGTAGGAAGGTTGTTACTTACAGGATTAAAAACAGAGTTTAGGACCTTAAACAAAATCTTTGGATTATTTGAATTTTTAGTTAATATATTTGAAAAATATTGAGACTTAGCTGTTTTAACAGCTTTTTGATATACCTTTAAGGCATCCCGCAAAATTTCATAGGACACCTGCAGCCTGTCCTTTTTCCATCTATGCTCCGCTCTTCTGCAAAGTTGTCCTAGTTGGCGAGTGTTGCTATTCAGCCAAGGTTCAGATTTATGTTTCTGACATTTGAGTCTCAGAGGTGCAACAGTGTCAAGAGCATTGGTGCAGAGAGAATTAAATAAACTTAAGTGCTCATCAATATCTACAGTATTTAGATGTTCAATAGAGAACAAGTGCAAAGTGCTGAGGCATTAGAGCATACATGAATATTAAAGTCACCAACAATTAAAAGTCTATTGTATTTCGGAGTTATACCCCTAAAAAATCTGAGAACTCATTTAAAAAATCTTTGTTTGTTTTTGGAGGATGGTAGACTACAGCAATTACCAATGAGTTTGCCTGATCTAATGCTAAGAGTTGTACCTCAAAAGAAGAATAAAAATCAGTTTCTAGTAAACTACAACAGAAACTGTTTTTATAGACAGTTGCAAGTCCTCCACCCCGGCCGGAACGACGGGGAGTATTAAAAAATTTGTAGTTGGGAGGAGTGAGTTCTGAAAAAGAGCTAATATCACCAACAGGAAGCCAGGTCTCCGTCACGAATAAAAAGTCAATGTTGCCGGCGGTTATAATGTCATTGAAAATAAATGTCTTATTTCCTAACGATCTGGAATTTGCTAAAACCATCCTAATGGATACAGAGTCAATGACCGGCTGTGCTGCTTGATGGGGTACCTGTTCCAAAAAGCGAAGGTGCCGCTGATCCACTCCACCACGCCGCAGAAAAGGGGCATGTTGCCGCCGTGGCTGCACTGATGCGTCCCCAGCCAAATGACATATCCATTGATAGGGCGTCTCCCGCGAGCGCCTCGCGATATAAAATCCATGATCCCTCTCAAGGACACTAGCATTCCGATAGGGCCGACCAACCAGTCCAGACGCTAATTCCAACTCCAGTCTAACGGCTGCACCACCCCGCTTTCCTCTCCTCCTGCGGCGCTTCCTCCAGGGAAGTACAGGCGGCACACGGCGTAAACACAGAGGCAGAGTTCTCGGGAAAGGTGGCGGCGGAAAGCTGGAGCACTCGACCGCCACGGCTTTGTTATAGCCGAACTCCATAGTTGTTTTGATATTGAGTAACAACTGGCAGTCATATATGAGTAATTCAGTAACATGGTAGGCCACACTTAAGTTAATAAAGGAAAAGGGGTGTAAAGCTGAAAACAGGCAGAAGGAAGTCCAGAGAGACAGACGGCCAGCCAGAGACAACGGCGCCATCTTTTTTTTCCCAGCATGGCTTCCTTTCCAACAAATTATGTTTTGGCAGAAACTATTACAAAAAACACAAACTCACATAAAAGCTAAAAATCAAACTGTCCAACTAAAGGCAACACAGATCACAACAATGGTGCCCATTTTCAATAAAACATCAACTACTAAACCTCCAATATTCCAAACCTTAATTTTCCACAAAAAAAACCCTTCTGCTGAGATCTTGAGAGATTTATTGTCTTCTTTTATTTGCAGTTGATTTCAGGCTGTGTGGCTTTAAGTCAGTTGTAATAATTGTGTTTCATTTTCTGAGAGTGCAAACATGATGTTGAACCAACATCACATTGTAACACTAGATGCGTTTACATGGACTCTTATAAGGGACTGATCGTTTTTTATTTAAGGGGCCACCGAAGGAGTTTTGAGATCTGTTGTCAAAAAAGACCTGACCCTCCCTTCGCCAGCAATACATTTTTCAATGACCCTCCAAAATGATTGTGAAAAAATGCATGACCCTCCCTGATAATTGATTGATTTCTGTATTGGTTTGCGCTTGGCAAAGATGTTCAGAAAGCCATTGTTTTTTTACAACTATGACAAACGACAAACCTCTGCGTACGTTACACATCACACTCCACTGTTATGGTGGCCATTTCAGTAGATTTACTCACATTGTTGTGGAAACAATAAGCAACACTTCCTGCATACTGCTTGTATTCACATGAAATGTAACACTAAAACATTGAGACCATTCAACAAAGCACAGTGGGTAACGTTATAAAAAATTAAACACAACTGGCTGCTATGGACTCGTCACTAGGCTTCCTTAGTCATTGTATATTTTAGCATATAGGTATTAAGTTACATTAAAGCTGCCGAAGCTGAACATTATCCACAACTCCATTTCTCAGACGAGTGTCAATTTGGAAGCATGTACTCCTTCCTTCTCAAATAAAAAAGGCTGTCGTTTGCACAGTTTCAAATCACTGGGACCAAAAGGATATTTGAAGAGTTGCCTACTTATTGGCACCAGAAATCACATTCGCTCTTTGTGCCCTCTCAATGGTTTGCAAACTTTGTCTAGAGCGACCTTTTTTTCTTTCTTTTTTTTTACGAGCTGATTGATTGTATGTGTGTCATGTGACATGTGGAGTATTTATTTTGCATATATTTGAAAGATCAGTGTAATTCTATTCAAAGTTATTATCAATACTAAAAAAATGGAATTAAAACTTTTTTTTTAAATCACTTGCGACCCATTTTCTTAATTCTCGCGACTCACCTGAGGGTCGCGCGCAGTCTCACCACTCGAAAGCCACAGCGCGAGTCCTTTATTTTACTCCCCTTTATACCCTTCAAGAAAAAAAGGAAATGAAGGATAAACATGGTGTGCAGAGGGGTAGGTGTCTGAAGTGTGAAGAATGTGAGGATTACGACCTTCCAGCACAGGGCAATGCCTGCAGCTACCGTGGATGCACACCAGTACACCACCTTCAAGTCCCAGAGTCTGAGTTGGGTCATAAATTTGAAAGTTGCCAGAAATTCGACCAGGTATTGTCTACATTTGACATGGTTTATGTTCCTTGCGTTTCTGCTGTTGGTTTGAAGCTTTAAAATAATTGTTGCTAGGCAACTGCGAAAACTTTGAGCTATATTTAATACATTCCAGTTTCATGTCAGTGATGATACTTCGGCAACAGGTGGCACAGGATTGCAATTTTCAAAGAAAGCAACTCCAAAATCGTGCTGCTTTCATGTTGCCTAGTAGAACTACACCAAATGTTCATTAAAAAGGGTCCTGCCAGTGTATAATTTATACAGTGAAGTGCGTTTTATTTTTATATTGTTCATACATTTTTTTCTTGAATGCTACTGTTAAATACGTCTCCTGTAGCTGAAAAAAATAAAGCAGATTATATATTTTTTATTTGTATATTATGTTGTGTATCTTTGTTCTTATTTTTAATAACAGAGATTTGTATCTTTGCAAACTTTGGCCTACATGTCTGCCATTATTTTTTATTATATATTTTGTAACCAATATGTTTTGTTTTTAAAATAGGAAAATTATGCTGGCTGTCTTGCTCAGTCACTTGCAAAATAGTTAAACCGTCATAAAAAAAATCTTAGAAAATCATGAATTGGGATTTTCCTGAAACCTATTGTGATGTGATATTTTTGCCATATCACCCAACCCTCTTCTTGTGCTACAACTGTTTGGCCTGTGCTACAAAACTTTCATCATCTGTAGCACCAGTGCTGTGCACAACAAGTTAACGTACAGCCCTGCTGTAGTAGACCTTTTCATAGAATATTGATTTTCAAAACTCTATAGTAGTGCATGTAAAGTGTCTACATGGAATTTTCATTTTCAAAACAGCTGTGGGGCCTATGCTCTGTTGCTATATGGTAACTAGACTAGTTTTCCCATTGACTGAGCATCCTGTTGAATATGGACATGAATACTTTTTCATGACAATGTAATTCCAAAAATCCCTCATTTGGTTTTCTGTTGCAATGTTTGGATTATATAGAATGTAGAATTTAACAAGAAATGCTGTATTGTTGTTCGCCAAAAAGGCAATAAGAAAAGATAGTTTTTAGATCATTTAGAATCATTTTAGATCAGTGCATGCTGGGAGTTTTATACTATCCTGGAACCCAGCATGCACCGCTGCATGAAACTTTTGATTGTCACCATTGTTGAGATTCATATTATGATTGTTGATGTCTGTGTGTCTGAGTCAAGCAGGTAATTTTTTTTATGTATTATATGATTACAATATTCTTCAGAAGACATGATTAACCAAAATATTAATTTACATTGAAGATTCACAGATTTATTTCATATCCATAAATTAATGTAAGCTCCATATTAAATACCGAAACATTCAAAGAGTCTAATCAGTAAAGATCTGAAAACCAGATGTGACTCTGACATCATCTCAAAAGCCAAAATCATCAGATCAACTTCCTCTCGTCATTTACTTGCTACAACAAATGTGCTTTATAAACTCACTGTTACAGCAGTCAGAGAGAGAAGAATAGTAAAATGTCCCAATAGTATATTCCTGCACAACCGGAGGCTGCAGTTTCAGGACCCCAGTTTTAGGACAGCAGTTTCAGGACCCTAGTTTTTCGTGACAGCGCCATCTACCGAACTGGATGATATCTTAAGTCTTATTAAAAAAAAAAAAAATATATATATATATATATATATATATATATATATATATATATATATATATATATATATATATATATATATATATATATATATATATATTAGGGATGCTCCGATACCACTTTTTTCAGAACCGATCCGATCCGATACCAAAAATTCAGAGTAACGCCCGATACCGATGCCGATCCGATACCAACAGTTTAAAAAAAAAAAAAAAAATCAAGTAGAATTTATATAACTGTCTGTGTGTTGAACTGATAATCACTCTTTTGTGTGTTAAAACACAATCTACATAATACAGAAAACTTCATTATTAAGAAAAACAAATCCAAAAAATATATGATCATAATCTATGACAAAAATGCTATTGTAAACTAGATTAGTGGATAATTCAGCAGTAAAATTTAGTCTAGGAAAATCATGAGTCGACAATAATTGAATAAAATCTGAACATTTAGTGAAAAAAACAAATAAGAGACAATAAGTGTAACACTAAATCTGGTAAAACGTTACACATTGCTCTTTGTATTGTTGTAAAATACATTAATGAAAAACAAGATAAAAATTGTATAGGCTACTATACAATTGAGACGTGTTTTAAATGTATAGCACAGCTGTTTAATGAGGCAGCAACTTATGATGGATAGAACAGAACAAGAAAGGCTATTAATAATCTTTGATTCCGTCACTGTATGTATTATCATATGAAAGACTGCAATACAGTGCGGAACAAAGCGCTTATACGCATCCCAAGCGCAGAATGATGAGCTTATGCGCATCCCGAGCGCAGAATGATGAGCTTATGCGCATCCCGAGCGCAGAATGATGAGCTTATGCGCATCCCGAGCGCAGAATGATGAGCTTATGCGCATCCCGAGCGCAGAATGATGAGCTTATGCGCATCCCGAGCGCAGAATGATGAGCTTATGCGCATTCCGAGCGCAGAATGATGAGCTTATGCGCATCCCGAGCGCAGAATGATGCGCTTGAAGCAACACAGAGCAGTGCGTCGAGTCCGCATTGAAAGGTTCAAAGCACAAAGGAAATACATATTGATGCATAGTGTATTATACAGTATCTATCTATGCAATAGTTTATTCAGCTATTTCTTTTAACAGTTTTAAATTTCAGTTACTGTGCGCGTGAAGAACAATGATAGTGCTCTCCAATGCTGTGATCTAACACACACGGTAACGAACATGATTAAGTTACAGCAATAAAGTCCAGCAAGATAAAGTTGTTTTATGCGAAACCATAGAGCTTTATCTACAGATCAAGTATAATAATATTAACATTGAATCATCGTGATTATAGTTTCATCGTGTTGACTGTTGAAAACCAAACGTGACGCGCTGTTTGAACACTGAATGGAGAATGACTGACAGCCGCCCGCAGCGGAGGGAAAAGTTTACCTGATCTTGAATTTAATGACTTAAATATTAATGTATATCTCACATTATACTATATAATGGATTCAGAACACTTATAATAAGAGTGCACGAAAACTTTATGGTGCTTTATAATGTTTTTGTGCCTTTTGTGGGGCTTAACAATAACACAGAATATACGCACAATATCGGATTTGGATCGGCCTCGTCTGATCGATACCCGATCCGGCAAAAATGGCAGTATCGGAGCCGATACCCGATACAAATATCGGATCGGCGCATCCCTAATATATATTAACAAAGAAGATTATGGAATAGAAAAGCTCCTACAGCAGGTGGATTAGAGCAAGTAGCATCAAGCTACATGACACAATTTAAAATTTTAATATTACACTTTTACTTAAAGATCACTTTAAACCACCATCGAGTATTTGTATCATATTCCGGTCTCGGTTTAAAATGGTTTTAAGTAAAAAAAAGATGTTGAAATATGTTATATATAGCATTTTATATGCAGCTAATGGCTACACCTTGTTTAGCAATACTGTAAACATTCTTTATTCATATGAAAATATCAAAAATCACACACAAACCACATATACTCGAAATCGTGCATTTATTAGCTTCTTGTTTCAGGTGAAGAGATGTGTCTTAGCTTTGTTATCACGGAAGTCAGAATGAGGAAGTGTACACAGCAGTGCGTCATGCAGAGGGGGGCGGGATTATTGTCACGTTAAACCACGTGAGATGATTGACAGCTCTATAGCGAATAAGAGAGCGCAGAGAACTGACACAAATCAGGAATAGGAGAGATAGATCCATAGACAGATCTCGCTGTTTGAGCTTCAGATCGCATAATTTAGTGGAACATGAAAATCATTATTTCTCCAAATATGTGCACCATTGGACTAAGAGCCCTGGCGGATGCCGACCGTATGTATGTGAACACAAAAAAAAAACGGAGAAAACGTGAATGACTGCTTTATGAGTGATGATTTCTATTCAAAATAACGAACGTTACAGATTAATAATTTTGCACTCCTATCATAAATTAAGAAATTAATGTCACTGCAAACCAGTTTTATCATAAACAGTGGTCTATCGAAGCTGGAGTTTTAAATATTTCTAATGATGCTCAGTTTGTCTAGATCAAATAACTAAGAGTGTGATGTTTTAACGAATAATGAATATTGAACAATAATCTGGGGCCGTCTGTGATCTTTGCTACGAAAGGGGTTAAATGAGTGTTTTTGGTGATCCAGTTCGGTAGGTGGCACGGTTAAAGAAAACTAGGGTCCTGAAACTGCGGTCCTAAAACTGGGGTCCTGAAACTGCAGCCTCCGGTTGTGCAGAAATACCATTCTCAAAAGTCCTGGGGCAAGAGACCAACTAAAGCAAATACTGATCTCCATTATGGTGACAAAAACTTTATTATTTTTACTTTATTATCTGTTAATTCGCAACGAGGACTTTTGTACATGTATGAAAGAAATAATTCTAAACTGGTTTGTAAACTCGTTTCACACTCAGTGTTGCTGGAAGTCAGTTGTAGTTTTTGTGTTTCTCTTTTTCAGTTCTTGTTTCTCTGTCTTTCAGTGATTCTGCTTATCAGGTGTTCATCAATGTCTCAATTCACACACTTATTTTCATTCAAATGGACTATATTAGTGAACTAATGTAGGGAATAGTGAATGAGGGTATAGGGTGTGATTAGGACACAACCTCTGAGTGTCGACTTTGAGAGCTGTTAACCCTTTAAGACCGACGGGGTGTGTCTGTTTAAGAGCCTATAGAAACTGAAACCAAATGGCTAGCTCAATCATTCTTTTTGCATACAAAACCAGAGATGTAACATGTTCAGATCAAGCCTCCAACATGCCCATGTTGCGTTGTTTTCGCCCTCTAATCAGTCTGTACAAACTGCGTAATATGCGTTTGCAAAAGAAACACACAAAAAAGGATTGCACGTCTTTGCACACATGTTCTGTAGATCTGCGATTGATAGTTACGTCTTCCGATGACTCATTGACGTTTCACGTTCTGTGTGCCCTGGGTTACCGTGTGTACATGCCAGGCAGGCTGAACCAAGGAGCGGCCATGTTGTACTGGGCCAGAGTGTCTCCAGGAAAATGGAGACTCCACCCCCAAATGGTTCAGATGATCTGGCAGATCTATGATAGGGCAGAGGTAGACCTCTTCGTGTCAAAAGATAACTCTCATTGCCCATCATTTTTCTCTAGGGAACAGGACGCGCTGGCCCAAGAATGGCTCAAGGCTCACCTGTACGCTATATCTCTGCTTCCTCAGGTCATCAGACGTAGCAGAGAGACCACCCAGCTAAAAGACTTTTGTTATAAGATCGTTCTCCAAATATTCAGTTTTGATTCTGATTCAACCCATCAGCTCATTATCACATGGACCCATCAGCTCATTATCACATGGTTTAATGAGCTGATGAGTTGAATCAGGTGTGTTTGATTAGGGAAACAAAGAAAACGTGCAGTGTTGGTGGTCCTTCAGGAGCAGGGTTGGGAAACACTGACTTAATTATCGCATTAGCTTCTGTCTTGGTCTTTTTCTTGATCTTGGAGGGTTTGGTCTTGACGACATTTCTGGTTAACATTCCTGACAAATTTTTGTGAATGTGTAATAATGAACACAAAAAGTGTTGTCCCAAACCTCACACATTGTTGTGTAAGAATTTAACACATTTTGAGTCAGTTTTAACACATCCTTTCTCAGAGTGTATAGTGGACCTTCCAAATGTGCAGCTTATATTTGTGTTCATTTTATAACTAATACAAATATTTCCATACAGAATATATCTAATTTAATATTTTAATGGTGGGACTAATTTTAGGAAAGTTCAAGCAGATGAAGTTCTGGTTATGCCCTTCTGACGTAATTCCTGTAGGCGGAACAGCTTCCTTTCTATCCTTGTTAAATCTTTTGCATTCACTGGCAAGTCAAGTCAATTTGCGGTCCAAAGAAATAAATAACTTTATTTGTATGTGCTAACTAACGCATTAGAGTTGAACAATAATGTTGTACTTAACTTTTTTTTAGTAGAATCATATGTAACAGATGGATATTCCTCTAAACACAGCAGGAGATAGATAAACAGATAGATAGATCACACACACACACACACACACACACACACACACACACACACACACACACACACACACACACACACACACACACACACACACACACACACACACACACACACACACACACACACACACACACACACACACACACACACACACACATATGTAAACACACACCCCAGCCAGGAGAGCCATGTGGGGCCCACATGGGTTTGACGTGGGCTATCTAACTGGGACCCAGCCAGTTTTGCACCCGGTTTCCATGTAGGCCCCACATGAGTTTGCCCAGATGAAATGAACACTGCTCAGTGTGCACACTACAGTCTGTTAAATGTAACACTGATCAGTGTTGGAGTTAATGAGATAATTAAGTGATTAAATAATGATTGAGCATTATTGATGAACACCTGGTGTGAAAATGCAGAATCACTGAAGGAGAAAATTGTAAGCCACCGTTATGGCGATCAGTGTTTGCTTTAGTTGGGCTCTTGACCCTTAGATTTTCACTTTGAATTTTGTTTGTCTGCTGTTATTGATTTATAGCAATCAAATGCACAAAGAAAAGTGTGATCTGATAGTATTGGTTGTGTTTTGGAATAATCATGCTGAGATCAGATAAATGAAGTTTATTGAGCTTATCTGGTTTAACTTATTAACAACAGCTTTATGATTCCATATTTTTTTATCCAAAATATTTTGTAAACATTGTTCTTACGAAAACACTTTCAATAGAATTTATTTAGAAACCAAGACATCAATAATCAGCCTGTGAATCTCAACAATGGTGACAATAATAATCCATGATGCAGTGGCTGCCACCAATCACTCATTAATGGCTCCCATCATGCATTGCGGTATGAATAAATTATGTGGTTCCCAAACCTGTCTTGGCGCACCCCTGACACTGCACGTTTTCTTTTTCTCCCTAATCAAACACACCTGATTCAACTCATCAGCTCATTAAAATGTTATTTACTTTTCCTAATTGAATATTCTGCTCGTCACCATTGTTGAGATGCATTGACTGAATCTTGAGGTCTGGGTGTACCTAATAAAAAAGATTTTTTTTTAGAAACAACTTTTAAGAAATCCTATATATTATACCTAAAATTCTGGATATTTATGCAGAATCACAGTTATGTTGTAACCAACAGCATAAATGACTAAACATACGGTTGATATGATGACTGCCACATAACTAACACATCACTTTTTTTTTCTTTGTTCATCTGGCAGTTATAAGTCAGATACAACAGCCAAACAAAATTTAAAGTTAATAACATAAGGGTCAAGAGCCCAACTAAAGCAAACAAGGATCGCCATAATGGTGGCTTACAATTTTCTCCTTCAGTGATTCTGCATTTTAACACCAGGTGTTCATCAATAATGCTCAATCATTACTCAATCACTTAATTATCTCATTAACTCCAACACTGATCAGTGTTACATTTAACGGTCTGTAGTGTGCACACTGAGCAGTGTTCATTTCATCTGGGCAAACCCATGTGGGGCCTACATGGAAACCGGGTGCAAAACTGGCTGGGTCCCAGTTAGATAGCCCACGTCAAACCCATGTGGGCCCCACATGGCTCTGCTGGCTGGGACACTATCATATGAAATTGAGTTGTGTATATGCATTGCAAAATTAAATCAAATCACATATGTCTCCCTTACCTTCACTTTCTTTATAGGATTTTTTTAGATCCTGAAGACTTTTCCTGTGATCAGAGACAGTTTTCTTTTTCTTTTCAGATCGAAGCATCTTTATTTTTTTGGTCTTCTTTTTGTGGTTTCTTAAAAAATTAGATGAAGAGGCAATAAAGATCTGTAGAACTGCATAAAGATTTTTATAGATCTAGCAACTAAACTCGCTGGATTACATGATGAGGAAACATCTCTGTCATTAAACTATGAGGGTGTGTCTCAGACAAATGTTGAGCTTTACTGAAGGGGAATAAGTCGTTTAGAGCGACTGCTGCTGGAAACACATTCAGTGCCAATCACACAAAATTTGCTGTATAGTTCTTGTATATATATTTGTCTTACAACTCTCTTTGGTAGTGTAGCCTGTTAAGCAAATATATACAAATGTAATGCAAATATTATATAATAAAATGCGAATGTTAAAGGGATAGGTCCTGCAAAAATTAACATTCAAGTCATTATTATCTCCTCTCATGTCATTTCATATCTGAATGACTTTCTGTGGAAAAAAATATTTTAAGAAATGTTGTTGTTTTTTAAATGGGTCAGTGTTGTTTCAACACCAACATTCCTCAAAATATCTTCTTCTGAGACAAAACAAAAGACATGACAGCAGTGATACAATAGTTGTATACCACTGATAATGACTTTTCCATTACACCTCACAATAAGCATTTATAGATCCAAGTACTTCTGGAAAAAAGCTGTGCTTGAAACAGGTTTGTATTTTTTTTTTTTTTCATGTTTAAAATCGTTCCTTTTAATCTTTTGTTCCTAGTTCATGTCAGGTGTGTCTTGTTAGTAGATGTGGCAGGTGATGTCCTGAAAAACAAAAGACACATAACACCCATCTGATATAATAACCTGAGCAGGTTCAAACTGTAAGGTGTGTGTAAATGTTCACATGCATAAAATAATTGTGTGTTTGACTTTAATGAAGTATCTGTAGTGAAACAGGTTCTGTGTGAAGAACAGGTGAAACAGCTTCAGTAGATGAACAGATGATCTTTGTTTGTTTCCGCTGTGAACTTTCACTCTTTTACACGTCACTGTTGCAACGGGCTTTGCAAAATAAAGAAATAAATTAAAGCTAATGTGTCTTTAAATAATCAATAGAGCTACAATTATAAATACAACAACAACAACAAAAGAATTTACAGTATAAAAAGTGAAAAAGGAAGAAAAGGCTGTTGCCGGTTCTCTTCTCTCCATCACAAGTTCGATCCAATCACAACATCCTCCCTGAAACAAGATGATAAACTTTACAGCCGCATAATTAATGCTTTATCTTTAAGAGTTTTTGATGTTTTATTTAATATGCACTGCAATATCCAACAGTGACACTTTTTAGTTACTTTAAGTTATGACTTAATTGTAAAAATCTAGTAATCTGTATTATTCACATACTATGCCATTTTTTATCCGAAAATCCAAGTTCAGATTAATTTATTGATTAGTTTGAGTGACGATTTGTCAAGCATGTGGGTATAATGTTTGTGAAGTCATTACTGATTAAAAGTCATTCAGATTCACCTGAGGAAGATTAAACAGGTCAAATCAGGTTTCCTTCAAGTGTTCACAATCACAATGAGACATTCAGTGCTTTAATGCAATTGAATTCAATCTGGTTCTTCTGTTTAATGCAGGAACAGATCATTCACAATCACTTCAGCCTTAGTATTTACTATTGTGTAATTTATGAGAGTAATATGTCTGTTTCTGGCTTATAGATATTAAAAATGTTCTGAGCATAATTTTTTTTTTTAATTCTCCATATTTTATGGTTGTCAAAACTCTAATAGATCTCAATCTGTAAAATCACAGTGATGCATGATCAAAAATACATAACATCACTCATAAACATGCATTAGACAATAAAAGAGATCAGTGAATCGGGCCACTAGCTCAGAGATGGGCAAATGCGGTCCTGGAGGGCCACAGCTCTGCAGAGTTTAACTCCAACACTGATCAACTCTCCTGTCTGTAGCTTTCTAGTAATCCTGAAGACATTGATGAGCTGGTTCAGGTGTGTTTGATTGGAGTCCCAGATAGATATAGCAACCATTAAAACAATGTTACATCAATGTTACAGTAATGTGTACATATTTACATATTTAACTCAACATCACTTTTGCTCCCACAATTAATGTAATTTTTTTTATTTAATCCAAAAATCAATGGAAATGGCATTGAATCAATGTTACAATATTGGTTCAACATCATGTTTACACTCTCAGAAAATTAAACTCAACAACTACAACTGACTTAAAGCCACACAGCCTGAAATCAGCTGGAAATAAAAGAAGAAAATAAAACTCTCAAGATCTCAGCAGAAGTTATTTTTGACAATTAACAGGTTTACATGTCAATGTTTTATTGAAAATGTGTGTGTTTTCGTTAGTTAGTCAGTTTGACTCTTGGCTTCTTTGTGGCCGCCGTCAGCCACCGCTTCTGCCATCGACGACGACGAGGCAGCTGTATCTGTGGAGGAGGCCCTCGCGCAACCGGATGTTTCCTGCCAGGGGACCGCGCTCCACCGACTTCTAGACCCACGCATTTTCTTCCTGAGCTTCACGAAGAAGTCGCAAAGTCTTGGAACGCCCCCTTCTCAGCCAGAGTACGCACTTCTGTCTCAGCAGCATTCTCTGTGGTGGACGGTGCTAAAGACAGAGGATACAACTCTCTTCCTCCAGTGGAAGAGGCTGTAGCTGCCCATCATTGCCCGCCCTCTGCTGGACGGCGAGCTAAGACGGCGCTACCATCTAAAGCAGGGGTTCTCAACTCCAGTCCTCGCGGACCACTGCCCTGCATATTGTGTATGTCTCCCTTATTTAACACACCTGATTCAGATCCTCAGCTCGTTAGGATAGACTCTCGTTAGGATAGAGTCTAGGGTTGGGCGATATATCGCGCATCTCGTCAGTAAAGCCGGTTCCTTGATTAGTAGTAAATCTCCTTCACCTGCTTTCAGATTGAGCGGCATTTACTACACAGCACAAACTCCAGTGTTAAATTAACACTCAAGAGTGTTAAAGTTAATGAGATAATTAAGTGATTAATTTAGTAATAATTGAGAATTATTGAAGACACCTGAAGAATCACTGAAGGAGAAAATCTCAAATTGTAAGCCACCGTTATGGCGATCATTGGTTGCTTTAGTTGGGCTCTTGACCCTTTTATTGTTAACTTTAGATTTTGTTTGGCTGTTGTATCTATAACTGCCAGATGAACAAAGAAAAAAAAGTGATCTGATGGTGTTGGTTATATTATGACAATCATCATTTGAACTTCATGTTTTTGATTTGTGTTGTTGGTTACAGCATAACTGTGATTCTGCATAAATATCAAGAATTTTAGATATAATAAAGGATTTCTTAAAAGTTGTTTTCTAAAAAAAACATCTTTATTTTAGGCACACACATACTTCAAGATTCAGTCTATGCATCTCAACAATGGTGATGAACAGAATATTCAGTTAGGAAAAGTAAATTACATAGAAAATTCAGATAATAATTTATTCATATTGCAATGCATGATGGGAGCCATTAATGAGATGTGATTGGTAGCAGCCACTGCAACATGCTTTATTATTGTCACCATTGTTGAGATGCATAGACTGAATCTTGAAGTATGTGTGTGCCTAAAATGAAGATTTTTTTTTTAGAAAACAACTTTTAAGAAATCCTTTATTTTATATATAAAATTCTTGATATTTATGCAGAATCACAGTTATGCTGTAACCAACAACACAAATCAAAAACATGAAGTTCAAATGATGATTGTCATAATATAACCAACACCATAGGATCAATTTTTTTTCTTTGTTCATCTGGCAGTTATAGATACAACAGCCAAACAAAATCTAAAGTTAACAATATAAGGGTCAAGAGCCCAACTAAAGCAACCAATGATCGCCATAACGGTGGCTTTCAGTGATTCTTCAGGTGTCTTCAATAATGCTCAATCATTACTAAATTAATCACTTAATTATCTCATTAACTTTAACACTCTTGAGTGTTAATTTAACACTGGAGTTTGTGCTGTGTAGTAAATGCCGCTCAATCTGAAAGCAGGTGAAGGAGATTTACTACTAATCAAGGAACCGGCTTTACTGACGAGATGCGCATATCAATATCGTGCGATTTATCGCCCAACCCTAGACTCTATCCTAACGAGAGTCTATCCTAACGAGCTGAGGATCTGAATCAGGTGTGTTAAATAAGGGAGACATACACAATATGCAGGGCAGTGGTCCGCGAGGACTGGAGTTGAGAACCCCTGATCTAAAGCTTGCCGCACTACGCTCGTAAGAGAACAGAAAATTAATATATTCAAAAATAGAAATTCTGTACATTTGATTTGTTGTACGAAAGCAATAACTACTTTTGATCAGTGGTAAAATTAGCAAACTATTATGCTGAGAAGAGTTTCACCAGATTATGTTTGTTTATCTTTCTTTCTTTTCTTTCTTTATTTCTATAGCACAACACAACAGAAGTTGACCACTGTGCTTCACATAACATAAATCCAACAATATTTAAGAAAAAAATTAAATAAATAAATATCATTCGGACTGCAAAAGAAAACATAGATAAATTTAAATTTAAATAAATGCACGCTCCAAAAGATACAGCTTTAGTTTGAGTTTAAACTCATTTAAAGAGGATAGCGATCTCAAGGAGACAGGGAGGCTATTCCACAACCTAGGACCGACAACAGCAAAAGCACGGTCCCCTCTAGACTTTAAGTGTGAGCATGGTTGGGACAGATTATAGTTATTCGTGGACCTCAGACACCTCCCAGATACATTAACAATTACAAGTGCGGACAAGTATGAAGGTGCTAAACCATTTAAGGATTTAAAAACAAACATCAGAATTTTCATGTCTACTCTGTAACGCACCAGCAGCCAACTAAGAGATAATAAAATCAGAGTGATATGTTCATGTTTGCGGGTCCCAATCAGGAATCTGGCAGCAGCATTTTGGACCATTTGAAGCTTTGCAATTGAGAACTGGGGTAGTCCTACATATAAGGAATTACAATAATCCAGACGGGATAGGACGAAAGCATGTATAACTTTTTCAAGCTCTTTCGAGGATAGAAAATGCTTTACTCTAGATAATAGCTTTAAGTGAAAGAAACTTGATTTAACCACTGTGTTTATGTGTTTCTCTACACTGTTAGACCTTACCAGGTTTTTTACAGTAAAATACTGTATAAATTACAATATCATACCATTTTCCATTAAAACAGTAATATACCGTAGAAAACAAAACTAGCCTACAGGAATATACTGTGAATTAACAGCTCTCAAAGTCGACACTCAGAGACTGTGTTCACAATCACACCCTATACCCTCATTCACTATTCCCTACATTAGTTCACTAATATAGTCCACTTGACTGAAAATAAGTGAGTGAATTGAGACACTGATGAACACCCGATAAGCAGAATCACTAAAGGACAGAGAAACAAGAACTGAAAAAGAGAAACACAAAAACTACAACTGACTTCCAGCAACACTGAGTGTGAAACCAGTTTACAAACCAGTTTATAATTGTTTCTGTCATTCATGTACAAAAGTTCTTGTTGAGAATTAACAGATAATAAAGTAAAAATAATAAAGTTTGTTGTCACCATAATGGAGATCAGTATTTGCTTTAGTTGGTCTCTTGTCCCTGGACTTCTTACATGTATCTCTCTCTGACTGCTGTAACAGTGAGTTTAAAAAGCACATTTGTTGTAGCAAGAAAAAGTCAAGAGGAAGTAGGTCTGGTGTTTTAGGCTTTTGTGATGATGTCACAATCATCCTGGACTCTTCTGATTTTCAGATCTGTATGTATTCTTTGAATATATGGGTATTTGATATGAAAATTATGTTAATTTGTGGGAATAAAATAAATCTGTGAATCTACAACATGAAATCAATATTTTGGTTAATCATGTCTTCTGAAGAATATTATAATCATATATTGTATTAAAAAAATATCCTGCTTGAGTCAGACACACACAGACATCAACAATTATAATATGAATCTCAACAATGGTAACAATCAAAAGTTTCATGCAGCAGTGCATGCTGGGTTCCAGAATAGTGTAAAACTCCCAGCATGCACTGCTGCATGAATTAAAAAAATATTGCCACCATTGTTGAGATTAATGTGCTAAATTTTGATATGTCTGTGTTTCTACATGACTGTGTAGCTCTGTTTTTTTTTTGGTTTATGTATGATGTGTTAAAAAAATGATTCATTGTAATTTATTACGGTGGTTGTAATATAACACTTTTGACTGAGGATTAAACTCTGAATGAGTGAGAATGAATTCTTTAGTGAATGAACAGGCAATATGATGATATTGATATTTTGACAAATCCAATCATTCATAAACTGTGTGTGTGCACAAGTGTGACTTGCAAAAACACAGCTCAAGCAGCAAAAGAAAATTCATGTTACAGCATCAGCATACCAACTAAAGCAAACACTGATCTCTATAATGGTAACTTCAAACCAAACATTTTCAATTAAACATCTCAATAACAACTTCTGTCGATGTATGACAGAAATAAAGCCATACTGGTTAATAATAAGTGTAATAATGTGTAATAGCTGGAAGTCAGTTGTAGGTCTTGTGTTTCTCTATTTTCTGTTCATGTTGTTCTTCTTTCCTTCAGTGATTCTGCTTTTTAACAGCAGGTGTTCATCACTAATGCTCAACAATCACTTACATATTCCCTTAATTATCTCACTGCAACACTGTCAATGTTACTTTTACTGTTTGTAGTTTGGATTTTCCTGTGGAGTTGAAAGGGTTAACAGTGAAAGATAAAAAGACACACCCACAAAATGTATTTTAACAGCAATAAACTGTAAGTTATAAAACAGGTTTATACTGGCAACACTGTTGCCAGTAGTTTACTGTAAAATCTTGTTTTTTGGGTCACCATTGTGCTGAAGAGTAGAGCCTGTGCTTCAGTCCAGGAGAAGATCTACAAACACTGATGACATGCTGCATGTTGTTTTATTTAAAAGGCAGTGACTGTGTAGTTGCTGGTCCAGTGGAAATCTCTTTATTTACAAAAGTTAATTTTTGTGGTTTCTAATTAAATAATTTCGCAATAATACTTTGCTCACGTTATTAATGCATTATAAATTTTAGTTAATGCTTTTAAATGACAGTTTAATGCAGTCGGTTTCTGCAAGTGAAATTAGTTAACTCGAGTTTTAGTGCATTTTTACAGTAAATAACTGGCAACACTGTTGCCAGTATTTTACTGTAAAAAAACCTGGTAAGGTCTAACAGTGTAGCTTTAGGGAGGAATCCGAAACCACTCCCAGACTCCTGACCGTAGGTTTAATATCACAGTACAAGTCTGCAGTATTAAAAGTTGTATTATTTTCTCCTAAAGAGGGGCCAAACACTATAGCCTTCTGTTTTACTTGCGTTTAAATGTAAAAAATTTAAGGACATCCAAGATTTAATGTCATTTAGGCACGCAGATAGGGTTTCAAGGCCCTTTGTGTCAGTGCGCTTAAAAGGCAGATAGATTTGAGTGTCATCTGCGTATAAGTGGAAAGACACTCCGTGTTTCCTAAAAATTGATCCCAACGGCAGCATATACAATGAAAACAAAGTAGGAGCCAGAATGGAGCCTTGTGGAACGCCATAGGTAAGAGGATCTATGGACGAAACAGAGTCTCCAATACCCACTGAGAAGGTTCTGTTTGTAAGGTAGGACTTAAATCAGCTAAGAGCATTTCCTCGGATGCCCACAGACTTTTCGAGACGTAATAGTAAAATTCTGTGGTCAACAGTGTCAAATGCTGCCCTCAGATCCAAAAGAATCAAAATGACGGAGTCCCCAGAATCAAGAGACAACAAAATATCATTTAACCTGTTAACCTTCGCCAGAGCGAGGGCGCTCTGAGCGTTTTTTTTTTTTAAATCGTTCAAAGTTACTATCAGATTCAATGTTAATACCTTGACAAACTATACATCATTAAAAAGATATAAGACTGAAGGTTTAGTATTTGACCACTATTGTATTCTGAGAATCTTATAGTGACAGTTATGTCTTAATTTATGTCTGGAGTTATGTAATCAAAAAATGAGTAGATACCTTTAATATGAATTATGAGCGTCAGCCGCTTCCATTCAGAAAAAAACTCCAGTGAGATCGTCACGACAGCGCTTGACAAAACAACGTCCATCAGGGCTTTTAGCTCAAAAGTGTACAGATTTGGAGAAATATTGATAGATTCTCATAGGTTTACATCAGATTTATATAGACAGGAATCATATTTATTGAATATCTACCCAAATGTGTCGATTTATTCATTATGAACGCTGGAGACTCTGATGTACTGTGTTTTCAATACATACTGGCAGCCTGAGGGCGCCCTGTACACATATGGACTCCATATATGGAACACGAAGAAGAATCATATCATGTGACATTTCAGGAAGTCCATCACGACGTAAACACTAACAGAGATCGCTGTAACATGCAGATAAAGATGTTTTGAAGACAATAAACATGATTGCAATGATATTTGGTTTACCTGTGTTCTTCGAGCCATGTCAGGTATTTTCATAATAATAGATTATATTTATAATGTAATGCTAATCGATATAGACTTTATCATCGTGAAGAATACTATAAAATACTATATTTTCGGTCCGATTTTTTTATCTGAAGCCAAATCAGAGCACAGAAGGTTATTTAAAACACTCGACTTGTGCTATAAAGTAAGTTTTAGAGCACAAACATGGTTTTAATCTCATAAATTGTCGTGTATTGATGGTGTGCCAAGCTAACATGCTAGCTAGCCCTTGGTGCACCTGCTACCTAGCTGTTATATTTATGAATATTTCTAAATAGGACTGCTTGCTGAAATGTTTCTTTTTTCAAGAAGGTCATTTTATATAGTTTCAAATGTAAGGTGAGAACTTTGAGAACTTTCCCTAAAAGAGATTAGGGGTTGAAACAGTGTGAATAGCCAGTCGTTAGTAATTATAATGCAGACAAAAGAAAGCATATTTAGAGCAATAACCAGAGGCTGGAGAGGTGTGAATGTGTGCAGGGGAGACTGACACTGAATGGAGATCGTTTAGACCACAACACAATAGAGAAAATAGACTGAATAGATGCTTAGAAAATGACAATAAACATCAGTTTGCTTTTTAGAGTCTAATCAAAATAAAGTCGTTTGACATGATCTTGAAAAACATTTAACTAAATAAAGAGTTTTAGACATATCATCTTCAGATTTTAAATATAACATGGTCAGACATGTGGCTTTAGCTGCAGTGCATTTCTAGATTGCTACAGGGCCAACTTCAATTTTATTTTCATGAAAATATTTCATAAAAATAAATTTCTAATAACTTGACAAAACTTTGAAGCTATTTATAACATTTATTTTTCATTATGACAATAATTAATTCTACATTTGCAATAAACTGCCAGGTGTCAGCTTTCAAATGAGATCATACTTGTGCTTTTAGAACAAATGGTTCATGAACTGTATCTGTTTCAGTTTGGGTATGCCATTTATGGGGATTTTTCAAAATTGGGGGTGAAGCTTAACAGGTTAAAACTCTCAATAAAGCAGATTCGGTACTGTGATTAGTCCTAAAACCAGACTGAAATTTCTCTATCATACTATTCTCATCAAGGAAACTCTGTAGTTGCAATAGCACTGTTTTCTCTGGGGTGGTGATGGCGCAGTGGATAAGACACATGCCTTTGGTGTGAGAGACCCGGGTTTGAATCCACTGTGAGACACCAATGTGTCCCTGAGCAAGACACTTAACCCCTAATTGCTCCAGAGGCGTGTGACCTCTGAAATATAGCAATTGTAAGTCGCTTTGGATAAAAGCGTCAGCTAAATGAATAGATTTTAAAATTAAAAGTCTATCGTATTTCGGAGTTATACCTCCTAAAAAATCTGAGAACTCATTTAAAAAATCTTTGTTTGTTTTTGGAGGACGGTAGACTACAGCAATTACCAATGAGTTTGCCTGATCTAATGCTAAGAGTTGTACCTCAAAAGAAGAATAAAAATCAGTTTCTAGTAAACTACAACAGAAACTGTTTTTATAGACAGTTGCAAGTCCTCCACCCCAGCCGGAACGACGGGGAGTATTAAAAAATTTGTAGTTGGGAGGAGTGAGTTCTGAAAAAGAGCTAATATCACCAACAGGAAGCCAGGTCTCCGTCACGAATAAAAAGTCAATGTTGCCGGCGGTTATAATGTCATTGAAAATAAATGTCTTATTTCCCAACGATCTGGAATTTGCTAAAACCATCCTAATGGATACAGAGTCACTGACCGGCTGTGCTGCTTGATGGGGTACCTGTTCCAAAAAGCGAAGGTGCCGCTGATCCACTCCACCACGCCGCAGAAAAGGGGCATATCCATTGATAGGGCGTCTCCCACGAGCGCCTCGCGATATAAAATCCATGATCCCTCTCAAGGACACTAGCAGTCCAGACGCTAATTCCAACTTCAGTCTAATGGCCGCACCACCCCGCTTTCCTCTCCTCCTGCGGTGCTTCCTCCAGGGAAGTACAGGCGGCACACGGCGTAAGCACAGAGGCAGAGTTCTCGGGAAAGGTGGCGGCGGAAAGCTGGAGCACTCGGCCGACACAGCTTTGTTATAGTCGAACTCCATAGTTGTTTTGATATTGAATAACAACTGGCAGTCATATATGAGTAATACAGTAACATGGTAGGCCACACTTAAGTTAATAAAGGAAAAGGGGTGTAAAGCTGAAAACAGGCAGAAGGAAGTCCAGAGAGACAGACGGCCAGCCAGAGACAACGGCACCATCTTTTTTTTCCCAGCATGGCTTCCTTTGCAACAAATTATGTTTTGGCAGAAACTGATACAAAAACCACAAACTCACATAAAAGCTAAAAATCAAACTGTCCAACTAAAGGCAACACAGATCACAACAATGGTGCCCATTTTCAATAAAATATCAACTACTAAACCTCCAATATTCCAAACCTTAATTTTCCACAAAAAACAACAAAAAAAAACCTTCTGCTGAGATCTTGAGAGATTTATTGTCTTCTTTTATTTGCAGTTGATTTCAGGCTGTGTGGCTTTAAGTCAGTTGTAATAATTGTGTTTTATTTTCTGAGAGTGCAAACATGATGTTGAACCAACATGACATTGTAACACTAGATGCGTTTACATGGACTCTTATAAGGGACTGATCGTTTTTTATTTAAGGGGCCACCGGAGGAGTTTTGAGATCTGTTGTCAAAAAAGACCTGACCCTCCCGCCAACAATACATTTTACAAATCCCCTCCCTGATAATTTATTGATTTCTGTATTGGTTTGTGCTTGGCAAATATGTTCAGAAAGCCATTGTTTTTTTACAACTATGACAAATGACAAACCTCTGCGTACGTTACACATCACACTCCACTGTTATGGTGGCCATTTCAGTAGATTTACTCACATTGTTGTGGAAACAATAAGCAACAGTCCACTGTTACGGTGGCCATTTCAGTAGATTTACTCACATTGTTGTGAAAATAATAAGCTACACTTCCTGCATACTGCTTGTATTCACATGAAATATAACACTAAAACATTGAGAACATTCAACAAAGCACAGTGGGTAACGTTATAAAAAATTAAACACAACTGGCTGCTATGGACTCGTCACTAGGCTTCCTCAGTCATTGTATATTTTAGCATAGGTATTAAGTTACATTTAAGCTGCCAAAGCTGACCATTATCCACAACTCCATTTCTCAGACGAGTGTCAATTTGGAAGCATGTACTCCTTCCTTCTCAAATAAAAAAGGCTGTCGTTTGCACAGTTTCAAATCACTGGGACCAAAAGGATATTTGAAGAGTTGCCTACTTATTGGCGCCAGAAATCACATTCGCTCTTTGTGCCCTCTCAATGGTTTGCAAACTTTGTCTAGAGCGACCTTTTTTTCTTTCTTTTTTTTTATGAGCTGATTGATTGTACGTGTGTCATGTGACATGTGGAGTATTTATTTTGCATGTATTTGAAAGATTTTTCAGTGTAATTCTATTCAAAGTTAATATTATCAATACTAAAAAAATGGAATTAAAACTTTTTTTTTTTAAATCACTTGCGACCCATTTTCTTAATTCTCGCGACTCACCCGAGGGTCGCGCGCAGTCTCACCACTCGAAACCCACATTATTTTACTCCCCTTTATACCCTTCAAGAAAAAAAGGAAATGAAGGATAAACGTGGTGTGCAGAGGGGTAGGTGCCTGAAGTGTGAAGAATACGAGGATTACGACCTGCCAGCACAGGGCAATGCCTGCAGCTACTGTGGATGCACACCAGTACACCACCTTCAAGTCCCAGAGTCTGAGTTGGGTCAGAAATTTGAAAGTTGCCAGAAATTCGACCAGGTATTGTCTACATTTGACATGGTTTATGTTCCTAGCGTTTCTGCTGTTGGTTTGAAGCTTTAAAATAATTGTTGCTAGGCAACGCGAAAACTTTAATAGTTTAATACATTCCAGTTTCATGTCAGTGATGATACTTCGGCAACAGGTGGCACAGTAGCTATAGGATTGCAATTTTCAAAGAAAGCAACTCCAAAATCGTGTTGCTTTCATGTTGCCTAGTAGAACTACACCAAATGTTCATTAAAAAGGGTCCTGCCAGTGTATAATTTATACAGTGAAGTGTATAGCGTTTTATTTTTATATTGTTCATAAATTTTTTTCTTGAATGCTACTGTTAAATACGTCTCCTGTAGCTGAAAAAAATAAAGCAGATTATATTTTTTTTATTTGTATATTATGATGTGTATCTTTGTTCTTATTTTTAATAACAAGAGATTTGTATCTTTGCCAACTTTGGCCTACATGTCTGCCATTATTTTTTATTATATATTTTGTAACCAATATGTTTTGTTTTTAAAATAGGAAAATTATGCTGGCTGTCTTGCTCAGTCACTTGCAAAATAGTTAAACCGTCATAAAAAAAAATCTTAGAAAATCATAAATTGGGATTTTCCTGAAACCTATTGTGATGTGATATTTTTGCCATATCACCCAACCCTCTTCTTGTGCTACAACTGTTTGGCCTGTGCTACAAAACTTTCATCATCTGTAGCACCAGTGCTGTGCACAACAATTTAACGTACAGCCCTGCTGTAGTAGACCTTTTCATAGAATATTGATTTTCAAAACTCTATAGTAGTGCATGTAAAGTGCCTACATGGAATTTTCATTTTCAAAACAGCTGTGGGGCCTATGCTCTGTTGCTATATGGTAACTAGACTAGTTTTCCCATTGACGGAGCATCCTGTTGAATATGGACATGAATACTTTTTCATGACAATGTAATTCCAAAAATCCCTCATTTGGTTTTCTGTTGCAATGTTTGGATTATATAGAATGTAGAATTTAACAAGAAATGCTGTATTGTTGTTCCCCAAAAAGGCAATAAGAAAAGATAGTTTTGAAACTTTTGATTGTTACCATTGTTGAGATTCATATTATGATTGTTGATGTCTGTGTGTCTGAGTCAAGCAAGTAAATTTTTTTTTATGTATTATATGATTACAATATTCTTCAGATGACATGATTAACCAAAATATTAATTTGCATTGAAGATTCACAGATTTATTTCATATCCATAAATTAATGTAAGTTCCATATTAAATACCGAAACATTCAAAGAGTCTAATCAGTAAAGATCTGAAAACCAGATGTGACTCTGACATCATCTCAAAAGCCAAAATCATCAGATCAACTTCCTCTCGTCATTTACTTGCTACAACAAATGTGCTTTATAAACTCACTGTTACAGCAGTCAGAGAGAGAAGAATAATAAAAAGTTCTGGGGCAAGAGACCAACTAAAGCAAATAATGATCTCCATTATGGTGAAAAAAAAACTTTATTATTTTTACTTTATTATCTGTTAATTCGCAGCTAGAACTTTTGTACATGTATGAAAGAAATAATTATAAACTGGTTTGTAAACTCGTTTCACACTCAGTGTTGCTGGAAGTCAGTTGTAGTTATTGTGTTTCTCTTTTTCAGTTCTTGTTTCTCTGTCTTTCAGTGATTCTGCTTATCAGGTGTTCATCAGTGTCTCAATTCACTCACTTATTTTCATTCAAGTGGACTATATTAGTGAACTAATGTAGAGAACAGTGAATGAGGGTATAGAGTGTGATTAGGACACAGCCTCTGAGTGTTGACTTTGAGCGCTGTTAATTCACAGTATATTCCTGTAGACTAGTTTTGTTTTCTACGGTATATTACTGTTTTAATGGAAAATGGTATAATTGTGTCAGAATTTGGCCTGTTGCCAGTATTTTACTGTAAAAAAACCTGGTAAGGTCCAACAGTGTAGATAAAATAATTATGTGTTTGACTTTAACATTTTGTCAAGCATTATTCTTTTTCTTTCTTTTTTTTATATCTTTCCTTTTAACTTATTGTTCCACACATGTCAGGTGTGTCTTGTTAGTAGATGTGGCAGGTAATTATCTGAAAAACAAAAGACTAAAGAATAACACACCCATCTGAAATACACACCTGAGCAGGTTCAAACTGTAAGGTGTGTGTAAATGATCACATGCATAAAATAATTCTGTGTTTGACTTTAATGAAGTATCTGTAGTGAAACAGGTTCTGTGTGAAGAACAGGTGAAGCAGCTTCAGTAGATGAACAGATGATCTTTGTTTGTTTCTGCTGTGAACTTTCACTCTTTTACACGTCACTGTTTCAATGGACTTTGCAAAATAAAGACTGAAATTAAAGCATATGTGTCTTTAAATAATCAATAGAGCTACAAATATAAATACAACAAAAACAAGGATTTAAAGTATAAAAAGTGAAAACGGAAGAAAAGGCTGTTGCTGGTTCTCTTCTCTCTATCACAAGTTCGATCCAATCACAACATCCTCCACAATCACTTCAGCCTTTGTATTTACTATTGTGTAATTTATGAGAGTAATATGTCTGTTTCTGGCTTATCTAGATATTAAAAATGTTCTGAGCATAAACTTTTTTTAAAATTCTCCATATTTTATGGTTATCAAAACTCTAATAGATCTCAATCTGTAAAATCACAGTGATGCATGATCAAAAATGCGGTCCTGGAGGGCCACAGCTCTGCAGAGTTTTGCTCCAACCCTGATCAACTCTCCTGTCTGTAGCTTTCTAGTAATCCTGAAGACATTGATGAGCTGGTTCAGGTGTGTTTGACTGGAGTCCCAGATAGATATAGCAACCATTAAAACAATGTTACATCAATGTTACAGTAATGTGTACATATTTGACTCAACATCACTTTTGCTCCCACAATTAATGTAGAATTTTGTATTTAATCCAAAAATCAATGGTACTGGCATTGAATCAATGTTACAATGTTGGTTCAACATCATGTTTACACTCTCAGAAAATTAAACAACTACAACTGACTTAAAGCCACACAGCCTGAAATCAACTGGAAATAAAAGAAGAAAATAAAACTCTCAAGATCTCAGCAGAAGTTATTTTTGACAATTAACAGGTTTACATGTCAATGTTTTATTGAAAATGTTTTTTTTTCCGTTAGTTGGTCAGTTTGACTCTTGGCTTCTTTGTGAGTTTGTGATATTTGCAACAGTGTGTACTAAAATCATAATTTATTCCAAAGAAAGCCAGAAATAAAAAAAATATCAGCTGAAATAGTTTTCAGCATCATAATTCACTAATTTTACTACTGACCTAAAATAGTAATTTGTTATTAAAAAGTTATATTGACAAACAATACTTTCTTGGTACAGATCAGACATTCTGAATTTTGATTTTTAAAATACATTAAAGAAAGAACAAATCTGGATACACACACAGACATCAAGAATCATCGTATGAACCTCAACAATGGTGACATGCTTCATGCAGCAATGCATGTTAGTATAAAACCAGCATGCATTGCTGCATGAAGGATGCCACCATTGTTGAGATTCATACGCTGAGTCTTAATTTATATGTGTCTAAAACATACTTAGTTACTAATGTAGCCTCGGTTCTCTCTAGAAGAGGGAACGAGTACTGCGTAATATCTTATGCTAGGGGAAATTTTCTTTTCCATGAGATATTGGAGCCAAAAATTATCCTTAACTTTGAATTAAAGGGCACCTATCATGGCATTTAAAATGTTCCTAATATTGTTCTGGGAGTCCCCAACAACAGTTTTACATGCATACAATGACAAAAAAACACTTTTGTTGTCTTATGATATGCATTTATTTTTACCTGATTTGCTCACCGACTCCCTAATGATTCGTTTAACGACTCATTTGTCCAAACCCCTCCTTTACGTGACGCAAATCTGCGGTGATTGGTCAGATGATGACCCAGTCAGTTATTGTTTGCGTTAGCCCAACGCATAAACATATTGATAAAGCACTGCAGTACTACAAGGTATTGCTCTATTCTTTATGATAACTCCAGTAACAGCGACAAACATTTCACATATTTAAAAAAAATTGACATTGGAGACCTAGACCTAGAATCTGCGCTGAGCATAACTCACACACACACACACACACACACACACACACACACACACACACACACACACACACACACACACACACACACACACACACACACACACACACACACACACACACACACACACACACACACACACACACACACACACACACACTTACTGCGCCTTCCCTCCTCGCGCCCCTGAATCTACAAAACCCATAAACGCAACAATTATTAATAATACTTACAGGTTGTGATTCGGAGGAGGAAGCTGATCCATATACACTGGGTACTGAGCCCTCCTTCAGCAACAACCGGCTCGCGAATCCACATTTGAATTCATTTATGTTTTTGAATGATTCGTCATTGAAATGATGAGAACACAACACAAGGTTCGGGCTATACTGTTGTGGTATCGTTGCAAATATGAACTCTAACCACTGATTCTTCACATGCTCGTCCCTGGGCAATCAAAACAAAGTGGCTGAACTATCTTTGCATTGTAGAACACAGCGTCTTCTCAATACAAAACAATACTTTATATACGGTGCACTTTCAGATATAAATCTTTGCAGGATGTTTTCATTCCCTTAGAGCTATATTCCACATTACATGAACAGTCATTTTCAAAAATCCATGATAGGGGCTCTTTAATGTAAAACACATTGCAGCAGCATGCAGACATAGGCAAGACAGCTCGTATGTCTATTTGCTGACCTGCGGCAACTGCAGCAGCCTATCGAGAGAAGCCCCTCGTGATGTCAGATTCGGGCGAGGCCTGGGCTTATAAATAGCTCGATGGGCTGATATAATTGATTTTTCATCTCTTCAGCGAAGCTCACGCATCGCTGGATCCGGAGTGAAGAAGCCGCGCCGTTGACTAAAAGCCTTCTGCGGGACGAGCCTTCATCTCGCCGGCTTCAGGACCAAATGTTCTCTGAGCAGTTAATTTAACTCTGGGGATTTTGCTGTGAATGTACTTGAGTAAAGTCATGAGTACTCCCCAAAAATGATACTCGAGTAAAGTACAGATCCCTCAAAATTGTACTTAAGTACTGTACTCAAGTAAATGTACTCCAGTACTGTCCGGCTCTGGCTTTAAGTCATTTTTAATAATTGTGTTTCATTTTCAAAGAGTGCAAGCATGATGTTGAACCAACATCACATTGTAACACTAGCTGCGTTTACATGGACTATTATAATCGGATTGAAAAACCTTCATGTAAACACCTTAATAGATCCAATTGAGCTCAATCTGATTTGGTTTATTTCTTTTCTAATCCGATCGAGTGAACATGTAAACACTTTAATCGGATTGAAAACCGAAACTAAAATGACTGCACATGTGCAATGACATTGAAGTAGCGTAATGACGTATGACGCACAGAACGAGCTGTTCTTCCTGTAGAATAAAGTTTTGTATGTTAACGAGTAACGAGTGTCCCGTTATTCTAAAATTCTCATTTCATATAAGTATACCGTAATTCCTCAAATAAAAACCGGTATTCAAATAAACGCCGGGCCTCTGATAGTGGCCGGGTGCGTGGTCAACGCGGACAAATAAAGGCCGGTCTCAAATTAAGGCCGGGGAAAAATTAGTGTACACTCAAAGACGGACGCGCGGTGCGCTTGTCATATATCACAACTATTCAGTGTTTTAACCACATGTTTATTTTAGGTTTCAGACATTTAAATAGATAAGATTTATAGCAAAACAATACATTTATAGTTTGTAAAATACACAATGGTGTCTATGGAAGCAGCAATAATCCATTCAAATATATTTGGCGACGTGTTTTATTCATATCAGATACACAGTGTAAGTATAAAGTTTACTCTATTCTTCTCCCAGTTCGCCGGCCACTTACTTTCATGCATTTCGGGAGAAACTGAAGAATTCACGCGCTGTGTAAGTGTAACGTAATAAATCCGACAGGAATCTCTGAACTGCGGTGCCGATCTCACGTTACAGATCAGGATCAATTATAAAGGGTTTTAAACGACAAAACAAACTCACTTACACTGATTTGAGAGTCAGAATATACGATAGTTGATGACATGGTAAGCAAGTTTGTTAATATTTAGAAATAAAAGCGCTACATCTGTCATACAGCGCTATTTTGGCTGTGGTGAACACGTGCCAAGCATGACGCGTCACCATGGAAACTTGGCTGGCGGGCGGGCGGGGATCGCGAATTAGAAATAAAGGCCTGCCTCTAATAAAAGCCTGCTTCAAATAAAAGCCGGCCACCATCTGCAGTTCAGGTAAATAAAGGCCCCGGTCTTTATTTGAGGAATTACGGTAAGTAAATATAAGCACGGCAAAACGGTTAATGCTCATTGTCTCCCAATCATAAACAGAGACAGATAAAAAGTAAATCTGCTGTTTAAAACATATAAAGAACCAATAGAGGAGAATAGTTGCGTGAACAGCAGTGTGTGCATGTCAAAAATAAAATCTGATTTGAAGCTTCCCACTAAGCAAAATGATGTCCAAAAGACGTCTTTTTAAAGTCTTTGTCACAAAAGTCGGACGTTGAAAAGACGTCCACTGATGAGCCAGAATGAAAGTTTTTATGACGTATTTTTTATATGTGATCTGCACGTCCGATATAGACAGCCATGGATGCTTCGTACACAAAGAGTGTGTTGCACAACAATTGTGTTATACAACACACAGTTACGGCAGCCAAAGACAAGCTAAAGTAAAAATAAAGGGGACCGAGAGCCCAACTAAAGCAAACACTGATCACCACAATGGTGACACTTCAAATGAAACAAATATCAACATCTAAACCTCTGCTAATTCTCACTAAGATCATCTGACAGCAATAGTCAAAGTAATTATGTCTAAATGAGACAATAAATTATGTTGAAAATATGTCCACAAAGACCACATTTGAACTAGTTTTTAACCTTGTACGAAGGGTCCATGAACGTGGGAACTGCAAAAATTTGAGTTAAAGTCATGTTTTTAATTAATTTACTATTATATTAGGTATTTGCAGTTTAATATTAAGAGATATTAGTTTTCAGTGGACTCAAATGAAGTAACTTCACAGTATAAATACTAGTTTTTAAACTCAAACTGTTTGAAGCAATCGGTTTCCCAAATGATATGAGTTACCTTCCATGGTATTTTTACGGTAACATTACTGTAAAAAAGGAGAGCTGTAAATTAACGGTAAAGGGCTGTAAATTAACAGTACATTGCTGGCAACACAGCTGCCAGTAGATTACTGTTATTTTACAGCACAATTTTTTAGTGTTCTCGAAAACGACAAATATATTTACATTGTGCATATATTATTGATACTGTAATTGTGGTTTGATGTTGAATAACAGGAAAGTACAGTCTAAATGAAATGATGGTTCACTCCTTTATCTGTTGATGGTTTGAGTGACACGCACACTTTCATTTACTGAAGGTCAAAGAAGACTCCTAAATATAAACAGATTTGCGTAATGATAATGTGTGCCTTGAATTCATTCAGTCGAGTTTGACGATCACTCAGCGATCACTAACACGTTTGCCATGAAATCACTCAGCTTGAATGATACATTTATTATTAGAAATTCTTAATTTTATATTTTAGAAAACAGTATAGGGAAAAAAGTCTGGAACAACAAATATTTTTCCAAACTGCATAAGAACCCTGAATAAATAAAAAAATGCCATTAATCTCTAATGCAAATGTTTGAATATTGAATGATGTGGTGAGTTTGTGTTCAGAACAAACAGGAATTGTAAAGAGACAAAGACATGAAGGAGAAATAAAGATCAGCTGATTTTATTCTGTCACAGATCCAGTTTCCTCAAAGCTTCATCTCTGTATCTGATCTAAAAGATGTATATCAGTGTCCTGCAGGACTGACAGTGTTTGCATGTTTCCTCAAACATTTCCATACACAGCAAAATCCCCAGTATTAAATCAACACTGTTTAGAACATATGGTGCGTGCGTGCGTGTGTGCGTGCGTGTGTGTGTGTGTGTGTGTGTGTGTGTGTGTGTGTGTGTGAGAGAGTGCACAAGTGTGACTTGCAAAAACACATTTCAAGCAGCAAGAGAACACAGCTCCTCACAGCTTCATCTCTGTATCTGATCTAAACTATGGATATCAGTGTTTGCATGTTTCCTCAAATACACATCATTGATCATGAGCAGACAAACCTTTCTCTGTCAAACTACTGATCGCACGCAATGCACATTTATTAATCAAATGTGGATGTTGTAATAGAGTTAAATTTAACATATCTCTGTGTTTATATAGGAACTAAAGGAGTTAATAAGATGATTAAGTGAATAATTGAGTGAAGATTGAACATTATTGAAGACACCTGATGATACTACTACACACTGTAAAAAATATAAAATAAAATAAAAATGGTCAATGACTGAAACAAACAGAAAAACAAAAAATATCCTAATTTAAATAAATTGCAACAAACTTTTACAGAAATTTTCAATCTGATGACATTCTACGTAGCCTCCTCAGACCTGGTTGTCCACATACGTGGACATCACAAAGTCCAGGTTTCGGAAAGTAAAAGTCCTGCCATATTTTTATTCCACCCACAGCAAAAACTCCAGTGTTAAATGAACTTTACTGGGAGTTTATTTGGATCCAGACTCAAGAGTGTTAAAGTTAATGAGATAATTAAGTGAATAATTGAGTGATGATTGAGCATTATTGAAGACACCAGATGTTAACTAGCAGAATCACTGAAGGAGAAAATCACAAATTGTACGTCACCATTATTGAGATCTGTGTTTGATTTAGTTGGGCTCTTGACCCTTATGTTGATAACTTTAGATTTTGTTTGTCTGTTGTATCTGAGTTATATCAGGCAGATGAACAAAGAGAAGAGGTTTTCTGATGTTCTTGATTTATGTTATGATGTAATCATCATATGAACTTGATCACTGAACTTATTAAGATCCTCATTTCTGACTTAGATTTATATTATTGATTACAGCATCACTGATTCTACGTCAAAGATCCAGGATTTTCAATATAATACAAAGGATTTCTTAAAAGTTATTTACTTGTTTTCAAAAAATAAATAATTAAAGTCTTTTTTTATGGCACACATAGACATCAAGATTCAATCTATGCATCTCAACAATGGTGACGAACAGATTTTTGAATTAGGAAATTCAGATTCAGATCATAATTTATTCACACTGCAATGCATGATAGGAGCCATTAATGAGTTGTGATTGGTGGTTGCCAGAATGCACTGCAACATGCTTAATTATTGTCACCATTGTTGAGATTCACAGTCTGATTATTGATGTCTGTATTTCTAAATAAGAATTACTTTTTTTTTTTTTTTAGATATTTTGGATTGTATTAAAAACACTGAAAGTCCTATGCTGTGGAATCACAGAGCAGTTGTAATTAACAAGTTAAACTATCTCAGTAAGTTAAGTTTGCATAATTATGTCATGATTATTTCATTATTATATCAAAGCATAACCAACACCATCCTATCACTTTTTTGCCTTTGTTCATCTAGCTGTTTTAACTCAAATACAAAAGACAAACAAAACCCAAAGTTAAAATATAAGGGTCAAGAGCCCAACTCAATCAAACACTGATCTCCATAATGGTGACGTACAATTTGTGATTTTCTCCTTCAGTGATTCTGCTTGTTATCATCAGGTGTCTTCAATAATGCTCAATCATCACTCAATGAATCACTTAATTATCTCATTAACTTTAACACTGGAGTTTTTGCTGTGGGTGTAATAAAAATGTGGCAGGACTTTTACTTTCTGACCCCTGGACTTTCCACCTCTGACCAAAACTCGGGTCTTAGGAGGTTAAGCTAATTTTAGGTTTATATCGAGAAGTTGCAGGATATAATGCATTCCCATGTTAATAGTGTATGTACAAATGTGCTCCTGATTTACTCCTGATTGATAAAATAACAAAGGTAACTGGAAAGATAAACAAATTCATATAATTCAAACATGAAAGGATATTTGCAGGAGTTTTTGAAGACGGAAAGAATATACAAATAAAAATAAAAACAATTGTGAGATAATCAAACAAACAAAACTAAATGCAAAATATCAGTTGATATAAAAACAAAATAATTTGATGTTTGTATTGTATTCTTTGAACCCAGCAATATTGCCATGTACTTCCAATTGTTAATTTCATCAATACACTGGTGTGTGTAGGGCTTGGCAATAGCGATGAGATCTAAGTGCTGTTTGTAAGAGCTTTGGCTGTTTTGTACAGGATCAGGATCACACACAAACTAAACAGGTGCGAGGACTGATCCACGTAAGCACTGACATGTGATCTCATGATAAGCAAATACATTGTTGTATTTCCATTCATGCACACTTTCACTTTTCACAATCACTCCAGGCTTTGTATTTACTATTGTGTAATTTATGAAAGTAAAATCTGAGTTAAGTAAAATGCCAAAGAAATAAATAAAAAAAATAATCGTGCAAAAGTTAAAAGATAATATTGCAGCGCTTCAAATTATTTATTCTCCTTCCAGTGAATCACTGCTGTTTGCATATGTCCTCATTTGCAAGTTACTTTGGTTAAAACAAACTACGAATAAGCAAACACATTTAAATATAAATATAAAACACATGTAAATATAAATGAGTGTGATGTTTGACTCATTTAACCTCCATAAACTCTTGTATCAGGAATCTGCTTGAGTCTCTCTGGATGAAATTATCTGCTAGAATTCAATGACGGAAACATGAATGTGATGAGCAGAAATGTTACATTACACCTTATGAAGCCACTTTGATGACATTCTGCTTCAGCAAATTTTATAAACACTATATATCAACATTGGAATGCATTATATCCTGCAACATCTTGATAAAACTGGGACTTACGCAAGGATCTTATTTGTGGACTTCAGTTCGGCCTTCAGTACCATCACTGTAAAATATTGTGCAGTAAAATAATGGAACAGAGGAACAACAAGAAGATAAAAAAAGAGAAATACAAGAACTATAACTGACTTCAGCCACAGAAGACATTAAATCTCTGAAGATCTCAGTAGAGGAGGATTAAACAACTCTAAAAAAAAAAAAAAAAAAAAAAAACGGCCTAACCAGCTTCACTTATTACTAACCAGATCAACTTGTTTTTTCATACGTCTACAGAAATTCCCAATTGAGAGGTTTAGATGGAAACATGGATGTGGTGTTCGTAGAAGGTTAACAACTAGTTAAAATGTGGCCATTGTGGACATATTTTCAACATCATTTATGGTCTCATTTAGACATAATTACTTTGACTATTGCTTTCAGATGATCTTAGTGAGAATTAGCAGAGGTTTAGAGGTTGATATTTATTTCATTTGAATATGTAAGACCAGGTGTAAGACCCTTGAAAAAGAGTTTTTTAACCTCAATGGGACTTTCCTGGTTAAATAAAGGTTAAATAAAAAAAAAAAAGGTGTTATTAGCTTCATGTTGATGATGATGAAATCATATCATCACAAAACAAGTATCTAATGTTGTCAGATGCTTTGGCACTTCTAGCCGCCTATCTTGTGGAACTGCAAAATTGCTACCAATAGCATTTATAATATCACTTATTTAGAGATGGATAAAAAAGTATGTGCATACAATGTTTAAAGCAAATGTATCATGTTAAAAAAAAATATTTAACACACTTACATCAAGATTTTGCATATGATTCACAACAATGGTGACAATAAAAAAAATCGTCATGCTGCAATGCATGATGGGTAGCTTTCATAGTTCAATACTCATAATTGATTCCCAAGAATTTTTGTTTTGATTGCCACCATTGTTGTGATTCATATGCAAAATCTTGATGTCCGTGTGTGACTATGTGTTCAAAACGTGTGCAAATGCTTTTTATACTGTACAAATATTTTTTATTCTATTGACACCAATATTGCCGTTCCATAAGGTTGGTGGTTATGAATGCCAAATATAAAAACAATTTCAAACTAATATTTGATGCTTATATTATGATTATGTCATCATTAACAATAAGCTGATAACATCTGATCTTACTTTTTCTTGGCTTTCTATGCCACTACAATTGTGTTATACAAACACAGTTACAGGAGCCAAAAAAAAAAAAACACTGAAGCAAATATAAAGGGGACCAAGAGCCCAACTAAAGCAAACACTGACTGTCATAATGGTGACACTTCAAATATAACAAATATCAACATCTAAACCTCTGCTAATTCTCACTAAGATCATCTGACAGTCAATAGTCAAAGCAATAGGCTGTTTTTTCAACTTAAACATAATTCTTAAATTGAAAAAAGGGAATAAAAGTTCTGATATTTGTATAATTTTATATAGGAACAAATGGTGTATAATTACATTTTTAGAAGATATGAGGCTTTTAGTGTTTCCTTTTTTAATCCCTTGCCATAGCAAAACTGTTTGATATATTTATTATACGTTCACAATTTAGCATCTTTAATGTATTTGCATCATGTTGAAAAAGTTTGGTGGGAATAAAATAAAGCACTTAAGAGGAGTGGCTAAAAATTCAGAGGCTGATTTTGCAAAAACTCCACATTCAAAACAAAATATCTGACCTCCTGTTGGTCGGAGCTAATGACTGTAAATTAGAAAGTTGTCCGGCTCGATGAGATCAATACATGTACTGAGTTTTGTTACTGTATGTAAAACTAACCCCCACACTTTTGTCAAAAGCATTTTGAAATTGACACACTTCCTGCTGCCACCCAGCCAGCAGAGCCATACGGGGCCCACATGGGTTTGACGTGGGCTATCTAACTGGGACCCAGCCAGTTTTGCACCCGGTTTCCATGTAGGCCTCACATGGGTTTGCCCAGATGAAATGAACACTGCTCAGTGTGCACACTACAGACCGTTAAATGTAACACATATCAGTGTTGGAGTTAATGAGATAATTAAGTGATTGAATAATGATTGAGCATTATTGAAGACACCTAAAGCAGAATCACTGAATGAGAAAATTGTAAGCCACCGTTATGGCGATCCTTATTTGCTTTAGTTGGGCTCTTGACCCTTATATTATTAACTTTCGATTTTGTTTGGCTGTTGTTTCTGACTTATAACTGCCAGATGAACAAATGTGATGTGTTAGCTATATGGCAGTCATCATATCAACCATATGTTTAGTGATTTGTGCTGTTGGTTACAGCATAACTGTGATTCTGCATAAATATCCAGAATTTTAGGTATAATATAAAGCATTTCTTAAAAGTTGTTTCTAAAGAAAATCTTTTTATTAGGTACACCCAGACGTCAAGATTCAGTCAATGCATCTCAACAATGGTGACGAGCAGAATATTCAATTAGGAAAAGTAAATAACATTTTAATGAGCTGATGAGTTGAATCAGGTGTGTTTGATAAAAATAAAACGTACAGTGTCTGGGGTGCGCCAATTGCAGGTTTAGGAACCACATAATTTATTCATACCGCAATGCATGATGGGAGCCATTAATGAGTTGTGATTGGTGGCAGCCACTGCATCATGGATTATTATTGTCACCATTGTTGAGATTCACAGGCTGATTATTGATGGCTTGGTTTCTAAATAAATTCTATTGACAGTGTTTTTATAAGAACAATATTTATGAAATATTTTGATACCAATTCTATCAGATCACTAGCCTGGCTAACACCAGACCCAATCTCATTGAGAATTGGGTCTGGGAACCACATGTACATTTTCTCGTATTTGAGGCGTGGTTTACGAATGCCCGGCGCTGTTTATTGGGTGCTAAGAATGTCTATCAAATGCTCATAGCCAACATACGTCGTCATCGTCTTGCTGTTCCCTCCCCGTTCTGTGATCCCCTTTTGTGATAGGTTCCCTAAAGGAGGCGAAAAATCTGGCCATGGTATCCAGACTGCCTTTCAGCGTGAATTGAATCGCGCTGCGGTAAGGCAGTATGGGGAAACCCAGGCTATCAGATCACAGTTTTCGCTGTTCATTTGACTGTTATAAATCAATAACAGCAAACCAACAAAATTCAAAGTGAAAATCTAAGGGTCAAGAGTCCAACTAAAGCAAACACTGATCGCCATAACGGTGGCTAACAATTTTCTCCTTCAGTGATTCTGCATTTTAACACCAGGTGTTCATCAATAATGTGCGCCCCACATGGCTCTGCTGGCTGGGCAGTTGGTGGCAATATAACTTTGACTCACAATAGTCACATCCATGTGATTGGCCTCTTACCACGAACACACTGCTGAAGTTTCATCAAGATCAGTTAATGTATGCAGAAGTTATAACACTTCCTGTTTTTCTTTTCTCGCCATAAATTTGTTTCTTTGCCACGGCCAAACCGTTCGAGATATCAAAAATTAATTCGCAATTTATCATCCTCAATGTCTTGAAGTCATGCCCACAAGATTGGTGGTGATTGAATGAATTACCTAGGAGGAGTATTTCAAATTCCACAGCAAGCGTTTTCCAAATAACCCATAATAGCCGACTTCCTGTTGGGCTGGCGTAAATCTTGACCGAGGGAAATATGTCCGGCACGATGAGATCTATGTGTACTGAGTTTCATATTAATTAATGCAAGCGTGTTTGATATATGGACCAAGTTTTCAGACTCCGTTCAAGGGGGCGCTGTTGAGCTTGTGATCTGTAAAATGACAGTGATCAAAAAAAACAAAACAAAAAAAATCACCCATATAAATACATTAGAGATCAGTCCACTAGTTTGAAACAGAAACACAAGAACTACAACTGACTTCAGACACAGCCTTAAATGAAATCCACTGAAGAGAAAATAAGACATTAGATCTGTGAAGATCTGTATAATGCAGGGAAATTGAATCTATTGAGATAAATTCAGACATCAAGAATCAGCATATGAATCTCAACAATGGAGATATGCTTCATGCTGGGTCCGTGTAACGCTTCACAATTAAATTTTCGGACCATACAATGCAAATGCAAAAATGAAAAATTGAAACCAGACGATTGAAGGGATGATAGTGTTGATGATTTACCTTGGATACGAGCAAGAGTGAGTCTGCAGTGTATTCCTGCATTGCACGTAGAATCAGGGCAACATATTTGGTAATCCACTGTCTCCTAAAAAGAGTCAGTTTGCAAGCAGCAGAAGTCCACCTTATGAGACACGCATAATAGCAGCGAATTAATAAAAAACACAATATTGACCCACGTTCTGTTTTCTATCATGCGCAGTGCACGTTTGCAATGACGTCATATGCACGCAAACGCACCAGGGTTAGATAGAATCAAGTTGAGTGTGAAACCAGACCAGCGCTGCGGGGGGAGCCGGGAACAAACAAGCTCAGACTCGGACCGCAGCAAACGAGCCCAGTGTAAAAGTTCCCTGAGAGTGTTAATTTAACACTGTGGATTTTGCTGTGTACTCAGTTGTGTTCTAAATTTGAAGCTGATATCATAAATATTGAGCAGCTAAAAGGTTTAGCTAAAAGGTTTTAAAGCACTGTTTTAAATTCAATGTCCAGTTTAGAATGAGTTTGAGTGTTTGAGAATTATACCTAATTATATCATAAATGAAAATATGTACCAAATCAAACTGTTATATTTGATAAAAGCAACATTTAACTAGAGCTAATATTCTAATAAGTGTTTTTGTACACGAATGAAATAAATAACCCCAAACTTACATATTTATGCTGAGCACAATTAATACACATCAATATATTCAAATAAACACAAACTCAAAGCACTGGCTGTGTAAAGGTGCAACATAAATTTTTATTTTGTGATAAAAATCTATGAAGGGATTTTTACAGGCCTCTATTGTAGCTTTATCCTTCATTCATCGAGACTCAGAAGACTGTTGCCTTTAACTGCAAACTGAACTGAAACTGATCTGAAAGAATGACTCAGAGAAATGAAGCGAGTAATCGAGTCCTCTGCTGGTCTCTGGAGGAAATCACACAATCCTTAATCTGATCATCTGTGAAATACTGACAAAACAGCACACATATACAATCACTGCAAACATGACAAGTGCTTATTAATCATAAGAAATAACTCAAATAAAACATGTCCATTAACTTGATTTTTCAACATTAAGTTTTCAGGTTAAAATGAACATGAATGTTAGCCTGACTTCGTCATACTCATATTCTACTCAGAATGTGAGTCTGATACTGCTCCATAGGGCTTTGATTATGAGGCGTGTCTTAACCGAACCAGGAAAAAAACAACAACTCTGCACTCAATTGGATACTTACAATTGGATAGACGTACAACCAGCTTTCAACCTTCCAACCTACAACCTTTTTACACAGGGCCTCTGTGTTCAAGTCAAACCACAATCTTTTATCAATAATTTTCCCCAGATATTTATAGCTTTCCACACATTCCATCTTCTTGTTCTTAATAAATGTGTCTTGGGAAGGATGTGTTTGTGTTCTGAAGTCAATACTCATGTCTTTTGTCTTGGATACATTGAGCTGCAAACAGGCATCATCACACCATTTTACGAAATCATCAACCACTGGACCATAGGAGATTTCATTGTCTTCTAGAAGACTCACAATGACTGTAAAAATTCCTTATTTTATGTTTACTTATACAATCATTTGTATATAAAATATACAATAAAGGAGACAAGACACATCCTTGAGGAGAACCTGTAGATGTTATCAGGGGAGCTGAGCAGAGGTGGGAAATCCAGGGCCCAATGAGTAGAAGTCCTGCCATATGTTTATTCCAGCCAATAAACTCAGTCAGCTGATTCCACTAATTAGTTCTCTCTCCTGTCTGAATTAGCAAATCCAGGTGATTGGAACAAAATACTGAGGAGGACTTTTACTTTCTGAACCTGGACTTTACACCTCTGCATAGCAATGCCACATGACAGGCAAGAGCAAAGAAATAAACCCGAACTGGACCTTATCGTAGCCAAAAAAATCTGCATATTAAATATGGAGTAATTTCAGCCACAACCTCAGATGAAATCCAAGAGAAAAGAAGACATTCAATTTGTGAAGATCTCAGCAGAGGAGGATTAAACAACTCCACAAACAGCATTACTAACCAGACTGACTTTATTTCTGCCAGACAAAAGTTTTATTGAGAATTAACAGAGGTTTAACTCTAATGTGTTTCATTTGAAGTCACCATATCAGTGATTAGTGTTTCCATTAGTTGGGCTCTTAACTCTTATTATATCTTTTGTCTTTATTTGCCCGCTGTGACAGTGTGAAAGTCAAACACATTTGCAGCAGCAAAGAAAGTTAAAGTGAAGTGAAATCAGGTGATCATGGTTAGCTGTTGATGCTTTGATAATCATCATGAAACAGAGTGATTCACTTAGATCCTGTAATTTAACAATTATGTTGTGCCACTAATATATTCACATCACAAACCATGTGTTACTGCGCATTGAGATAGCACTCGTTTTAAATATTTTAACAAACTTGAAATAAAAAGTTGGTCTGTGCAGACACACACAGATATCACCAATCAGCGTATGGATCTCAACAATGGTGACAATCACAAATATTTAGATAAACAGAATAATTCAGAACATTACTGAAAAGCTACTAATTCACAACAAAAACAACAGCAAAAAATAAAAGCAAATATTTAGAATCAAACTAAATAATATGACAATTCATCTTTTTTATTCATGTTGCAATGCATGCTGGGAGTTTTGTACTATGTTGGTACCCAGCATGCATTGCATCAAAGTACTTTTGATTGTCACCATTGTTGAGATTCATACGCTGATTGTTGATGTCTGTGTGTGTCACTGTAAACTAATTTTTTCGTGCTCATGTTTGTTAATGTCTTCTAACTTGTTATAATATTGCTGGATCTCATACTGCAGTAACACAGGGTATGTGTTGTGAAAAATTATTAATGTGACAACATAATTGATAGACTAAAATGCCTCAGTGAATCAGGTTGTTTCATGACAATTATGAAGACAATCAACAGGAAACCATCATCACCTGACCTCGTTTCACTTTAGCTTTCTTTGCTGCTGCAAATGTGTTTGACAAACACACTGTCTCAGCGGACGAAAAATACAAAAGATTTAATAAGAGTTAAGACCCCAACTAATGGAAACACTAATCACTGATATGGTGACTTCAAACGCATTAGAGTTAAACCTCTGTTAATTCTCAATAAAACTTCTGAAGACGTCTGACAGAAATAAAGTAAATCTGGTTAGTAATAAGTGAAGCTCTTAATGCTGTTTGTGGAGTTGTTTATTCCTCCTCTGCTAAGATCTTCACAGATTAAATGTCTTCTTTTCTCTTAGATTTCATCTGAGGCTGTGGCTGAAATTACTCTTTTGGCTACGATAAGGTCCAGTTCGGGTTTATTTCTTTGCTCTTGGCTGTCATGTGGCAAGAGGTGTAAAGTCCAGGTTCAGAAAGTAAAAGTCCTCCTCAGTATTTTGTTCCAATCACCTGGATTTGCTAATTCAGACAGGAGAGAGAACTAATTAGTGAAATCAGCTGACTGAGTTTATGGGTGGAATAAACATATGGCAGGACTTCTACTCATTGGGCCCTGGATTTCCCACCTCTGATTATGGTAGTACCCAGCATGCATTGCAGTATGAATAGTTTTTTAATGGTCACCATTGTTGAGATTCATATGCTGATTCTTGATATATGTGTTAGTTTTGGTAATGAATTACATTTTCTGTAAAATCCTTCATACTATCTGAAATTCATTACATTTCTAGTTCTTATGTTGTAGAAACTATTTTCAAATACAACTGATCATATAATCAGAAATTAGACTCTGAATGAGATCAGTGAATCAAATTATTAAGTGATGATTGTCATCATTAAACCTTGACCATCATCACCAAATCATACTTTTCCTTGACTTTTGTGCCATAGCGAATGTTTTATAAACACTCAATTACAGCAGCCAAAGAATTACTTATACTCAAACATTAAGGGTCAAGAGCCCAATTAAAGCAAACGCTGATCTCCATCATGGTGACCTTAAACCTTGTATTTCTTGTGTTTCTCTTTCCTTCAGTGATTCTGCTTGTTAACAGCAGGTGTTAATCACTAATGAGCAATCATCACTTAATTGATGATTAATTAACTTAACTATACAATTATTATTCAATTATCATTCTGGGATCTAGAAATATTCTATACCTCATTCAGTTTGAGTTCTGTTTCAGTCATTCAAGACACTTCAAGTTTCGGTATTATTTGAGTGCAGTGACCTCAATTTAATTGAGTTAATAGTACTGTTAGGTTTTACAGTGTAAGCACTGATATGGTGACTTCAAACGCATTAGAGTTAAACCTCTGTTAATTCTCAATAAAACTTCTGTAGACGTCTGACAGAAATAAAGTCAGTCTGGTTAGTAATAAGTGAAGCTCTTAATGCTGTTTGTGGAGTTGTTTATTCCTCCTCTGCAAAGATCTTCACAGATTTAATGTCTTCTTTTCTCTTAGATTTCATCTGAGGCTGTGGCTGAAATTACTCTTTTGGCTACGATAAGGTCCAGTTCGGGTTTATTTTTTTGCTCTTGGCTGTCATGTGGCAAGAGGTGTAAAGTCCAGGTTCAGAAAGTAAAAGTCCTCCTCAGTATTTTGTTCCAATCACCTGGATTTGCTAATTCAGACAGGAGAGAGAACTAATTAGTGAAATCAGCTGACTGAGTTTATGGGTGGAATAAACATATGGCAGGACTTCTACTCATTGGGCCCTGGATTTCCCACCTCTGGAGCTGAGAGACTACCATTTACTCACACTCCATAAAGTACAATTAACTCTGAAATTATGCTCTCATTGAGGGCAGTGATTCAGGCCAACCAATGATTATGTTAAAACACAACCAACACCCTCATATCACATTTTCTCTGTGTTCATCTGGCTGTTGTAACTGAATTTCAGCAGCCAAACAATTTCTAAAGTTAATAACATAAGGTTCAAGAGCCCAACTAAAGCAAACACTGATAATGGTAACATACCAATTACGGTTTTCTCCTTCAGTGATTCTGCTTGTTAACATCAGGTGTCTTCAAAAGTGCTCAATCATCACTCAATTAATCACTTAATTATCTCATTAACTTTAACACTCTTCAGTGTTCATTTAACACTCTGAGAGTGTGGACTCATATAAACACTGAGCAGTGTTAATTTAACACTGGGGATTTTGCTTTGTAGGCAAACTGAAGAGGGTCTAACAGATTATTAACTTTACCTAACAATTCTTCTTTTACTAATTTCTCAAAGAATTTCATTATAAGGGATGTTAACGCTATTGGCCTAAGGTCATTTAATGTTACAGCATGTGTAGTTTTCGGCACTGGCACTACAGTGGCTTCCTTCCAAAGTTTTGGAACTCTCTGGAGGGCAAGTGATCTTTGAAAGATATTACAAAACACTGCTGCCAATTGTTCTGCACAGACCTTAATCAAACGCCCTCCGATTTTATCTGGACCAGGGCTTTTTCTCACATTACAACCCTTGAAGACTTCCATCACAGACAATTCATCAAAAAAGTTATAAGCACAACCATAACTCATTTTAGGTTTCATAGACTCTGTCACAGGACCAAATTCAGGCACATCAAATCATAAATAAAACTTATTTAAGTCCTCTACCAACTGACTACTAGAGTCATACCCAGGTAATTTAACTTCTTAGTCTGTTACTCTTTTTAAAACAGTTTTATACACAGGAACAAGTAGGACAGTATTATGGTCCGATGACCCCACTGGAGGCTGAATCAAAGACTTATATGCATCCTTAATTGATCCATAACAAAGGTCAAGAGTTGTATTATGACGTGTGGGGCAGGACACATATTGATAAAAATTCCGCAAACACTGCTTCATGGAACATTTATTAAAATCGCTTTAATTAACTTTTTTATGACAGCATGATCTGATATGTTGGCTTTAATTAACTTTTTTATGTCAACAGGATGCACATAACTGGGTTACGTTAAACAAACACTGAAGCAGTGTTAAAGTTAATGAGATAATTAAGTGATTGAGTGATGATTGAGCATTCAACTCAACTCAACTCAACTTTATTTATAGAGCACTTTCAAAACCACAAGTGGAACCAAAGTGCTGTACAGAAGGTATAAAAGAAAAAAGTAAAAACAAAGACATAAAAACAATGCAAACATATGACAAAAACTTACAAGGCATTGTCAAATGCTAACGAGAACAAGTAAGTCTTAAGCGCACTCTGAAAAGCACCCAATGAAGGACAAGTTTTTACAGACAGAGGAAGGTCATTCCAGAGCCTGGGAGCTGCAACAGAGAATGCCCGATCACCTTTGCATTTTAAACGGGATCGCGGAACCATGAGAAGCAATTGATCATTAGAGCGCAGAGATCTACTGGATTGACAGCGACTGATTAAATCAGTAACATAATCAGGTGCTAGGCCATGCAGAGACTTGAAAACATACAACAAAGTTTTGTATCGAATTCTGTATCGTATGGGTAACCAATGTAATTTAATTAAAACCGGAGTAAAGTAAAAGTATTAATTAATACGCGGAGTAAGAGTAATCTTAGTGCCCGTTAAAAGTCTGGCAGCTGAGTTCTGAACGAGCTGTAAACGGGAGAGAGATGCCTGACTCACACCCAGATACAATACATTACAATAATCCAAACGTGATGACACAAAGGCATGAACAACTTTCTCCATATCCTCAAAAGAAAGGATAGATTTCAATTTAGAAATTGATCTAAGATGGAAAAAACTATTCTTAACGACAGCATTGATTTGCCGGTCAAATTTAAGCTCAGAGTCAAAAATTACACCAAGGTTCCTCACGCTAGACAATTTTTTCCCAGGAAGCAACCCCAGGCAGTCATCATCCACACAGCCCTTATTTCCAAATAAAATCATCTCGGTCTTATCCTCATTTAATTGGAGAAAGTTGTTCGCAAGCCAACACTTAACTTCGGCCAAACATGCATGGAGAGACTGAATGGCACATTTATGCCCATGTTTCAGTGGTAAGTAAATTTGAGAATCATCCGCATACAGATGATACTGAATCCCAAATTTCTCAAAAATCGAGCCTAGAGGGAGCATATAAAGGGAAAATAAAATTGGTCCCAGTATAGAGCCCTGTGGAACCCCACACACAAGAGGGGCAACAGAAGAAAAATAATCCCCTAAACTGACTGAAAAGGTCCTATCCTTCAAATAGGAAGAGAACCATTTCAGGGCTAAGCCCTGAATACCAACCTGATTCCTAAGACGATCAATGAGAATGTTATGATCAACTGTATCAAATGCCGCTGTAAGATCTAACAAAAGCAAAACAACACGGTTTCCAGAATCAACACCTCGTAGGATATCATTAGAAACCCTCAAAAGAGCAGACTCTGTACTATGACCAGCTCTAAAACCTGACTGGAATCTGCGATTTTATTCCTCATTAAAAAGTCATTAAGCTGTGAATGCACAATTTTTTCCAGTATCTTCGAAATAAAAGGCAATTTTGAAATCGGACGAAAACTACTCATGTCAAAGGGGTCTAAGCCGTTTCTTTTTAGAAGGGGCTGAATAACCGCATGCTTAAAACTAACCGGAACAACACCAGATGACAAACTAGTATTCATAATAGACAGAATACTTGGGCCAATTGAATCAAGTACCTTCTTAAACAGAGAAGAAGGGAGCACATCACCAGGAGACCTGGTGGGCTTCATATGAGCAGTTATATCATTAAGCTGCTGCAGAGAAACAGGCATAAAACAGGTTAATTGGTTCGTAGGGTCAACATGAGCAATAAAACCATTGTCAACACACTGTTAGACCTTACCAGGTTTTTTACAGTAAAATACTGTATAAAATACAATAGCATACCATTTTCCATTAAAACAGTAATATACTGTTGAAAACTAAACTAGCCTACAGGAATATACTGTGAGTTAACAGCTCTCAAAGTCAACACTCAGAGACTGTGTTCCTAATCACATCCTATACCCTAATTCACTATTCCCTATAGTAGTTCACTAATATAGTCCACTTGAATGAAAATAAGTTGATGAATTGAGACACTGATGAACACCTGATAAGCAGAATCACTGAAGGACAGAGAAACAAGAACAGAAAAAGAGAAACACAAAAAATACAACTGACTTCCAGCAACACTGAGTGTGAAACCAGTTTACAAACCAGTTTATAATTATTTCTGTCATACTTGTACAAAAGTTCTTGTTGAGAATTAACAGATAATAAAGTAAAAATAATAAAGTTTGTTGTCACCATAATGGAGATCAGTATTTGCTTTAGTTGGTCTCTTGTCCCTGGACTTCTTACATTATTCTCTTTCTGACTGCTGTAACAATGAGTTTATAAAAGCACATTTGTTGTAGCAGGAAAAAGTCAAGAGGAAATTGATCTTGTGGTTTTGCTTTTGTGATCAGATTTTCAGATCTGTATATATGATTTTCTGATCTTTGAATATATGGGTATTTATTAATTTATGGAAATAAAATAAATCTGTGAATCTACAACATGAAATCTATATTTTGGTTAATCATGTCTTCTGAAGAATGTTGTAATCATATATTGGATTAAAAAAATCCTGCTTGAGTCAGACACACAGACATCAACAATTATAATATGAATCTCAACAATGGTAACAATCAAAAGTTTCATGCAGCAGTGCATGCTGGGTTCCAGGATAATATAAAACTCCCAGCATGCACTGCTGGGACTCCCAGCATGCACTGCTGAAAATATTGCCACCATTGTTGAGATTAATGTGCTAAATTGTGATATCTCTGTGTTTCTACAAGACAGTGTAGCTCTGTTTTTTTGGTTTATGTATGATGTGTTAAAAAAAATGAATCATTGTAATTTATTGCTGTGGTTTCACAGTGGTGGTAATGTAACACTTTTGGTTGAGGATTAAACTTTGAATGAGTGAGAACAAATTCTTTAGTGGATGAACAGACAATATGATGATTTATTATATTTTGACAAATCCAATCATTAATAAACTGTGTGTGTGCACAAGTGTGACTTGCAAAAACACAGTTCAAGCAGCAAAAGAAAAAGACATGTTATAGCATCAGCATACCAACTAAAGCAAACACTGATCTCTTTAATGGTAACTTCAAACCAAACATTTTCAATTAAACATCTCAATAACAACTTCTGTAGATGTATGACAGAAATAAAGCCATACTGGTTAATAATAAGTGTAATAATGTGTAATGGCTGGAAGTCAGTTGTAGGTCTTGTGTTTCTCTATTTTCTGTTCTTGTTGTTCATATTTCCTTCAGTGATTCTGCTTGTTAACAGCAGGTGTTCATCACTAATGCTCAACAATCACTTACATATTCCCCTACTTATCGCACTGCCACACTGTCAATGTTACTTTTACTCTTTGTAGTGTGGATTTTCCTGTGGGGTTGAAAGGGTTAACAGTGAAAGATAAAAAGCAGGGGCGGAGTGGGACCAAAAAATCTACCGGGAAATTTCGTAGACCACCGGCCCTCATCGCCGGCAGGGCCGGATTAAGAGTTCAGATGGCACAATGTCTTGTAGGCCCCCTCTTAGGCAGGCATTTATATTTTGAACTAGGACATTAATATGGCATTTACAGTTTTACTGACTTAAAAGGAACTTTGTTGAACTATGCTGGAGTAAAGTTCATAAATTCTTTCACATAGGATTTTGTAAAATTATGTTGGGTGGACCTCTGTGCCTCTAGGGGGGTTCGGGGGTATGCTCCCCCGCAAGAAAATTGTGTACATTTTAAGGTTAAATGCATCAATCTGGTGCTCTTTGAGAGATCAAAATTAAGAGCTTCAACCCATGACCTGCTCATTGAAGAAAGAAAAAGTATTGATTTGTACAAGGACATTAAAGAGGGCTCAAACATCTTATGAGAGTCTCAGTCTATATTACATTATCAATGGTGTTTTAGGGTGCCAAACAATTATTATAATAATGTAATAATGATTTATATAATTATTCCTATGATGTAAAATCCATATCGCCTATAAATGTACTGTATAAATGAAAATCAATATTTCAAAAGTATATTAGCCTACATTACACTATAGTATAGGAAAACTAAAATACTTTTGTCCTAATTTCTTCACTTGCAAGAAATAAACCCTTGAGCTTTTATTTTGGAGAAAACACCAGATCACCATGCTGATCGCGTGAGCAAAGAGAGCACTTTTCTTTCAATCACGCAGCACAAACATGCCTATAATTAAAGTCTTGTGCTGTTTTATAAAGGCACAAAGCCATATCATGGTTTCAATTTTAGATCATTGGCAAAATATAACGCTAGAGACCTTTATGGTATAGGCGGTACATTTTACATCTCATATGTGTTGGGAAAAGGGAGAAGAGAGAGTTCGGCAAAAGGCGGATTCGAACTCGGGTCGAACGCGTCAAAAGCTGCATTCAAATACCTCACACCCTACGACCTACGCCACTGTAGCTGCTTCGTGACGGGCGTCTTTTTGCTAAAAAGACAGGCACTTAGTGCAAATATACGCTCCGTTATCGAAAATGTAAAAAAAAAAACATTTTTTTCCCCCCTTGCTTTGGCCCCAAGTGCGCATAGCAAACTTGCAATGTATAACTATTATCAGACCGGCCCTCGCGGCCTCAAAACACTACCGGCCCACCGGGGAAACTCCCGACTCTCCCGATTGCCACTCCGCCCCTGATAAAAAGACACACCCACAAAATGTATTTTAACAGCAATAAACTGTAAGTTATAAAACAGGTTTATACTGGCAACACTGTTGCCAGTAGTTTACTGTAAAATCTTGTTTTTTGGGTCACCATTGTGCTGAAGAGTAGATCCTTCAGTCCAGGAGAAGATCTACAAACATTGTTGATATGCTGCATGTAGTTTTATTTAAAAGTCAGTGACTGTGTAGTTGCTGGTCCAGTTGAAATCTCTTTTTTTTCAAAAGTTTTTTTTTTTTTGGTTTATAATTAAATAAGTTCACAATAATACTTTGCTCACATTATTAATGCATTATAAATTTTAGTTAATACTTTTAAATGACAGTTTAATGCAGTCGGTTTCTGCAAGTGAAATTAGCTAACTTCAGTTTTAGTGCATTTTTACAGTAAATAACTGGCAACAGTGTTGCCAGTATTTTACTGTAAAAAAACCTGGTAAGGTCTAACAGTGCAGATGAAATCTGAGATCTAATTCCATCAATTTTTCCAATAAAAAAGTTTAAGAACTCTTCACACATCTTAGCAGAAGGAGTGAATGAAGGAGTAGCAGTAGGATGAAGAACAGCATTTACAGTCGAGAAAAGTACTCTAGAATTATTACAGTTTCTGGAGATGATGTCAGAAAAGTAATTTGATCTAGCCAATTTAACAGCTCTTTGATATTCGTTCAAATGGTTCTTCAAAATCTCATAAGAGACTTGTAATTTATCTTTAACCCATTTGCGTTCAGCCCTCCTACACTCCTGCCTAAGAGCGCGGGTAGTACTGTTCAACCAGGGCTCCGATCTGACTTTTTTCCCCCTGACTTTGACAGGAGCCACAACATCTAAAATCTCTAAACAAGAAGAATTAAACTGATCGACCAACTCTTCCAAACCCATACAGGGAGAGTGTGACTCGATCAATGAAAAAAAAGAGGAGACATTAAAAGCAGCTGAGAAACTACTAGATGTGCATGGATTGAGTATGCGAGATGAAACCAAGGCAGAAGCAATATTACTCGGCGCGCCACAAGGAAAGTTAGAACTTAAAATTACAGTCTTATGGTCCGAAAAGACAGTATCGACAATCTTCACGCTATCAACAAAGAATCCCTTAGATAATACAAGGTCAAGCGTATGACCACGTTCATGAGTTGGACCCAAAACGCATTGCAAAAAATCAAATGACTCTGTTAAATTTAAAAATTCTTTGACCAGGGGCTTTGAAGGGCAGCACACATGTATATTAAAGTCCCCTAAAATTAAAATATTGTCAAAAGAAGGGACAATACCAGATAAAAATTCAGAGAACTCCTGTATGAAATCCCCATGAAAGTTTGGGGGTCTATAAATCAAAACACATAACACAGATTTAAAAGAACTCAGCGTAATTAGCTGAGATTCAAAAGTGCAAAAAGATGCAGAAGGTGAAAGTCTACACTTAAACTTGTCTTTAAAAACAACTGCAAGACCCCCGCCCCGGCCAACAGACCTAGGGGTACTAAAAAAACTGCAACCAGGAGGAGAAAGTTCAGAGAGAGAAGTCATCTCACCAGCCTTAAGCCAAGTCTCAGTAACAAATAAAAAATCTATTTCATGAGAAAGAAAAAGATCGTTCAAAATAAAAGTCTTATTTGCCAGAGATCTCGCGTTAATCAACGCCATTGTCACTGGAGTGGGAGTGGAATCGAAAGAGGATTGCAGAGAGGAATCACACAATGTTACCGGACTCCCGAGGGAGCGAAGATTCCGATGATTAACTCCCCGATCTGCAGACTGTCGCCTTACGTACACCATCCGCGAAGACCGAGGCATCAACGCCGAAGACGGGAAGACAGGCACAATGTATGAACATCTCAGGTTCACGACCACGGCCTCCGCCATCGAAGAAGCAGTTCCGATGACTGGAAACTTCCCGATCTTCTTCGATCTCACAAGGACTCCAGAACGCTTCCCACGCCTCCTTCGCCGTTTCCTCCACATGCACAGACATCCCGGCAGGTAACACATGTTCCTCAACGCGACCGGCACATAATGCGAGTGCAGATGCCAATCATCTCTGGGATCGCGAAATAAACAATCAGACATAGCCGATCGAATATTAAACAGCGTCATGCGATCATATACCAGAGGGGAGCAAACAGAGCGCGTGATAAAACAAACAAGAAACATTACAAATAAAAGAGACAAGGACAGACTGTGGCAAGCCGGCAAACATCCTGGCGCCATCTTGACTCGACTGTCGACGTATCGACGCGCATTATTGAAGACACCTGATGTTAACAAGCAGAATCACTGAAGGAGAAAACCGGAATTTAAAGTCACCGTTATGGAGATGAGTGTGTGTTTTAGTTGGGCTCTTGACCCTCACTTTATTAACTATATATACTTTGTCTGCATGCTTTACATGAGTTTTAACAGCCATATGATCAAATCGAAAAGGTGATCTGATGGTTATGTTATAACATACATCACAATCGTTACATCAATCATTACATCATTACATCACAATCATTTGACCAGAATCACTGAACTCATATAGAACCTGATTTCTGAGTTAAGTTTATCTGATGGATTATAGCAACACTGCCATTGTAGAGCAGACAATTTTTAGCCTTTTCTATAAAATCTAAATGATCAAATATATAAAAAAGAAACAGTTTGTGTCGCCACACACAGACAGCATGAATCAGCCTGTGAATATCGACAATGGTGACAATTGTAAAGCATGTTGCAGTGCATTCTGGGTGTCACCAATACTCATTCATGGCTCCCATCAGGCATTGCTGCATGAATAAGGCCCTGTTTACACGAGAACGATTACGAGTGAAAACGTAAAAATATTTTTACGGATGTGCCTTTCGTTTACACGGCAACGGCGTTTTGGGGGCTTAAAAACGCAAAAAAGTGAAACCACCCTTCAGAGTGGAAATCTCAAAAACGCTCCGCCGTCGCGCTCGCGTCTAAATGGCAAAAACGCAAATCTGCTCACGTTGGCTCTTGTCACGTACGCGTTTACGTCACAGGCATGCGTTAGTACAGGAAAATAACAACCAACATGTCGAATTATTTCCATACGTCGGACCTTCAAGTTGCCCTAACAGCTCTGATAAATGAACTAGACTCTTTTCAGCAGTTGTACAAAATATTCTCAGACATTGGTTTGTTGTGTTGCAGTGCTTCACATTGCCACCTAGCCGCCTGGAGTGCATGCTACATCGTATTTCACACACTTTTGCGTCACCATATGCACGCAGATTTCCCTTCCATAACGCTCGTCTAAACGCAGAATAAAAAGTGACAACGCAGTGCCACTGTTGCGTTTTCTCTTCAGCTCGTTTCCGTGTAAACATAGCCTTAATAATGAGCTTATGTTCAGAGGTGATCTGTTTATCACCATTGCTGAGATTCATACGCTAAATATTGATGTCTGTGTGTGCTTGCATACAAATGTATTTTTGGATTTATTTTTTATTTTTATAGATTTGATAATTTGGATTTCATTGAAAAGGCTAAACATTTTATGTTCTACAATGGCAGTGCTCCTATTATCAATAAAAAAAACCTAACTCAGAAATTGGGTTCTACCTAACCACCCGCTTTTTGCTCCGCTGCGCTTAAAGAAAATCAAAGAAAATAGTCCAACGCCGTGGTACAATGAGCACACCCGGGCCCTTAAGAGAGCAGCCAGAAAAATGGAGCGAAACTGGAAGAAAACAAAACTAGAGGTATTTCGGATTTCATGGAAGGAGAGCTCGATTGCTTACAGAGAGGCCTTAAAAGATGCTAGAACTAATTATTTTTCAACCCTATTAGAAGAAAATAAACATAATCCTAGGTATTTATTTGAACAAGTGACTAAACTAACGAAAAAGAAAGCTTCAAGCCCAGAAGTTTATAAGAAACACAGCAGTAATGACTTTATGAACTTCTTCACTTATAAGATTGATAATATCAGGGACAAAATTATAACTATGCAACCGTCTACTACAGTATCGCATCAGGGAGTATATTGTAGTCTCCGTGAGGAGCATTTTGATTCATTTGTTGCTATAGGAGAGGAAGAATTTTGCAAAATTGTTAATTCATCTAAATCGACAACTTGTATGCTAGACCCTATACCGACTAAGCTACTGAAAGAGATGCTTCCAGAGGTCATAGATCCTCTTCTAGATATCATTAATTCATCTTTGTCATTAGGATACGTACCAAAAACCTTTAAGTTGGCTATGATTAAACCGCTTGTTAAAAAACCGCAACTTGATCCTACAGAATTAGTCAATTACAGGCCGATCTCGAATCTGCCTTTTCTGTCAAAGATACTAGAAAAAGCAGTATCCTCACAACTGTGTTCCTTTTTAGAAAGAAATAATATCTGCGAGGATTTTCAGTCCGGATTTAGACCGTACCATAGTACTGAGACTGCTCTCATTAAAGTCACAAATGATTTGCTCCTATCATCCGATCGTGGTTGTATCTCTCTATTAGTGTTACTTGATCTTAGTGCGGCATTTGATACTATCGACCACAACATTCTTTTAAATAGACTAGAAAACTATGTTGGCATTAGCGGAATTGCACTAGCATGGTTTAAATCATACTTATCTGACCGATATCAGTTTGTAGCAGTAAATGAAGAGATGTCTTATCGATCACAAGTTCAGTATGGCGTACCACAAGGCTCAGTACTAGGACCGCTGCTCTTCACTCTGTACATGCTACCATTAGGAGATATAATTAGGAAATATGGAATTAGCTTTCACTGTTATGCTGATGATACTCAGCTGTATATTTCTTCAAAACCTAACGAAACTTACCAATTCACAAAATTAACAGAATGCATAGCTGATATAAAAAATTGGATGACCAGTAATTTCCTATTACTAAATTCTGAAAAAACAGAGATTCTAATCATTGGACAAAAAACTTCCTCACCTAATAACCTAGAATACTGTCTAACACTTGATGGCTGCTCTGTTAAGTCTTCGACGTTAGTTAGGAACCTGGGTGTGCTCTTTGATACCAATCTTTCATTTGAAAGTCACGTGTCTAGTATTTGTAAAACCGCATTTTTCCATCTTAAAAATATATCTAAATTACGTCATATGCTCTCACTGACAAATGCGGAACAATTAGTTCATGCGTTCATGACCTCAAGGCTAGATTATTGTAATGCTCTACTGGGTGGTTGCCCTGCACGCTTATTAAACAAACTACAGCTAGTTCAAAACGCAGCCGCTAGAGTTCTTACCAGAACCAGGAAGTATGACCATATTAGCCCGGTTCTGTCAACACTGCATTGGCTGCCTATTAAACATCGTATAAATTTTAAAATATTGCTGATTACTTACAAAGCACTAAATGGTTTAGCTCCCCAGTACTTGAGCGAGCTCTTAACGCATTATAGTCCTTCACGTCTATTGCGATCTCAAAATTCTGGCCAGTTGATAATACCTAAAATATCAAAATCGACTGCTGGCGGTAGATCCTTTTCCTATTTAGCACCAAAACTTTGGAACAATCTTCCTAACACGGTCCGGGAAGCAGATACAGTCTGTCAGTTTAAATCTAGACTAAAAACACATCTCTTTGGCTTAGCATACACATAACACATTATAGATTTCTATAATTCAATGTTAGGCTGCATAGATTAGATCAGCCGGAACCGGGAACACTTCCCATAATTCCTGATGTACTTTGTACATCATAAGAAGGATGGCGTCTACGCTAATATTAGTCTCTCTGTTTATCCCGAGGTTTACCGCAGACCGCCGGATCCAGGGCATATCCATATCTGATGAAGGACCATCACATGGACACGTCGACACGCATTATCAGGGCTGTGAAGGCCCATGGACAACTCACCACTCATCTCCTCACCGGCCGGATGACCCAACCCAACCAGATGAACTGGATAATATCGTGAAAGTTCTGATCCCATCTGACTCCTGGCATTATGCTGCCTAACTCATAATCATACACTGTTCATTCGTTGGCCAAAGGAGGACTGGCCCCCCGACTGAGCCTGGGTTCTCCCAAGGTTTTTTTCTCCATTCTGTCACCTGATGGAGTTTTGGTTCCTTGCCACTGTTGCCTTCGCCTTTTGGCTTGCTTAGTTGGGGACATTTAATTTTCAATTGAACAATACTATTACAACATTGTTTTCCTGTTATCTCTGTAAAGCTGCTTTGAAACAATTTGTATTGTAAAAAGCGCTATATAAATAAAGGTGACTTGACTTGACTTGACTAAGATCATATAAAATGACTGTGAGACAATGATCATGTTAAAATTAGAACCTCTTTTTTATTTGTTCATCTGGCAGTTGTATCTCATGTACAGCAACCAAACAAAATCTAAAGTTAATGATGTGAGGGTCAAGACCCCAACTAAAACACACACTCATCTCCAGAATGGTGACTTAAAAATTATGTTTTTCTCCTTCAGTGATTCTGCTTGTTACCATCAGGTGTCTTCAATAATGCTCAATCATCACTCAATTATTATCTCATTAACTTTAACACTGCTTCAGTGTTCATTTAACACTCTGCTCAGAGTTTAATTGGGTCGCTTAAAATTACTTAACTCCATTATGTTTAAGTTACATGAACACATTATGTTTGATTAACGTAACCCAGTTATGTGCAACCTGTTTACATAAAAAAGTGAATTAATGCCAACATATCATTTTTTTGAGTGCACACTCTCTCTCACAGTAACAGATCTGCACCATTCTTGGTTGATATACAGACAAACGCCTCCCCCTTGTTTTTCCCCGTAACTAGAGGACAACGATCCGTGCGAAAGGGAGTACCAAAACCGTCGATAATTACGGATTTATCAGGGTCGCTACTTTTTAGCCACGACTCAGTAAAAGCCATAATTCAGGCATCTTTATAAGCATGTTGGAAACGTACCGTTGCCTGCAGTTCATCAATCTTACTCCTAAGGGACTGGACATTGGCCATGACGATTGACGGGAGAGGAATCCGGTTTAGACATAGATTTCTTAGCCTCACCCGTACCCCGTACTCTCTTCCGCATTTTCCGAGAGTTACAATCCCGAGTGGTAAAAGGTCTCTTATTATTTTGAATGCCGTTTCCATGCGGCGGGCATTGATCCACAGGATAACGAACATTGTAAGGCTGATGCCACTGAAGAAGAAACTCTCTGCCATACTGGATCCTCACCGGCTGTTCAACAGGTGATGCATCCAGACACGCGAAAAGTAGGAATATAGCCCACAGTAGGACAAAAACAGCACATCCATATTGAAAACCTTGACCCCGATGGACGTAATTCAACAACAAAAGTCCCCTTCCCCAAAAAAATAACTCAGATAAACTTTAAAACAACAAACACGCGACAGACTTTAAAACAACAAACACGCGACAGACAAGTCAGTTTGCTCCTGTTTCTGCTGCTGGTCGCCGCGTGCACAGCGCCACACATTACAGCGAAGGCTGTAATTTTTGTCTTTGTTTTCCCAGATTATTCTTGAGAGAAAAAAATGACAAAGACAAAATGTTGTTTCTGTGTCATAAGTGTGTTAAACACACACATTTATTTTCCATTCATGGTAAAAAGAGGATATTTGTGCAGCAGAAAAGTCAACAAGATTGAACAAAATTACATTTATTAAATAGTGAATCACTGTTCAACTATAGACATATTTTTGATGTGCGGTGAAACACTGAAAGCTGAAATAAGAAGTTAAAAAGCATATATTTGTTTTCATAATTCACTAATTACCCCTGAAATTACAGATGAAATTTACCCACATTTATCAGATAACTGGCCCTTATTAAACTGGACCTGTTTTTTAAAAGCAGTTGATTGGCTTTGCTCCACACATTATAAATCAATGACAAGTTATTCCTCTGACCGAATAAAAATACAATTCCCATTATATAATTAACACTCATTGATTTGAAAAATGTTCCATTATACTTTTATAATCTTTATTTTTCTTCAATAGCACAGACATGAATGATCGTTCATTCATTAAAGGTACACTGTGTAGGAATTTCTCCTATCTAGCGGTGAAATTGTATTTTGCATTCAAACGAATAGTGCTCTAGCGCCTTGCTTTTTCAAATTCATGTTCTAACTACGGTAGCCGTTATGTACCAAGAAGCTATGTCAACATGTCTTTCAATAGCACTTCATCGAGTTTTCTTTCGGGTGATGAGGTTCGTTATTTCAAACAAACTGCAACTTGACAAACAACGAACAAACGAATGTTACAGTATAAATCACAGACGGTAAAAAGCATGAACTATGCTAATTAGTAGTGATACATTCTTTATTAGTTTATTTTTCGGTGTACGTGCATTGTTAGATATCATCAGGTGATTCAATTGGGGAGAGGAAGAGGAAGAGGCTTTTTCTCCTGTGGCTCGGCATAAGTATGTTCCTGCATTATGAAGTGCCGTGCAGTGCAGCCTTACAAATTTGCCGGGGCAGTGACAATCGCCTCTCGCTGATCTCCTTGTCCGTTTCAGTCACGTGACGCTGACTCTGAATGAAAACGCGTCGTGGAAACACGTTGAGGTAGCCTAGTGCTAGTGCTATAATAGTTTTTCAAGATGGCGGAACGACATGGAAGCCTCCTTGGACTTACCTGTCCAATGTAAATAAAGATAAGAAATTCTTCGCTTAAAGAAAGTCAGATCATTGGCAGAGGTAATTTTACACCAATGAGGAGATATTTTTATGAATAAAGACATTGATTTTATAAAAAAAATACTTAAAAAACTACACAGTGTACCTTTAAACAAACTGACTCTGCAGCCATAAACTTTGGATATTATAAATCATACACACATTAATGGAGTCCAAAATGTTCTGTACACCAGATCTGAAAGCACTTTTCAGCCTCTTCTAACTTCTTCTTCTCCTCCATCTTATCTTCCACTGTATGATCATCAGTTCTTCTGTAATACACTCTGACAAGCTCTTCATTAAACTTGTTTGGCAGGAAACTAGACAACTGTCAATACAAGACAGATATCACACACATTGGGTTTTATAAAGATACTCAATCATAGACTCAGTGAAGTTTACATTGTACTTAATTTACTATAACAAGACAAGTTTAAGCATGTCCGATTGATTTACCAAAAGAACATTATAAAGGAATAAATGGCACCCATTGGGAAAGATTCTGCAATGATCTGGAATATAACAGTTTGAGTGTCACAAATACCTGATAATCTTTAATGGGAGAAGCTCGGGTGGGATTCCTCTTGCTGTAGAAATAGACGGATTCAATGGGGTTTTTGTCCTTCATGCCGTGATCCAGATCAACCACCTGAGCTTGTGAGAACATGAGATGATTCACTAAACAATTCTGTTTTATTTCAGTGTAAAAACCTGCATCTTATTCACTAAACATGTTATCTGGTTTAAGTATGTAAATCAGCACTGCAATAAGATATAACTTACATAAACTGGTAATTCTTCAGCGTTCAGAGAAACAGTCTGGTCAGTGGGTTTGTACTTCTGCACTGCGGCTTTCCATGATTTCGTAAGAATTTTCTGATTTGAAAGGGTTTGTCAGTTTTATAGGGTTAATCAAACAGTAAATCAATGTGTTTTTCAGTTTCTGTCCAACCTTTGCCTTGTTTTTCTCAGTCAGATGAGCTTCTCCCACAAACTTTGGCAGTCTTCTCCTGGCGATCTTGTCCAGGATGTTTCTGGATTCCTGCAGGTTTTCAACAGTGGAGGACGAGATCTGCTCAAAGATCTCATCTGACACAACAACAGAAGATGTATTATTATACATGTTATGTCCTGAGACACATAACCACATGTTTCATAAGAGAGAATATGTTTATCCTGGTAAATGGTAATCCGGTATATCTTTAGCTCTTTTAGCTTTGAGTTTACATGTTTTTCACCTGTTCTTTGAGCTGACCTGTGAGTTTGCTGTATTCCTCTGCTGTCTTTATAGCTTCAGAAATCTTCAGCATATCTTCAGGTTTCTCTTCAAGAAGATCACGATCAGCTAATATGAGCGCTTCTGCAAACCTAACACATAGAAAAACATTTGAGTTAGTGTTTCCAACATGTGTAAAAATCACAGTCTATTGCTGAATTTGTGTTAGAAGAATAAGTCATGCATCAGGTTAACTATTGTGAAATCTCAAATTCACTGCAAACAGAGAGACTCACATCTCTTCAATGATGTTGCAGATCTTGTGCTGATAGGCCTGGCGATGGAGAGTGTATCGAGTGCGAAACATGTCATAAACATTATCTGCCTCCTGTTAGACACACAAACAACAGAGTCACAGATCCAGTTCCCATAATGCAGTGTTCACATTCAAGAGCTAATGTCACTTTTTATCTGAAGTTTTAAGCAGAGAATATAAATATAAAACAGAGTAGATGAATCTTGAATATACTCAGTGAAGGCCATACATTCAGTATGTTAGTATTATGTGATTATTGAATCATGCACCTTGTCTCTGAAACAGATGTGATTTCTCCCGTTCACTTCACACACTCGAGCAAACTTCAGCAGACGCTGATGGTCAAAGCTGTTTCGAATGCCGAGGTGATGACAGTCTCTGAGAAATAAATATTAAATATAAAAATAAAAAATATATGTAAATGAGAGGATAATTTGGCTCAAAGTTACACAGCAAATACTCCCCACATAGCAACATTGTGTCGGCCCAGATCCGGCCCAAATCTGGCACTTGTGGAATGCGGATCTGGCCCACATGCAGCGAGGAATGACGGCCCTTGAGTGGCCCACTCCTGTTTGCCAGATCTGGGCCACAAGCTGGCCATAGCAATGCCACATGTCAGCCAAGAGTAAAGAAATAAACCAGAACTGGACTTTATCTGAGCCACAAAATCTGTGTATATTAAATATGAAGTAAGTTCAGCCATAATAAGCCTGTTAACAAGCAGAATCACTGAAGGAAAGAAGAGAACAGAAAAACAGACGAGCAGAAACACAAGAACTACAACTGACTTCAGACACAGCCTTAGATGAAATCCACTGAAGAGAAAATAAGACATTAAAACTGTGAAGATCTCAGCAGAGGAGGAATAAACAACTCCACAAACAGCATTACCAGCTTCACTTATTACTAACCAGACTGACTTTATTTCTGTTAGACGTCTACACAAGTTTTTATTGAGAATTAACAGAGGTTTAACTGTGTTTAAAACGCTTTAAAACTTTCATTTGAAGTCACCATAACAGAGATTAGCGTTTCCATTAGTTGGTCTCTTAACTCATATTATATCACTTGGCTTTTTTTGGCTGCTATGTCGGTGTGTGAGTCAAACACATTTGCAGCAGCAAAAAAAAAAAAAAAGCTAAAGTGAGATCTGTTGATGATGTCATATGTTGATGGTTTTATAATCATCGTTAAATAGACTGATTTACTGATGTCTACTGAATCTAAGAATTGTGTTTTTCCATTAAACTATTTATATCACAACCCCCACAATGCAGGATGAGATACAGCAATATTACAACAATAAGTTAGAAGATTTTAACAAAAACGAGCACAAAAAACTAATCTACCATGACACTCACAGATATCAAAAATCAGCACATGAATCTCAACAATGGTGACAATCAAAAATATTTAGGTAAACATCAATTCAGAACAGCACTGGAAAGCTCACAACAAAAACAACAGCAAAAAATAAAAGCAAATATCTCAAATTAAACAAATAATAGGACAATTCAGCTGCATTATTTATTCATGTTGCAATGCATGCTGGGAGTTTTGTACTATGCTGGTGCCCAGCATGCATTGCAGCACGGTACTTTTGATTGTCACCATTGTTGAGGTTCATACGCAGATTGTTGATGTCTGTGTGTGTCGTGGTAGATCAAATCTTTTGTTAAAATTTTCTAACTGATTGTTGATATATTGCCATATCACAAGCAGCAGACACACAGGGTTTAAGATATGAATATATTAATGGAACAGCACAATTGGTAGATTCAAAAGACATTAATAAATCAGTCTGTTTAATGATGATTTTAAAATAATTAACAGGAAACCTACATCTCATTTCACTTTAGCTTTCTTTGCTACTGCAAATGTGTTTGACATACACACACTGTCACAGGAGACAAAGAGTCAGAAGACATGGTAAGAGTTAAGAGACCAACTAATGGAAACGCTGATCACTGTTATGGTAACTTCAAATGAAAGATTCAAACCTCTGTTAATTCTCAATAAATTCTCTAATTCTCTTCTTTCCTTCAGTCATTCTGCTTGTTAGCAGGCTTATTATGGCTGAACTTACTTCATATTTAATACACAGATTTTGTGGCTCAGATAAAGTCCAGTTCTGGTTTATTTCTTTTCTCTTGGCTGACATGTGGCATTGCTATGGCCTGCTTGTGGCCCAGATCTGGCAAACAGGAGTGGGCCACCCAAGGGCCGTCATTCCTCGCTGTATGTGGGCCAGATCCGCATTCCACAAGTGCCAGATTTGGGCCGGATCTGGGCCGACACAATGTTGCTATGTGGGTCCAGTGTTAAATGAACTCTCCTGGGAGTTTATATGGCTCCAGACTCAAGAATGTTAAAGTTAATGAGATTGTAACAGAGTGACCTGTCCCTGTTGGTTAGCGCAGCACACACACACACACACTCCTCTTCTTGCCTCGTTCCTCCGTAGGACACTGTGGAGTCTATTGAGGAGGAGACAGAGGAGGATCTTCCACCGTCTCGTCCCAAGTAGACATCACCTCAAATCAGACACATCTCTGATGCTGCAAGATCTAGTGGTGGGATAATTGCTGTGATGCGTGATTTCCTGAGTGCACAAGAGCAAAGAGAGCAACGTTATGTAATGGAGCTACAGAGTCTGCGGGAATCGATTCTGCAAGCTGTCCGGCCAGCTGAGGTGCCGAGTAATGGCGAGAGTCCACGGATGGAGCTTCCCACGCCAGCACAGCACAGAAGCACACCATGTCAGAGAGACCTCAACTCACCAACCGACAGGCAGTACAACAGCCAGCCGACGCCACGAACGGAGAAAAGGTTACCAGTCTTCCAACAGGGGGTGGACACTGATAACTTTATTATTATTATTATTCGAGTGTCTCGCCAGAACCAGAGAACGAGTGGAGTTATCGTTTGGTTCCACTGCTGTCTGGGCAAGTATTGGAGGCCTACCTGGCAATGGACGAGGACCGAGCAGAGGTTTACGAAGACCTGAGGGAAGCACTGTTGGAAAAATTCAACACCTCGCCAGAGACCTACCGTCAACGGTTCCAGGCCAATACTACTCCAAGCGGAGAGACACCGACTGAAACCTATCATCGGTTGCGGAACTTATACCGTCATTGGGTGAGACCTGTGCTGCACACCAAGGAGGAGATCGCTGCGACGATTGTCCTGGAGCAATTACTCCGTGTTCTGCCCTATGAGATCCGGGTATGGGTGAAAGAACGGGAGCCAACAACAGGACTTGATGCTACTAAACTGGCTCAGCAGTACGTCAATGCTCACCGTGGTAGTCAGCGATATCAACCTATAAAAGGTAACTTTAGAAGTTATCCTAGTGACTCTGGGGAACCGCAAGCAGACTCTAATGTTGCTTAGTCACAGAAAGTAGTTCCTGAGAAAATACTTGTTTGCTTTGATTGCCAAAAACTGGGTCACAAAGCAACAGTGTGTCCGGTGCGTAAAGCTAAACTGACTGGCTTTGTTATGTCCCAAGAGAGGAGGACAATAATGTGAACAATTTGCACAAAACACTATGTTCAGGTGACTGTGAATGGACAATGTATGAATGTTCTTTTGGACAATGGAAGCTCATTGTCATTGCTTAAAAAAGTCATATGTCACATGTTCCGTTTGATAACCTGGTCAGTGTACAATGTGTTCATGGGGATGTTAAGCACTACCCCCAAGTCGAAATTAATGTGTGTGTACAAGACCAAACTTACCTGTTGAATGTGGCTATCGTAGATGACTTTCCTGCTGACATGATTTTGGGGAGAGACGTGCTTACAGAACTGTTGCATTCTGTTAAAGACTGTGTAACCACCTTTGTAAATGTTGATGTTGCTTGTCCTGTTGTAACACAAGCCCAGGTTAAAGCAGATATGCAGCCTTTGCCAGACTTACACCATAGTCTGCTGCAAGGCGGGACTAAGGGCCCCAAAAGACACGTCGCCAACTGGCGACTGGAAAAGGTCTTGGTATTTCAGCCCCTAAGATCCTAACTGAGGGTCTTGAAATCCATGACTGGCAGGTCCCAGACAATATTTTAGAAATGCAAAGAGCTGACAAGTCTTCAAAACCATTGTTTGATAAAGTGTTGGAGGGACAACAACCTGATGTGTGTGATGAAAAATTTGTTATTATCAATGATGTATTGTACATGCAAACCCTTGATTCCACCGGTTTGGTTGTCCCTACATGTTGTCGTCCACTTGTGTTTCACTTAGCACATAGTGTTCCATGGGCAGGACATATGGCACTCCAAAAGACATATGCACGCATAAGCTCCCGGTTTATTTGGCCCTCCATGTACACTGAGGTACAGACATACTGCACCACATGCCACACATGTCAAAAATCCAGTGCTGTGCACCAGCGGGATAGGGCACCTTTACATCCTCTGCCTGTTATATCTGTCCCCTTTCAGTGCATCGCAATGTATATTGTGGGACCTCTGGAAAAGAGAAGTGCAGGGCACCAATACATCCTGGTCGTCAGCGATTATGCAACAAAGTATCCGGAAGCCTTGACTCTCCGTTCCATCACTACACCCAAGATCATCAATGCTCTCGTCCAGCTCTTCTCCAGAGTGGGAATACCAGATGAGATTCTCACGTAGCAGGGGACGAATTTCACATCACGGCTAATGCATCTACTTCACCGACAGCTAGGTATCACTGCAATAAAGACCAGCCCATACCATCCACAGACGGACGGACTGGTGAAGCACTTTAACCAGATGCTCAAGAACATGCTCCGCAAGTTTGTGTCAGATATTAGAAGGGACTGGGACAAGTGGCTACCGTTTTTGCTGTTTGCCTACAGGGAAGTACCACAAGCATCAACAGGCTTTTCTCCTTTTGAGCTCCTGTATGGATGGTGGGTCCAAGGGCCGCTGGATCTCCTGCTGAAAAGGTGGGAGGCCCCTTTGTCTGAAGAACAGACAAAGTCTGAAAAGGGCAATTTCCAGTATGTCCTTGAGATAAGAGACCGCTTAGAGAGCTACAAGGAGAAGGCCCATAAGCACAGAAGACTTGGTATGACCAACATGCCAGATCCCGAGGTCTGTAACCTGGACAAAAGGTTTTGTTACTGCTCCCAACATCTACGAACAAACTGCTGATGAAGTGGCAAGGACCCTACAGTGTCGTTCGCAAGATGGGACCAGTGACGTATGAGATGCATCACCCTGACAAAGGCAAGGCTACACAGACTTACCACATTAATCTGCTGAAGGAATGGAAAGAGCCACCCAGCAGACAGGAAAGATCGCTGTTGATTTGTGACGTGGAAGAGGAACAGGGGGGCGAACAACCAGAACCGAAGGTGAGAGAGTCAGCACAGCCAGCAGGTGTTGATCTGCTTCGCTGGAAGAATCCAAACAGGCTGAGCTGCACCATCCTCTGGGGTGGTACCCCTCGTTGTTCCATCAGAGGCCTGGGCGGACTAACCTGGTACAGCACCAAATCCACCTTCTAGATCAAACACCTTCACGACAGCGGCCATATCGTATTCCTGAGAGGCTGGTGGCACCCCTGAAGGTAGAGATCGAGGCGATGCCAGCAGCCGTCTGATTCTATAGAAAACAATTATTAGCATTTTCAATATAATCTAAATTATTTCTTAAAATTATTTCCAGAACAATAAAATTGTTGTTCTGCTCAAAAGACGTTGACTATTTCTTTTATTTAGACACACTGACATCAATAATCAGCCTATGAATCTACACAATGGTGAAAATAATAAAGCATGTTGCAGTGCATTCTGGGTGCCACCAATCAAAACTTTATTCGATATGAATAAATTATGATCTGAAATGTCTTAGTAAATTCCATTTCCTAATTGAATATTATGTTTGTCACCATTGTTGAGATTCATACACTGAATCTTGATGTCTGTGTGTGCCTAAAATATAGATATATATTTTTTTATCAGTATGAATTTTAAGATATCCTTTTGGATTATTTAGTAAATTCTAGATCTTGTGCTGCAGAACCACTGTGATGTTGTAATCAACAATATACATTTAAGTCAGAGATTTGCCACTTAATGAGTTTTATGATGCAGGTCAAGTGATGATTATGTCAAAACATGATCAACACCATTGCATACCTTTCTACTTTGATCATCTGGCAGTTATAACTCAGATACAATAATCAATCAAAATCTAATCTAACTTTAACAGTTTAAGGGTCACGAGCCCAACAAAAGCAAACACTGATCACCATAATGGTGGCTTAAACAATTGAATTTCTCCTTTGGTGAGTCAGCTTGTTAACATCAGGTGTCTTCAATAATGGTCAATCATCACTCAATGAATCACTTAATTAGCTCATTAACACTCTTGGGTCTGGAGCCATATAAACTCCCAGGAGAGTTCATAACACTGGAGTTTTTGCTGTGTATAAAAGATTATACATCACAGTACCATCTGTGCAAAACAGCTAATAATATTAACCGTGCGAAATAGTCCCATTTGTCCACATCAATGCCGTTTTGTTTGTTTGCCACGATCTCATACAGGAAGGATTTGTCTTCCGCTCTTCCCTTGTATGTCCACTGAAAAGAAAAGGCTGTATGTAAATGAGGCTTTATTGATGCTAACACATTATTAACAGATGAAGTATCAGTATGAACCTCAGCAACTGAATCTTTTGCGCCTTCGATTAACTCTTTAATGAAGGTGACGTCTTTATCATCCAGTCCATGCTCTTTCAACACATTCTTATTCTCAGTCTTCAAACTCTTCACAATGTCATCAAACATCTGCACTGACATCTGCTCATGCTGCAGTAAAGACACAAAGACAGATTAAATCATAAATACATATATTACAGAAACCAACTGCACCGAGTGTGTGTGAACAATGTGTTCATTCTCACCTTCCACTTCTCAGGGATGTCATCATACAAGCCTAAGAAAAAAATGTGGATTGTAAGTCATGTTATACACATTAACAAACTCTTTCAATTCATTTCCCAGACATACATGGCTTGAGTTCTGCATGTCCACATGTAACAGTAACATGAGTAAGAAATTTGCATGTCCACAGACACTTACCTCTTATTTTTTTCTCTTCTTTTGCTTTAGGAATAACCAGAACATCAAAAACATGGGAAAGTGGACCATGACCTAAAAAATAAAGAGAAACTGGATAATTATAGGTAGTAGTAGTCCTTTATTGTCACATAGTCACAAGTACCAGTGAAATTGGCCACTAGTGAAACCAGGTATGGTTATCAGAAATCAATGCTGAATTTGACATGGGTTTGCGTGAGTTTAGACTCCATGACAAATAAAAAAAAAACACAAAACACTGAATATTGGATTATTTTCACTTTCCATTTGCATTAATGCTACTCACCCAAGTCGTGACACAGTCCAGCGATCTGAACACACAGGAAATCCTGTTTGGTGATTTTGAGCTCTGGCTGATTGTCATGAAGAATCTTGACCAGACAACCTGCTAAATACGTCACTCTAACACACACACACACACACACACACACACACACACACACACACACACACACACACACACACACACACACACACACACACACACACACACACACACACACACACACACACACACCACACACACACACACCACAACACCACAGTTTATACCAAAAACACTGAATAGCACAAATATTTTTATTTGTTTTCTGGCATGCCATGTAAAAACATAAACAACATCAGAGAACTGGGAATGTGTAAATGTAGTCAAATTCTTGAAATTTTAACTTTAAATCTCTCAAAATTATTAACTTAAACATAATTATTTAAAAAGTCTAAAAAATGTGATCTGAATATAATAATATTTCACCCAAGTGAGTGTTCGAAGCGATTGTGAGAAGCTCCCGGATACACCAGATATGTTCCTCCGAGTTGTTTGATGTGTCGGAGTCTCTGAAACTGAGGTGTATCTGTGATCTTCACCAGCAGGGGGTGCAGCGCAATGTGACCATGAATGGGGTCGTTCAAAATCTACAGGATTTCAAAACACACCAGTTCATCGCATTAACATTAAATGCATTTCGCAACTCAACATGTACAAAAACCATGTTGTTAAAGGGATAGTTCACTTTGAAATAAGTTTTTGGTATATTTTAGCTTACCTCAAGGTCATCCAAGATGTAGGTGTCTTTGTTTCCGCAGTAATTTCAATTTTGATATTTTTAGGTCAAACCGTTCTTGTCTGTCAGTCATATAATGCAGGTCTATGGTCACCACCTCAAAGAGCAAGCACAGAGAAGTCCAAATTAAACATGATTTAATGACTCGTAAATGTAAGTACACATTGATGGCCTAAGACACGAAACGAGCAGTTTGTGTGAGAAAACGAACAGTATTTATATCGTTTTTACCTCATAGTACTGACATCATCAGCTGTGTCTATGATGTTTTCGCATCCAACGGAGGTATGTGAACAACGTCTTTGTATGTGTCCATTCTATTTGTAAAGCTCGCATTACATGAAATGAAATGTTATGTGAAGTTAGTAAAAACCTATTTTTGGGGGAGGGTTACTTGCATTTCTATAACTACTACTTTTTTGTTCACATACCTCCATTGGATGCAAAAACATCATAGGCACAGCTGATGATGTCAGTACTATGCGATCCACTCCTTGGTTTGTAAAATCATCAGGGGAAAAATGATCGCTGCAGACCCTCCTCAACTTTAGTAAGTTTATGGGTGTGTTGATATCCAGCCGAAGAGCGATCAACCATAACTTCTTTTTTTTTCTTTTAAGGCGGTTTAAACATCCCAGAAAAGCGCAAATTAGTACCATTTTAATTAGCCGTCTTACCAATGGTCTTACCTACAATCTCTGTTCTGTGTAAACAATGAGTGACGTACACGTGCGAGAGATCACTTCCAGCGCTTTCCAGTGCTTGCGCAGACCGAGGCGCCCGCGCCCTTAGATCACTTGGACGTGGCTGTGGTTACAAGAGGTAAAAACGATATAATACTGTTTGTTTCTCACACAAACTGCTCGTTTCGCATTGATTGCAACTGCTGCATTGATTCCATCAATGTGTACTTACATTTACGAGTCATTACACCATGTTTAATTTGGACTTCTCTGTGTATGCTCTTTGAGGTGGACCCCATAGACCTGCATTATATGACTGACAGACAAGAACAGTTTGACCTAAAAATATCAAAACTGAAAATACTGAGGAAACAAAGACACCTACATCTTGGATGCCCTTGAGGTAAGCTAAAACATACCAACAATGTATTTCAAAGTGAACTATCCCTTTAACAAAAGTGATTTTGTGACCTACAAAAATCATTTCATTGGTGAATTCACAGAGCATTTCATGAGTGAAACGCATCATGACTGGCGACACGTGAGTAATTGAATCATTTACTCAACCTATTTGTTTCAAGCAATGATTCATTTAGGAACAAAGTGCTGCTTGTTTGAGTTTGTTTTGTTGCAAAGAAAAGATAAGTAAAGCACACTTTTATGCAAATTCTCCATGATGGGGTGCTTTCTGTTATCCCTTGAAATGGAAGACAATTTTACACACAGACACCAAGTGAGGCGTTACATTTCAATTTGATGGTAATTGACAATTGCAATTCAACAATTTAATACATATCAGCAGAACTGCTTGTATGTTCCTTCAGGGAGGACGTGAAATGTGAAAAGACATTATAAGCAGAAATGTTAAATGAGTAGTTAGTTTACCTTCATTTGTTCTTTTGAGAAGTCTAAGGTGTATTTCTTCAGGATGTCTTGCAATTCATCCTTAATAATCTCCCATGCCTGTTGTTTCTCAGGCTCTGGAAAAGCAGGACATTTTATATCCTCAGTGTAAAATCACTCTGGTTACTAACGTACTGTAACCACGGTTCCCTGAGATGGCAGGAATGAGCATTGCTTCAGTGTTTTCTGACGCTTAATGGGAAAACTCTCGTTTTCTCAGAATACTAAAGCCTGATTGGTTAATGTCTGCGCACCTGCAGACTGTCTATTTTAGTTGCTCTAAAAGCCATTTTAGTCAGAATTTTTCGACCGAGGAGTAACAGGGTCGACTCGCGTAGGCGCAGAAGCACTGCAAGCTATGCAATGCTCATTCCCGTTATCTCAAGGAACCGAGGTTACGTTACTAACTGGAACTTTTCCTTGCAATACGGTTCACCGCATTGTATCAGTTTTTTCTGATGCTTATGAGGAACGTACTGCAAAACGCTGTGTTACTAGTGCAGAACGGAAGGCTGTCCTGCGAGCCCGTATACCTTGAACGTGGATGGAGTGTGTCCACCGTCCAAAAGCTCCTGTAGGGATGCGAGTACATGAGGCATCTCACAAGAGAAGGGGTCTACGTCCCGAGCTGAACACCAGCTGGAGAAAATAGACATTTTTTGGGTGTTAAGGTGCTCAGCAAAATCCCCAGTGTTAAATGAACACTACTGGTGTACATATAGGTCCAACTACAGGGTATTAAAAATGAACACTAAAGCAGTGTTGAAGGTAATAAGATAATTAAGTGATTAATTAAGTGATGATTGGCCATTAGTGGTGACACCTGATGTTAATAAGAAGAATCATTGAAGGAAAGAGAAACAACAAGAACAGAAAAAAAGAGAAACACAAGAACTACTGACTCTGAGTCATGACACATTATTGCACTTATAGATGGAAATGTTTTATGGAATTTTTCGTTTCAAGTCACCATTATGGTGGTCACTGTTTGCTTTAGTTGAGCTCTTGACGCTTTTTTTTGTATATTTAGATTTTCTCTAAGCACATTTGTTACTGCAAGAGAAAACCTGCTCACAATATGTTATGTGATGACTTAATCGTCATCATGTAGTGAACTTACTTCATGTTTAGAGTCTAAATATTTAACTATATGCCTGATATCGACTTTTAGCATGGATGATTGTATCCCTGAGATTCTACAGCAATATGAACAGTTTTTAAAATACTTTGAGCATTGAAGTTGCTGTGTTTGGACACACAGACATCAATAATAAGCATATGAATCTCAACAATGGTGACAATAAACAAACTAGTGACAAACAGATCAACTCTGAACATCACAAAACAAGCTACTAAAGTCCTAACAAAACAATGGAAAAATAAAAGCAAACAGAAAAAAACAATGAAAATTACAGGACAAGTCAGTTGCATAATTTATTCATGCTGTATGCATGATGTGAGCCATGGATGTGTTTTGATTGGTGGCTCCCATCATGCACTGCAACATGAAGCATTTGTGTGATTGTCACCATTGTTAAGATTCATATGTAGATTCTTAATGTCTGTGTGTGATTTTATAACCTTCAGATTATTAAACAATGGAAATGAATAATACAGTCGTATAATCAGTTTTTAATGCTGGCTCAATGTATCAGGCCACTACAGGATTTGATCTAAACATTACCATCATGACCTGGGCTGCATTTTCCAAAAGCATTTTAAAGTAACACCAATTATTTTTTCCTCTTCGGTCGCCCTACTGGTTGGAAACGGAATTGTCCATTGCCGCTATCGTAAATAATTTTTACCAAGAAACAGAAACCAAGAAAAACGAAATAATGCTATTGTAGCGCTTGACGTAAAGCAGTCGTTACATAGTGCCAGTAAAAGCGATACAGACTAGGGCTGCACGATTAATCGCACGATGTTGTTATGCGCATCTAATCAGTAAAGCCGGTTCCTTGATTAGTTGTAAATCACCTTCACCTACTTTCAGATGGATGATATGATGCAGATATGCGTGTTAAATTAACACTCAAGAGTGTTAAAGTTAATGAGATAATTAAGTGATTAATTTAGTGACCATTGAGCATTATTGAAGACACCTGATGATAACAAGCAGAATCACTGAAGGAGAAAACCACAAATTGTAAGCCACCGTTATGGTGATCAGTGTTTGCTTTAGTTGGGCTCTTGACCCTTATACTTTAAGTTTAAATTTTGTTTGTCTGCTGTTATTGATTTATTACAGTCAACTGAACAAAGACAAGTGTGATCTGATAGTGTTGGTTATGTTTAGACATAATCATGCTGTGATCTGAAAAATGAAACTCATTCAGATAATCTGGTTTAATTTGATAGCAACATTTTAGTGGTTTTACAGCGTATGACAATTGTATTTTTCTTATAATCCACAACATTTAATAAAAATTGTTCTGATCAAATCACTTTCAAATGCATTTATTTAGAAACACAGACATCAATAATCAGCCTGTGAATTTCAACAGTGGTGACAATAATAATCCTTGTTGCCACCAATCACAATTCATTAATGGCTCCCATCATGCATTGCGGTATGAATAAATTATGATCTGAATTGTCTATGTAATTTACATTTCCTAATTGAATATTCTGCTTGTCACCATTGTTGAGATGCATTGACTGAATCTTGATATCTGTGTGTGCCTAAATGAAAGATTTTTTTTTGTTTTTTTTTTTTTACAACTTTTAAGAAATCCTTTATATTATATCTCAAATTCTGGATATTTATGCAGAATCTCAGTTATGCTATAAACCAACAGCATAAATCACAAACAATTAGTTCAAATGATGAATGTCATATTATTTCCAACACCATTAGATCTTTTTATTTTTATTTGTTCATCTGGCAGGTATAACTCAGATACAACAGCCGAACAAAATCTAAAGTTAATAATATAAGGGTCAAGAGCCCAACTAAAGCAACAACTCATCGCCATAACGGTGACCTGAAATTCCGATTTTCTCCTTCAGTGATTCTGCTTTAGGTGTCTTCAATAATGCTCAATCATCACTCAATTAATCACTTAATTATCTTATTAACTTTAACACTCTTGAGTGTGGACTCATATACACTCCCAGGTGTGTTCATTTAACACTGAGTTTTTGCTGTGTACAAAGAGCCGTAGTTAACTGACAAGCTGAGCCATATCGCATTAAATATCGTTGGCGATATGTCCTCGATTTTAACGCGATTTGGCTCAGCTGGTCAGTTAACTACGGCTCTTTGTAGTAAATCCCGCTCCATCTGAAAGCAGGTGAAGGTGATTTTCTACTAATCAAGGAACCGGCTTTACTGATTAGATGCGCATAACAACATCGTGCGATTAATCGTGCAGCCCTAATACAGACCATGTCAGGCGATGGCAGACGTGTCATTTAACTTATTTTAAGTTGATGTGCCATCACAAGGGTCTTGGAAATATATTATGAAAGTTAAGGTATTATGTTAAAAAGTAAAGGGTCAAGAGCCCAACAAAAGCAAACACAGATCAACATAATGGTGACATGAAATGAAACATTCCATAACACATTACCATCTAAACTTCTGTAAATCTAAACAAGACTGTGTGTAGATGTATGACAGAAATAAAGTCAAACTGGTGTACAAATAATAAGTGCAATAATGTGTAATGGCTCAGAGTCAGTAGTTCTTGTGTTTCTCTTTTTTCTGTTCTTATTGTTTCTCTTTCCTTTAATGATTCTTATTATTAACATTAGGTGTCACCACTAATGGCCAATCATCACGTAATTATCTCATTAACTTCAACACTGTTTCAGTGTTCATTTTTAACACCCTGTAGTTGGACCTATATGTACACCATTTTAACACTGGGGATTTCGCTGTGTGCTTGGTAGAAAGTGCCTTTGCCTCAGAGATCATATTCATGCCCTCTTGGGAAAGACCTGAAGTTTCCCGTGAAGAGGCCATAGATGGAGGCTCCACAACTCGGGTCAGGGATGCCAAATTGACCCTCATGCCTGGGAAAGGAGGTCCCTTCTTAACGGAATTGGCCATGGGGCCACTGATAGCAGCTGATCCATTTGTGTGAGTGGGTATGCTTTTATTTGGTTTGCTATAACAGCAGAAGGAGGTCTGGGCTCGCATACTCCTGGTGGGGGGACAAAAAACAACGCATCCAACCTAGGGCGGGGTCCTTGACAGAGGTGGGAAATCCAGGGCCCAATGAGTAGAAGTCCTGCCATATGTTTATTCCACCCATAAACTCAGCCAGCTGATTTCACTAATTAGTTCTCTCTCCTGTCTGAATGAGCAAATCCAGGTGATTGGAACAAAATACTGAGGAGGACTTTTACTTTCTGAACCTGGACTTTACACCTCTGCATAGCAATGCCACATGACAGCCAAGAGCAAAGAAATAAACCCGAACTGGACCTTATCGTAGCCAACAAATTTGTGTAATATGAAGTAATTTCAGCCACAACCTCAGATGAAATCCAAGAGAAAAGAAGACATTAAATCTGTGAAGATCTCAGCAGAGGAGGATAAACAACTCCACAAACATCATTACTAACCAGACTGACTTTATTTCTGTCAGACGTCTACAAAAGTTTTATTGAGAATTAACAGTGGTTTAACTCTAATGCGTTTCATTTGAAGTCACCATATCAGTGATTAGTGTTTCCATTAGTTGGGCTCTTAACTCTTATTATATCTTTTGTCTTTTTTGCCTGCTGTGACAGTGTGTTAGTCAAATACATTTGCAGCAGCAAAGAAAGCTAAAGTGAAGTGAAGTATCACCAATCAGCGTATGGATCTCAACAATGGTGACAATCACAAATATTTAGATTAACAGAATAATTCAGAACATCACTGAAAAGCTACTAATTCACAACAAAAACAACAGCAAAAAATAAAAGCAAATATTTAGAATCAAACTAAATAATAGGACAAATCAGCTTTTTTATTCATGTTGCAATGCATGCTGGGAGTTTTGTACTATGTTGGTACCCAGCATGCATTGCAGCAAAGTACTTTTGATTGTCACCATTGTTGAGATTCATACGCTGATTGTTGATGTCTGTGTGTGTCACTGTAAACCAATTTTTTCGTACTCATGTTTGTTAATGTTTTCTAACTTATTGTTATAATATTGCTGGATCTCATGCTGCAGTAACTTGTTTGTTTTGTGAAAAATTATTAATGTGACAACATAATTGGTAGACTAAAATACCTCAGTGAATCAGGTTGTTACAGGACCATTAAAGCCATCAACAGGAAACCATCATCACCTGACCTCGTTTCACTTTAGCTTTCTTTGCTGCTGCAAATGTGTTTGACAAACACAATGTCTCAGCATACAAACAATACAAAAGATTTAATAAGAGTTAAGAGCCCAGCTAATGGAAATACTAATCACTGATATGGTGACTTCAAACGCATTAGAGTTAAACCTCTGTTAATTCTCAATAAAACTTCTGTAGACGTCTGACAGAAATAAAGTCAGTCTGGTTAGTAATAAGTGAAGCTCTTAATGCTATTTGTGGAGTTGTTTATTCCTCCTCTGCAAAGATCTTCACAGATTTAATGTCTTCTTTTCTCTTAGATTTCATCTGAGGCTGTGGCTGAAATTACTCTTTTGGCTACGATAAGGTCCAGTTCGGGTTTATTTCTTTGCTCTTGGCTGTCATGTGGCAAGAGGTGTAAAGTCCAGGTTCAGAAAGTAAAAGTCCTCCTCAGTATTTTGTTCCAATCACCTGGATTTGCTAATTCAGACAGGAGAGAGAACTAATTAGTAAAATCAGCTGACTGAGTTTATGGGTGGAATAAACATATGGCAGGACTTCTACTCATTGGGCCCTGGATTTCCCACCTCTGGTCCTTGATTCCTTGGAAATAGGTATCGGTTAGCTGAGCGGAAGTGCTGCTTCACCTTGTTTTGCCTTCTCCTGGAGCTGAGCTAGTGCGCGGGCTGAGCGGGTGAATCGACACACGCGGGCGCTGGGCAGACATGATCTCGATCACTACAGTTCTGTTGCTCAGCCCCGCGGCTCCGCTGTTTCTTCCATCTCGGCTTGAGAGGGGAAGATCATTTGGAGAGTGTGTGAGGCATGATTGATCGCTCTCTTGAAATAAAGTGATCTTTGGGTGCAACAGGGCGACACTCAGAGAGCAGCTGGTCTCTGTGGGAGCAGCCATGGTGTCGGTGCGTCCCTGTCAAGAGATGCCCTCGGTGTGCTCATCCGAGGGGTGCAGGAAGCCACACTCGTGGCATGACATTTTGCAACAAACATTGCTTGAATTTGCTCTTTTAGATGAGAAAATTTGATCTTTGAAAATCCATTCGCCTGTGCAGTTACACAGACGTGAACCAATCAGGCTTCATTATTCTGAGAAAAACAATGTTTTCCCCATAAGCATCAGAAAACACTGATGCAGTGCTAGTCTGTAACGGCCACCTAGAGTTAAGTAGTGTTCATGACATGTTAATATGCCTTTAAGATGACTTCTTCTATGGTGTACGTTATTTCTATGCGTGCTGTTCTGATGTGAGCGCGCACGCTCAGTGAGAGTGTGGAATGCTTGCGCAAAGAGGAAGATGACCGCTCTATCGCTGGCTATTGTTTTATTATAATGCGTTTACTTCCACTTTGATTTGTAGCGTTTTACAGAGTATTTTCTTTTCCCTGTTAACATCCGCTCTTTCGGCATGTATGTGAAGAGTGTGTTTAACTGAAAGAAAGCAACTATAAAAGACTCGTGGAACTACCAGTTCGTTTGCACTGTCTTTTCTATTTTTCATCTGGGCAGACATCTGACAGACGTTACATAGTGTACCGTATCGAAAGGGAAATATATTGTAAATGCAAGAAAACATTTCAGCAATGCATTTATAGTGTATGTGTATGGGCAAGACTTTTCCAGAAAAGTGCAACTTATATTTGTGCTGATTTTAGAGCTAATATACATGTTTCCATACAAACAATGAGCAGTAAAGTTTTCTCATTTAAAGAGGCTATGTGCGTTTTTCTGAAATTTAAACTCGCGACTGACACCTGTGGCCAAAAAACAGAACTGCTCTTCCTTTCTGCTCGCTCTCGCAGCCAGGGTTGCCAGGTCTGCACAACAAAACCAGCCCAATTGCTCATCAAAACTAACCCAATCACGGCCAAAAATAGTCAAATAGCGTTCCCGGGTGTTTCCCCGATAACAATCATGTTCAAGTGAGTAAAACAATCGCGTCAACCCGTGCACTACACACAAACAACCTGCGGAACCAGTGCAGGCATACGGACCTGGCAACACTGCTCGCAGCGCTCGTACGTGCGTGCACACTTCACAAGTCATCTGCTGCCTGCAAGGATGTCAACATTATGTTTACAGAGGTAAGAACAGTACAAAAACATATATTGTTTGAGATAAGTTTGCGAGTGTAGGCTACTTGCTGACTAGCGGTGGTGGCAGAGTGATCTGAAACGTTTAACATGAACGCGCTTGACGTCACATCCGCAGACAGCGCGGGAAAAATCCGACCCGACAGAAAATAGGAAAAATAGGATACAGGCTTATAGGTGCACCCACTGTGAGCGGACAAGTGTCAGTATGCTCAACAGGAGATGTTTGAGTCATAAATGGTAAAATAAAAAGGCTATTGTTACGTTCATTTCGGGGGAAAAGTTCCATATAGTCCCTTTAATATTTCAGCTATGGGACTATTTTTAGGAAGTTGTTCAAGCGGTTCAAGTTACTAGTTATGCCTTTCTGACATAATTCCCGTAGGAGCCGTAAACAACTTCCTTTCTATCCTCGTCAAATCTATTGCATTCACTGTATTTCTTGTCATCTCAAGTGAAACAAATAACTGTATTTGTAGGTATTAACTAAACTCCTAATACTTGAACTATCTTGTGCTGAACTTCTTTTCCCCTGGTTTGTAAATAACAGATGAAACAGATTAATTACTCTAAACACAAATATAGAAGCAGGAGATATATGTATCACATGAAATTCAGTAAATTATATATACACATTATCATATGACAGTGAGTTGTGTACATGTCTTTCCTTACCTTCAATTTCTTCATATGACTTTTTTAGATCTTGAAGATTTTTCCTGAGATCAGAGAAAGTTTGTTTGTTTTTTTCAGATCGTGGCATCTTCTCTTTTGTCTTCTTTTTGTGGGTTGTTAAAAGCTCAGATGAGGAGGGAATAAAGATCTGTAGAACTGCGTACAGATTTTATAGATCCAGCAGCTCAACCCACTGTAATACATGAGGAACGTTGTCATTAAGCTATAAGGGTGTGTCTCAGACAAACATTGAACTGTTGAACTGTAGTGAAGGGGAATGAGCCGGATCAGAGCGACTGCTGCTGGAAACACATTCAGGAAGTGCAGATTACACAATATTTACTGTACTGTTCTTGTATATGTATTTGTCTTAAAACTTTGGTAGGGGAGCCTATTTAAGCCCCGATCGCACACCAGCGACACAACGATTTTCAGTGGAGGGCTGGCGACTTCTGGCGACACGAGCGACAATGACGGTTAGCGACAAAAATCTAAGTGTGTCAAGTGATACGAGACTTTTGAGTCTCATATCTTGAGACTTTTCCCATAAATTTTAACTTTATGCAAATGAGAAGCGAATTTCGTTAGCGACAACCAATAGGAGTGAAGACTGTGGAGCTCATGTCACCGTCTCGAGTGCAAGCAAGACAGGACAGAGTTCCATAGTGATTTTACTGTTTTATATGATTTGACTGTAACCACATAAATGGATATAATAAAATGATGCATGGAGAAAAGAAAACGGTTTTGAGTTTGATTCGTACATTCAATCAATCAAACAATCAATTCAACTTTATTCGCCATGTATACAGATACTAGCAATTTGATTTGGTCTTCTCCGTGCAGGCAAAACACAGTAAACAGAAAAACAAGAAAACAAGGACAAAAACACAATACAAGGACAAACAAAGACATTATGAGCAATAAGTTAATACGAATGTAAAGAAGTGTTGTATTAAATAAAAAAAACAGAGTGCAATGTATTCCAGGTTTAAAAGTCATTTAGAAGGGCTATTGCTTGGGGGAAAAAAACTGTGGCGGTGGGATGTTTTGGACAAAATGGCCCTGTACCGCTTTCCAGAGGGGAGAAGATTAAACAGACTATTGGCAGGATGAGAGGGGTCGACCACAATCTTCACAGCTTTGTTAATGGACCTGGAACTGTGCAGGTCCATGATGGAGGGCAGACGGCAGCCGATGATTGGCTCTGCTGCCCGGACGACTCTTTGTAGCCTGGCTTTTGCATTGGCTGATGCAGAGGCAAACCAGACCGTGAGGGAGGATGTTAGCACACTCTGTAAAACTGTACCATAATGGGGGGGGCTGAGCAGTAAGCCTTTCAGGCGGCGGAGGAAGAACAGGCGCTGCTGGCCTTTCTTCAATAGTTGGGAAATGTTATTGTCCCATTTGAGTGTGTTAGTGATGGTTGTGCCCAGGAACTTAAAGTGCTCTACCACAGTCGCAGATGAGTTGTTAATGACCAGAGGAGGATGAATCGGGGGCTTTTTGCGGAAGTCCACTATCATCTCCACTGTTTTATTGATGTTAAGCTCCAAGTTACTGATTGCACACCAGGACTCCAGGAGACTGGCCTCTCTGCGGTAGGCTGACTCATCGTTGTTGGAGATGAGGCCTATTATGGTGGTGTCGTCCGCATATTTGATGATTTTGACAGAAGGGTCTCCAGAGGTGCAGTCATTGGTGTACAGTGAGAAAAGCAAGGGGGACAGCACACAACCCTGGGGGGCACCGGTGTTGACTGTGCAGGGCTGAGTCCTGTTGGTGAGGAAGTCTGCAATCCATGAGCAGAGGAGGGGGTGAATGTTCAGATGGGTCCGTTTGCAGTGGAGGAGGTCTGGGATGATGGTGTTAACCCTTAGGGGTTTGAGCTGTTTTGGGGCTCTTTCGGTGTTTTGATATGCCCTGACATTTGTGCTTATTTCAGCTACTTAAAACATACCATTTGCCAACATATAAATTTGCTGTATTCAGCACAAACTCTGCTACAATAATATGTGAGCAAAATGGATGTACATGTTTGCATTTTATAGAAAAAAAATAATATGCGTGGTTAGTACGTTTTGGGAAAAAAAATTTCACCGCAATAAGGCCATTTAACACATACTGAATAGTTCTAAACAATACTTTTGAGTTACTATTCTTGTAGGCTAGAATTTTTACTTCAAAATGAAGTGAAAATCATTCTGACCACTCTTTCAGAAAGATCAATATTACGATTTGAATTTCTTACATCAGTTTTTGGGTCATTACTGCTGTATGCGTGGGAGTGTTAATGCCCATGAATATTAATGTGATTTACACCTGGGAAGACTAAAGACACTCCCCCAACGTGCTAATGCCCCATCAAGGTGCTGTGAGGCAGCCTGAAGTAAGAATGATTCACTGATGAATAAAAAGTTAAAAAGAACAGCATTTTTTCAAAATAGAAATCTTTCCTAAGAACATAAAGACTTAAAGTCATTCATGTCACTTAACACTTCCTTTCAAAAAAAAAAAAAACATAAAAAGACCAAACTTGTTTTTTTATATATATATATATATATATATATATATATATATATATATATATATATATATATAAAATATTGCTTATATAGTGGTTATATAAAAAAAAAAAAGTGCATTCAAAGAATCCTAAAAAAACTATCACAGGTTAAAAAAAATTAAGCAGCACAGCTGTTTACAACATTGATTTAAAAAAAAAAAAAAAAGTATATCAGAATGATTTCTGAAGACTGATGTAAACACAACAAAACAAAAGAAAAAAACTCTTAGCACATTATCCAAAGTAAACTGATGGACAATTATGATTATAGATGCACAATGTATTTGTTGATGGACAGAGAAACATCTATTGATGGGTAGACCGCTTCACCGCGAGTATTTATGGCCCATATAGACCGCACGCATTTACTGATACACTCAATGAACGGATGTACCTAATACAAATAAAACATCTCCAGTTAACTAGCAGAGCATTCATTTAGTCCGCTCTTAAATAAGAGATCTAGAGCTAAAATGTTTTGTTTTTGAACTCAAGCTGAGCGCTCGTGTCCTGCTATCAGTGTCATGGATACACTACAGTCTCCTGTGGCGGCGCGCGCGCAGTCTTCACTCGCTCTTAGGACGTGCTCTTCAATCTATTGCCATTGCGGACACTATTCATTCCGGGTCATTCCGCAGTTATTTAAAAAGTTTACACAAGCGTATACACGAATGTTGTGAGTTAATATTTACTATAGTCTGAAAATGCATTTGAGCTCTATGTTCAGAAAAGGAATTATAAAACACTAAACAACTTACTCCGAACTTGTATCCTCGGGGTCAATTCGTTCTTTAAAATGCAACCGTTCGTCTGAGTTTCAAATCCTCTGAAGGAGTAGCGTGCTTCCATCCCTAAAACGCGATGAACTATCAGTGAATCTCTGATGAAGAATCTTCATGTTGTTATGCAGTGATCGGGGGGGCGTGCCGCGTGTGCGATGCATATCGCCTATTTACCATGTCAAAAGCGCTGGGGGTGTGGCGGGCTCACCTAATTATCTATAATGAAGGGAGAGTGAAAAAACTGTAACTCTCCTTGGTTTCAAACGGATTACATAAACTGGAAATATTTTTTTTTTAAATAAATTACTTGATTTAAAAGAAGAGAATCTCAGCTTCATAAAGAGACATCTCTCGTATCTCTGTGACAAGTATTGAAAGAGTTACAGTTAATGTTTCGGACGCGTTTCAGAACGGACCTCACTGACAGAGAGAAGGGAAAACGCGCATCATGTTTATTTTTCTTTATTTGACGAAAAGCACTACACTTTTAGGGGAGGGGCAGGGGGTGGAGTGGGGGGACCCACGCGGGGCTTCAAACCTAGTGCAAAACACATTGAACTTGTCTGGTAGATATGGGTCGGTGGAGGCTGGTGGGGGGTGGTTTTTATAGCCGTGGCAGATTGTAGGCCTTTCCAGACAGCTCTGGTGTTCTTATTTTGGTTGTTCAATCCTAGCCTTATACAGCCTCTTAGCATGCTGTACATTGATAGTTTGTGTGTTGTTATATTATATGATGCAAGTTTAGCACTTCTGCAGTTCATATTACAGTTTACTGCATTATGTTGATTATTAGGGACAAGAAATTTGATTACAAAACACCAGATAACTACCAGATAACAGAATGAGCATCCCCAAACATGCATCCATGTAGGACAAGACCTGACCAAGAACACAGGAAACACAGGGGTTGAAATAGAGAGGGGCAAACAAGCTTAACAATAACAAGACACACTTGGGGAACAGGGAAACAAACACGGCCATTGCCATACGACACAATAAACACAGAAACAATGAGAACAGGGAACACTGCAACTTAAAAGTATTTTGTATTTATTAAACTGTGAAAGACACATATATAATATGCAATTAAATGTACTTAAAACTTGTTTAAGCCCTAATCTGGAACTTTGTATATATATAAAAAAATATATGATTTCATCGAACTAAATCGTACTAAAATGCAACTTCTGGTTTATACAGATCAGATTTTTAAAACATAAATAAATATGATTAAATGTCACAAATAATAATTACCCCTTGAGTGCATCTAATATATTTGTCTAAATTTCAATAATAAAGCCTTACCTTCACTTTTCTACCTTGAGATATCTTCTCTTTTCTCAGTGATCTGCTGTCATCTTGTTTATGTGTTGAGGAAGATGGTAATGAAGGCCTGGAGAAATGTGGAGATTTTCCACTAGACGAGGTTATCATGTATCATCCCAATCCTCATGCTGATTCTCCCTGCTGTCATAGTTACAGATACAACACTAGACCAGGTTATAGTTACAGATACAACACTAGACCAGGTTATAGTTACAGATACAAGAGGGACACACCTCATTGTACGTTTTGTCCACAGAGGTCTGAAATAGAATCATGTGTTGTCTCTTGCCATATGTAAAAGGTGTTTTTGTTTTTAGATCAGTTTTAAAAGGCAATGTTTTGCTTTCTAGTGACAAGAGGATTTTTTATTTAGAACGTTGTCACAGGTTCCAATCTGTTTAATTTGTTCACTATAATACGCAGAGGTTATAACCAGAGTTTTCTCTGGTTACTCGTTACTGGTTACTTTCTTTCTTCTTTCTCTTCTTTCTTTCTTTCTTTCTTTCTTTCTTTCTTTCTTTCTTTCTTTCTTTCTTTCTTTCTTTCTTTCTTTCTTTCTTTCTTTCTTTTAAAAACACATTAAAAAAGATATCCTGCCACCAGGAACCATAGGCCTTTACCTATATTGAGCATCATAGAGATCAGAACATGTCTTTCAAGTATTTTGAGATTAATAAAAAAATTAGCATTTTATTTCATCATAATTTACATTTGCGCTAAAAACCCAGATAGCAAGCCACCATCGAAACAGTGTTAACGTGTCAATGTTAAGTGCATTTTAATCAACCTCACATTTGCAGCAGCAATTAATGTTGAAAACTGTTGAAAGTTCAACCAAAAATCAATGGTAAAGTGATGTTGGTTCATCACTGCACTCTCTGAAACGCAAAAAATGAAACGCAACTACAGATAACTTACAACCACAAAGCCTGAAATCAACTACAAATAAAAGACAATAAATCTCTAAAGATCTCAGCAGAAGTTCTAAAATACGGTCCAGACGAGAAGCGCAGCGCTGCGCCGCGTCTATGACAACTCCAGGTATCGCACACCAGACCGCACTTTGTCAGTTTATGGCCAGCAATATTGTTATGTTTAAGGAAATTAGGGAATTAAGATCATGTCTGTACTATGTTATGATTGTACTGTACAATTAAATACAATCGTTGCTTATTAGTCTGCAGTCTGAATTCACTTTACCTCAGAGCGTCCGTTAACTGAATGAATTGAGAATATTACCTGAAAATCCGGTAACATCAGCAATTTTCATTCAACCAGCTGATTTCTGTAAATGAATGTAAAACTAAATGTATATTGCAGCGCAGGGTGAAGTCAGTATATACATTAAGAACGATTTGAGACAAATACATGTAAATTTAATATAAAACTATGTAAATGATGCTCTGTGGCGTAGCAGGATTTTGAACAAGGTCCGAGATGGTATTTCTATGCGTTCAACATAGTGACTGTTTAGGGAAAATAAAGCAAACAACGGCGGTAGATGACTTATTCAATTATTTATACCAATAGTACGATCGTCTGATCTATACTTTGCCTACCCTGGACAGCTGCTGACAAAAAGTGGAGCTCTTTACAGCAAACGCTCTCGTTCTCGCTTGGCATTGGCATAAGCCTACAGTGCGCTTGGGTTCAAACTGAAAAGGCTGAACGGCAGACGTGTTCATCTCGCTACTGTCAAAACTTGCTTGCTACAACCTTTACACGCCACTACCCAGAATGCATTGAGACGTAAATAACTATGGCGGCATACGAGTGAACGGATTTTCATTTGGAGTGCTTTTGTATCATCTTTTTATAGCTTACGGCCACGTTAATCTTATAAGGCCAAGATTCCACACTAGTTGGGGTTCCCTTTAATTTCTGTCATACTTCTACATAAGTCCTTATTGAGAAATAACAAAAGTTTAGATGTTCATATTTAATTGAAAATGTTTGGTTTGAACTCTTGACCCTTGACTTTTTAACATCAGTTTTTTCTCTGGAGGAGAGCGACGGGGAGGAGGAGAGGGATAAGTGGAGGAGAGAGACGAGGAGGAGGAGAGGGAGAAGTGGAGGAGAACGACGATGAGGAGGAGAGAGAGAAGTAGAGGAGAGTGACGAGGAGGAGGAGAGGGAGAAGTGGAGGAGAGCGACGAGGAGGAGGAGAGGGAGAAGTGGAGAGTGACGAGGAGGAGGAGAGGGAGAAGTGGAGGAGTGGGACGAGAAGGAGGAGAGGGAGAAGTGGAGGAGAGAGACGAGGAGGAGGAGAGGGAGAAGTGGAGGAGAGCGAGGAGGAGGAGGAGAGGGAGAAGTGGAGGAGAGTGATGAGTGGAGGAGAGGGAGACGTGGAGGAGAGCGATGAGGAGGAGGAGAGGGAGAAGTGGAGGAGAGCGACGAGGAGGAGAGGGAGAAGTGGAGGAGAGCGACGAGGAGGAGGAGAGGGAGAAGTAGAGGAGAGCGACGAGGAGGAGGAGAGGGAGAAGTGGAGGAGAGCGACGAGGAGGAGGAGAGGGAGAAGTGGAGGAGAGTGACGAGGAGGAGGAGAGGGAGAAGTGGAGGAGAGAAACGAGGAGGAGGAGAGGGAGAAGTGGAGGAGAGCGACGAGGAGGAGGAGAGGGAGAAGTGGAGGAGAGAAACGAGGAGGAGGAGAGGGAGAAGTGGAGGAGCGCGACGAGGAGGAGGAGAGGGAGAAGTGGAGGAGAGAGACGAGGAGGAGGAGAGGGAGAAGTGGAGGAGAGCGACGAGGAGGTGGAGAGGGAGAAGTGGAGGAGTGGGACAAGGAGGAGGAAAGGGAGAAGTGGAGGAGAGCGACGATGAGGAGGAGAGGGAGAAGTGGAGGAGAGTGACGAGGAGGAGGAGAGGTAGAAGTGGAGGAGAGCAAGGAGGAGGAGGATAGGGAGAATTGGAGGAGAGCGAGGAGGAGGAGAGGGAGAAGTGGAGGAGTGGGACAAGGAGGAGGAGAGGGAGAAGTGGAGGAGAGCGACGATGAGGAGGAGAGGGAGAAGTGGAGGAGAGTGACGAGTAGGAGGAGAGGGAGAAGTGGAGGAGAGGGAGAAGTGGAGGAGAGTGACGAGGAGGAGGAGAGGTAGAAGTGGAGGAGAGCGAGGAGGAGGAGGATAGGGAGAATTGGAGGAGAGCGACGAGGAGGAGGAGAGGGAGAAGTGGAGGAGTGGGACAAGGAGGAGGAGAGGGAGAAGTGGAGGAGAGCGACGATGAGGAGGAGAGGGAGAAGTGGAGGAGTGGGACAAGGAGGAGGAGAGGGAGAAGTGGAGGAGAGCGTGGAGGAGGAGGATAGGGAGAAGTGGAGGAGAGCGATGAGGAGGAGGAGAGGGAGAAGTGGAGGAGTGGGACAAGGAGGAGGAGAGGGAGAAGTGGAGGAGAGCAACGATGAGGAGGAGAGGGAGAAGAGGAGGAGAGTGACGAGTAGGAGGAGAGGGAGAAGTGGAGGAGAGCGACGAGGAGGAGGATAGGGAGAATTGGAGGAGAGTGACGATGAGGAGGAGAGGTAGAAGTGGAGGAGAAAAACGAGGAGGAGGAGAGGGAGAAGTGGAGGAGAGCGACGATGAGGAGGAGAGGGAGAAGTGGAGGAGAGTGACGAGGAGGAGGAGAGGTAGAAGTGGAGGAGAGCGACGAGGGGAGGAGAGAGAGGAGAGAGAGGAAGGAAGGGAGGAGGAGGGAGAAGGAGAGAGGAGAGAGGAGGAGGAGAGAGGGAGGGGAGAAGAAGGAGGAGAGGGGAGAGAGGAGGGAGAGAGAGAGGGGGAGGAGAGAGGGGAGAGAGGAGAGGGGGAGGGGGGAGAAGGAGGGAGGAGGAGGAGAAGAGAGAGGAGAGGAGAGGAGAGGAGAGGAGGGAGTAGAGGAGGAGGAGAGGAGATGGAGGAGGGAGGGGGGAGGAAGGTGAGGAGAGGGAGGGAGAGGAGAGAGTGGAGGAGAGGGAGGAGGAGAGGAGAGAGAGAGGAGAGAGGAGGAGGGAGGGAGGAGAGGGAGAGGAAGAGGGGAGGGAGGGGAAGGGAGAGGGAGAGAGAGGAGAGGAGGAGGGAGAGAGGAGGAGGAGAGAAGGAGTGAGGGGAGGGAGGAGAAGGGGAGGAGAGGAGGAGGAGGAGAGGGAGAGAGGAGAGGGAGGAGGGAGGAGGGAGGGAGGGAGGAAAGGGGGAGAGGAGGAGGGAGGGAGAGGGAGAAGGGAGAAGAGGAGATGAAGAGAGGAGAGGAGAAGGAGGAGAGAGAGGAGAGGGAGAGGGAGAGAGTGGAGGGAGAGGAGGAGGAGGAGGGAGAGGAGGAGAGTGGAGAGGAGGAGGAGAGGGAGAAGTGGAGAGGAGTGGGAGAGGGAGGAGGAGAGGGAGAAGGGAGAGAGGAGGAGGAGGAGGTAGGAGAAGGGAGGAGAGGGAGAGGAGAGGAGAGGGAGAAGTGGAGGAGAGGAGGAGAAGGAGGAGGGGAGAAGGGAGGAGAGAGAGAGGAGAGAGGAGAGAGAAGGAGGGAGAGGAGGAGGAGGGAGGAGAGGGAGAAGGGAGAGAGGACGAGGGGAGAGAGGAGGAGAGGGAGGAGAGAGACGAGGAGGAGGAGAGGAGAAGTGGAGGAGAGGAGAGGGAGGAGGAGGAGAAGGGAGAAGGGGAGGAGGAGAGGAGAGGGAGAGGAGGGAGAGTGGGGAGAGGAGAGGAGGAGGGAGGGAGAGAGTGAGAGGGAGAGGGAGAGGGAGAGGAGAGGGAGAAGGGAGGAGAGGGAGGAGGAGGAGGAGAGAGTGGAGGGAGGCGAGAGAGGAGGGGAGGAGGGAGAGAGAGGGAGGAGGAGAGAGAGAGGAGGAGGAGGAGAAGTGGAGGAGAGGACGAGGAGAGAGGAGAGGAGGAGGAGGAGAGTGGGGAGGAGAGGGAGGAGAAGGGGGAGAGAGAGAGAGAGGAGGAGGAGAGGGAGGGAAGTGGAGGAGAGAGAGAGTGAGAGGAGAGGAGGAGAGGAGAAGTGGAGGAGAGACGAGGAGGAGGAGGGGAGGAGAGGGAGGAGAAGGGAGGAGAGGAGAGGAGGGGAGAAGAGTGGAGGAGAGAAGAGGAGAGAGGAGAGGAGAGAGATGGGAGGGAGAGGACGGGGAGGAGGAGAGAGAGGGAGAGGAGAGGAGAGAGGGAGGAGAGGAGGAGGAGAGGGAGAAGTGGAGGAGAGGAGAGGAGGAGGAGGAGGGAGAAGGGAGGAGAGAGGAGGGGGAGGAGGAGAGGGAGAGGGAAGGAGAGCGACGAAGGGAGGAGAGGAGAATGGAGGAGAGAGGAGGAGGAGGAGGGAGAAGGGAGGAGAGGACGAGGAGGAGGAGAGGGAGGAGGGAGGAGAGGAGAAGTGGAGGAGGAGTGAGGAGAGAGGAGGAGAGGAGAAGGGATGTGAGAGAGGAGGAGAGAGAGGGAGAGGGAGGGAGCGAGAAGAGAGGGAGAGGGAGAATTGGAGGAGAGCGACGAGGAGGAGGAGAGGGAGAAGCGGAGAGGAGAGAGGAAGGAGGAGGGAGGAGGAGGAGGAGGAGAGGGAAGGGAAGGAGAGCGACGAAGAGGAGGAGAGGCAGAATTGGAGGAGAGCAAGGAGGAGGAGAGGGAGAAGGGAAGGAGAGCGACGAAGAGGAGGAGAGGGAGGAGAGGAGGAGAGGGAGAAGTGCAGGAGAGTGATGAGGAGGAGGAGAGGGAGAAGTGGAAGAGAGCGAGGAGGAGGAGGAGGAGAGGGAGAAGGGAAGGAGAGCGACGAAGAGGAGGAGAGGGAGAATTGGAGGAGAGCGACGAGGAGGAGTAGAGGGAGAAGAGGAGGAGAGGGAGAAGTGCAGGAGAGTGATGAGGAGGAGGAGAGCAACGAGGAGAAGAGAGACAAGGAGGAGGGTCAAGAGTTCAACAAAAGCAAACACTGATCATTATAATGGTGACATCAAACCAAACATTTTCAATTAAATATCAACATCAAAACTTTTGTTATTTCTCAATAAGGACTTATGTAGAAGTATGACAGAAATGAATTCAAACTAGTTAGTAATAAGTGTAATAATGTGTAATGGCTGGAAGCAGGGACGGACTGAGAGTAAAAACGGCCCTGGATTTCCCCCACATTGGCCCCACCACAACTACAAACAGACACTACTATCTCACAGTTACAGCAGTCAATGTATCACATTTATGGCAAATAACACCATAAAACCTATGGCGATTGAGGTTTATTACTTTTATTTAATTGTTCCAAGTCTAAGTCTTAAGTGTTCAAAGTGTCTAAAACGTGTTGCATCTGCCTGTACCCCTAGACTCGCACGGGACATAACAAATTGGGGAATGGCTTCAGGAGAGGGCAAGGCCAAAATAACAAACAAAAAACAATGTGGGGAATTTTAACCTCTGACTAAACTGCCAAAGAAAAGAAAAATACTAACAAATTTGTACACTAACTCCACTTCTGGCCCCAAAATGGAGAAAACACTAACAACTAAATAAAAGTAATAATACAATATCACAGTGTGGAAAGTTAAGCAGTTCTCATGTTCACCAACAAGATTTTAAACTGCAGAGACAGGACAGACAGCGCTCTGGAGAAAGATCTTGGGGAAATGTTTCTTGTCTGTACTTTCACACCTGCCTCATTTAGTTCGGTGTCCTTGTTTTATTGTTCAGTTCAGAATGTTCAATTCAATTCAATTCAATTCAAGTTTATTTGTATAGCGCTTTTCACAATACACATTGTCTCAAAGCAGCTTTACAGAAAGTGCAATTCAGAAATGTACAAAGAAAAATACAGTTAGTTAATCATGTATAAATTTAGGCATAACATATCGCCGGTGTTTAGTCGTCTCTTCACAGGCGTCGAGTCGTCTCTCCACAGGCGTTTAGTCGTCTCTCCACCGGCGTTTAGTCGTCTCTCCACAGGTGTTGGGGCATCTGAAGTCTCCGTGAGAGGCTGGATACAAACTGGAGCTGACGAACGCTATTTACCTCGGGACTAGCGTCCCGAGATAACAGCAGAAAGACAGATGGGAAATAATTAGCATAGCTGATGTTCATAATATTAATGCATTCGAACTGATTCAGAAGTAGTATAAAAGGTAAGCATTAAGTGAATGCTTGGTTAAAGAGATGCGTCTTTAATCTAGTTTTAAACTGGGACAGCGAGTCTGAGTCTCGAACAATATCAGGAAGGCTATTCCAGAGTTTAGGAGCTAAATGTGAGAACGCCCTCCCTCCTTTAGTAGACTTAGATATCCTAGGAACGACCAGAAGCCTCGAATTTTGTGATCTTAAAGAGCGCGATGGATTGTAGGGCGATAGAAGGTCTGTTAAATACACAGGAGCTAAACCATTTAGAGCTTTATAAGTCAATAGTAATACTTTTTAATTGATACGGAACTTAATAGGTAACCAGTGTAGAGATGATAAAATTGGTGTTATATGATCATATTTTCTTGATCTAGTAAGAACTCTAGCAGCAGCATTTTGCGCTAACTGTAGCTTGTTTATTGAGGATGCAGGACAACCAGCTAATAAAGCATTACAGTAATCTAGTCTCGAGGTCATGAATGCATGAACTAACTTTTCTGCATCTGAAACAGATAGCATGTTACGTAGCTTAGCAATGTTTCTAAGGTGGAAAAAGGCTGTTCTTGTAACATATGAAATATGATTGTGGTATATATGTGGTATCATATTATGATATGAATGTTGCTATGGTTACTGCCATGTCCATCATAATTCTGCCCTGCAAAGGCAAAAGACCTTAACTCGCTAGAGTGTGAAACTGAGAAAAATGACTTTAAAGTTTCTGTTTTGTCCAGACAAAAGTATTATAGGTAGGACTCCCAAAATTTGACAACTAGTTGCTATAATGAAGAAATGTTTGTATGCAAAAAATATTGAGCTCAAAATTGACCTTTGACCCTTGTTTGGCAGTTACTGTACTCTGCCTTTGTATCATGTGCCAAAAAAAAAAGGAGTCGTGCAAAGGCAAAAGTACGGTGGCCGATAGAGCTCAACGTGCTGCAAACTAAAGAAGACGCGTGCAAATAGAAAAAAACGCATGCAAATAGAAAAACGAATGCAAATAGAAAAAAACAAATGCAAATAGAAAAAAACATCTGCAAATTAAGAAAAACATCTTCATCAGTTCCACAACACACATGTGCTCCAAGTACTCACAACACAACCAAATACAGAAACGCGCTGCAAACGTTCACAACACAACCAAATACAAAAACGCGCTGCAAGTAACACAGACCACAACGGAAATGTTTCCGGGGAACCAAATAAGTGACGGACCCGGCTGGGACGTGCTTATTGCTCGCGAGCATCCCTATGCCCTACTCCCTTCAAAGGGCAGACGGCAGAGCTCTTAAAGTGGGACTTTAGAGTGAGCAGGGCACTAGTGTGTCATTTATGTAGCCGTTTGGAACGCACTTGATGAAGGGAGCGAGGAAAGACAACGTAATTTCCAGTGTAATTATTTTTACCTAGGATGTTCCTATGACAACGCAGTTGTCCATCAGCTGAACTGCTGTTTTACTGACGACAGAAATATAATGCTGTTAACATTACGGTTGCATATATATATATATATTTTTTTACTTTACAAAAAAAACTGTTAAAATATGCGTTTTATATATCCGTTATATCTGTGTCAGTGTCTCAACTTTAAAACTTTGGACCAAACATTACCTAACATTTCTTATGAAACTTTAAACATAACACGAAACAATTTGTATAGTGTAACTGATGTATAGATTATCTTGCCTTCATGTTCTTCTTCTCTATCTTTTTTATTTATTTATTTTATTTTTCAGATCATTGTTCTTTTCTCATTTGTATTCTGATGACATTGAACATATTGTTAACACAAGTTGTATATTGTATACAAGTTGTATGTCATAATAAATTGAATCTCTGTGTTTTGTGGGGAAAAAGTTCAAATAAATAAAATAAAATAAAGTAGAATTTTGAGCTGTAAGCAAGGAGTATAGAAGAACTATAAATAATTATAATATTATAATATTATTTATATACAATATTATTTTAATATTATGGTTTATTTATAAAAAAAATATAGGCTTTCACTTCGTCAATAAATGTTTTTTTACTGTAAGCACGTCCCAGCCGGGTCCGTCACTTATTTGGTTCCCCGGAAACATTTCCGTTGTGGTCTGAGTTACTTGCAGAGCGTTTCTGTATTTGGTTGTGTTGTGAACGTTTGCATCGCGTTTCTGTATTTGGTTGTGTTGTGAGTATTTGGAGCTCGTATGTTGTGAAACTGATGAAGATTTTTTCTTAATTTGAGGGTGTTTTTTTCGATTTGCATGCATTTTTTTCTATTTGCATGCGTTTTTTTTATATTTGCATGCGTCTTCTTTAGGTTGCAACACGTTGAGCTCTCACGGCCACCGTACAAAAGGCAATAACTGACATATAATCAATATTTGCTTGTTGTTCCCCATACTTACATCCATTATAAGAACACCTAACCAAGGTCTAGTCATCATGGTATGTGTTTTAAATTATATAGAAGACCTTTGGTTGTTCCTATTTAGTGCTATAATGATCATGATAGTGCGGCAACACTAACACAGTTAAACAGTATGACAGATAAGTTACTTTGCAGTACAGTATGAATAAATACAATAAATATTTCCACAATAAAGATAATTTAATTATAATTGAATACAAAGGTATATTTATTTAAATACAAGATATATAGTAATAATTAATTAAACATAATTTATCAATTTGCAACAAGAATATTTCATATTCATTAGCAGTGTTGGGAACGTTACTTTAAAAAAGTAATTAGTTATAGTTACTCACTACTTGCTCCAAAAAGTAACTGAGTTAGTAACTGAATTACTCTATAATAAAAGTAACTCGTTACCAGGGAAAGTAACTATTTGCGTTACTGTTAAAAAAAAAGTTGCTATATGTCAAAGAATTTAGATATTTTTTTAGCAGTTTTCACAAGTCAGTTAAAATGAGTAGAACAGAGAGGTGTTTGTACATAACTTTCTATATTTATTGCACGTCGACACGACAGACAGCAAGAGGTTTATCCTGCACTTCACTTCACAGCACTTATTAACCCAGCTCCTCACTAGCTGTGTGAGCCAGGGGTGAGTTCGGATTACACAGTTTATTCAATCAATAGTAACGCACAAAAACGCACTCACGATTTTGTCACGAGTCATTTTGTAACCCACCACTTTTAGAAACAAATATATAAAACATCTCCAGTTAACTAGCAGAGCATTAATTTAGTTCGCTATTAACCCTTTATGACCTGCCATAGAACAATTCCACCAGAGTATATCTTTGTATTTTTACATGCTGTGCTGTCATTTTTTTGAGCATTTTCATATGCCATACATCAAAATAATCCTTACTCTCCCAGTTTGAAGGCTATGTTTGTAATAAATCAATAGTAACTATATAAATATCTCAAAAGTGCAATAAACAAAAAGAAAAAAAAATTATTATTATTTTTTTTACGTATTTTCTTCAATACAAAAAATTAATAAATGTCAACTTCAAACTTGTCAATGAGAAAAACGTGCACAAATCAATTTAAAAGTATACAGAATTGATTTGAACTGTTTACATAAATTAGTTTTTAAGATACACTCATTTTTACACTCATTCAAAAAAAAGGCGTGTACTTTTGTTTAGACCTAACGCTGCGTGCGTGCGCGCGCCCGCGCTCGCGCGTGTGTGTGTGTGTGTGTGTGTGTGTGTGTGTGTGTGTGTGTGTGTGTGTGTGTGTGAATGTCCTTGTATTTATGAACGTCTAAAGGAGAAAGAAATAATAAAATAAAGCGATGGTAAAAAGACAATAACGATATAAGGAACATATAGCAAATGGGAGTCAAACGGGAGTCAAACGCATGGTCAAATGACGCAGCGTGTGACGTCACAACATGTGACACACCCGGGGGTCATAGTGCACAGAACGTGATACGTCAATGAGTCATCGGAAGATGTAAATATCAATCGCAGATCTACAGAACATGTGTGGAAAGACGTGCAAAGCATTTTTGTGTTGTTGTTTTTTGTAAACGAATATTACGCAGTTTTTACAGACTGATTAGAGGGTGAAAACAACGCAACATGGGCATGTTGGAGGCTTGATCTGAACATGTTACATCTCTGGTTTTGTATGCAAAAAGAATGATTGAGCTAGCCATTTGGTTTCAGTTTCTATAGGCTTTTAAACAGACACACGCAAACGGGAGCGCCGACGCTCCCATCGGTCTTAGAGGGTTAAATAAGAGATCTAGCATTAAATTGTTTTGGTTTTGAAGTAGAGCGCTCGTTGCCGCGGCTGCATTTGTTCTCTTGTGGCGCGCGCGCAGTATTCACTCAGACGCGCTCTTCAATCTATCGCCGTTGTGGAGACATTCGGGTGAAATCACAAAATAAAATGCACTCAACCGTCCCGTGTCCCTGCTTGATATAGACTGTAACCACTGATGAACATTCAGTTTTGATGAGAGAGAAAAAAAAAACCTATTCGAGCGTGGATTAGAACCTGTAACCTCTGACACGCTTGGCAAAAGTTCTACCACGAGACCATTCAAGAACTCAGATGATTATAGTGGATCGATGGATTTATTCACGGGTTGAGCAGAGAGGCAGTACAGTTTGACAGGTTTGTACCCAGCACTTCTGAAAATGCACTTCCGAACGCGTCTCTGTGCCCAGCACATTTCAAACCAAACTGACGCCCGCGGTAACGCACCGCATTTAACCTCCAGTAACGTTAACGGCGTTGTAACGACGGGAAAAGTAATTAGTTAGATTACCCCGTTACTGAAAAAATAACGTCGTTACCTAACACTGTCATATGTTACCTTATTCCAAACACTGTTCATTAGGTGTCTTTGGCCTTTATTTTGAAAAAACAATAAACATGAAAAATTATGAAATTGGTAGAAAGCTCAGTTTGTTTTCATACCAAGAGTTCAAAAAATATCACAATTAAATTTTATTTAAAAAAAAAAGTCAGAAATCTTTTTTATAAACAAAAATATTATGGATTCTCGATTTGTGATGCAGCTGCCAGCTGTAACGCACATATATGCTCGTTTTATGCATTTATTAGAGGCTGAATTCAAATCAAATACTGCCAAACAACTCATACTACTTCTGAATAGGATTGCTACTTCATAAATTGTATGCAAATTATGGAAATACTTGGTTCAGATCACTCAAAGCATATATGAAAATGGAAGCGTCCTTATATGGTCAGTAAGGAAGCTTGGCTGTCCATCTAGTGACAAAGTTTGTTACTGCACCCAAATAAAATCTTACTGAAAGCTCATTTTTTTAGCCTGGTAATACCAGACTCTGCTACTTCACTTTGCTTCATAGACAGAGTCTGGCATAGCATAATAGAGAAGTGTTTTCCCTCTCGCTAGGGGGCGATTTCTGAAGTTTAAAATCATTGGTTAACCGTAAGCCAATGAGATAAGTTTATTTATGACGTATGTTATGCGCTGACACAGCCGCATCGAACCACAGACATCATGCATCGAACTTCCACTGTAAACCTACTGTAAACACTTGATGATGCGAGCGAAATACCGGAGTGAACATGGCTGTAAACGACCTTTTTTGATCGGTGAGTGATGTAATAGAATGACTGCTGCGCTTGACAGGGCGCAAACGAGCAGAGAGAGAGAGCCGCGCGCACACTCTCAGGTCTTCAAACAACACAAGCGCTATCTTGCTCTCTCTCCCTCGCAAATATTAATCAAAATCAATCGACAAGATAGTAAAAAATCGGAAGACCGCAGTTTCACGTGGAGCATTTGGAGATTTTTAGAGATTAGAGACTCTAGGAACAACATCTCAATGAACAACATCTCAACACTATAAAGGCCTGTCTCATATAGACGCCTGTCTCAAATACAAGCCGGTTCAGTTAGACGTTTTGGGCAAATAAAAGCCTGGGCTATTATTTGAAGTTTTACGGTATTTAAGACCTGGAAAAGAAAGGAGACACTGACCTGTCAAAAGGCTCCCCAGTTTCTCGCTGACGATCGGCAATAGTTGATAAATTAAACTTTTCCCAAAGGGAGTAGGGCCACAACATCACCTCCATTCAAAATGTTTAATACACACTCTTCTTCTTCGGGCTTCAGTTTGCTAATGCCGGGAATATTCTCCACAACAGAGCGAATTGCATCCGCGTCTCCCTATCCGCGGTCGTTTTCGATTTCTCTGACCTAACTCTTAAACTCGGCGCTTAGCGACTACGTCACGGCTGTCAGCCCGCCTTCTGTTCGTTGATTGGCCCGGCTGTTTTCAGGCCGGTGGAAAACAGAAAGATAGGCTGCTATTTCAGACTGACTACAGGAGCGAAATGAAATTAGCGGAAGTAGAAAGTCTGACGTAGTCAGGCTACATTTTTTTGAGATATCAACCTAAAATTTGGAACACAATTTGTCCATAGGTCTATTACAAAGCAAACATGATGTTACGGCGTTTTGCCTTTGTAGGGCAGAATTCCAGGAGTGATTCTGTTTACATAAATGGTTAACTGCTACCTTACCGAGAACATTAAGAGTAAGTTGGACAATGGCAGAGATGGGCACAAAGTATTTAATTACAAATTAAAAAAATGCTTACTCATCAAATGTATTTAAATAAAATACTAAATACTTCTTTGAAAATGTATTTAATTATTTAAGTATTTAATTAAAGTAATTTGTAATTTGAAAATACAAAAATACAAAAAAAGTAAAGCAATCCTTTTAAACACAGGGTGTTAAAAATGAACACTGAAGCAGTGTTGAAGTTAATGAGATAATTAAGTGATTAATTAAGTGATGATTGGCCATTAGTGACACCTGATGTTAATAAGAAGAATCATTGAAGGAAAGAGAAACAAGAAGAACAGAAAAAAAAGAGAAACAATAGAACTACTGACTCTGAGCCATTACACATTATTGCATGTTCCTCCCTTCGCTCTTCCTCAACTGGCCTACTTGTCACCCCCAAATTCCGTCTCTCCACCATGGGGGCCAGGGCCTTCAGTTGCGCTGCTCCAAGACTCTGGAATGCCCTCCCCTCCAACATTCGACAGACAATTCATTTTAAAAAATGTGACCAGACACGGAAAGTAGGGACACAAGTCGGTTCTGGGGCATTTTGAGTTATTCATAGATTCTGAAAGTGTAGTCTCCAAGCTTTCCAACGATGCGTAACACATGGAAATCTGATAATATTTGGAGAAGTTGTGGCCATTTGAAGGTAGCCACTCAAAATAACTAAAAGCGGAGAAAACAGCCTGTAAAGATCTGCAGTTCTCACCTCTCTCTGCCGCTGGGAGTGAAAATAGCGCTCATTTACATCTCATTTAGATAAGCCATACCCCCTGTAAAGCTTTACAGCTTTTTTTTCTGTCCTGCTAGCTAATAACAATAGGTAGGTGTTGGGAAGGTCTAAACAGACTAAACATGAGATAACGTGTACGTGTTCTTAGAATGAGCACAAAACGACAAACTTTAATGTTTACGGAAACTCACCTCCAGGACGGTGAATGCACTTTTGCCGCTCTAGGCGAAAATAGATATAACGCAAAACCAGCAACAACACACAAATACCAATATGCCATGATATAACGCAAAACCAGCAACAACACACAAAGGCCAATATGCCAAAGGCATACATATAACGCAAATAGTGCGCAACGCGTGTGTGCCCAAAATGTCAACAATATTAAAGTTTATGCAGGAGGCAAATGACTGCTGCATTTTTCTTTAAGCAGTCATGACAGGGATTTTCCAAATAATCATTTCAACTCCTCAAATTACTGTTGCAAATCTCTTTACATCACTTATGTGCGTATACACACACAAATGAAATGTCCGCAAGCACATTATATCATCAGCAGGTTCATCTTAAATAACGACTAAAGAGCAAATGAAGCTTAACTTACGTTTCAGGCCTTCATCGCAGCAAAGGTCTTAACTGCATCCTCCATTTCGATTCTCTGTGCCAGTTCATGTTCTATTGAGATTGTTGCCAGTCCATTAAGTCTGTTCCCTGTTCACAAAACGTTCCCCATTCAAAGCAATCGGGATGTCACATATGAAACAGCCAGCTACCGTTGTCAGCGAGCCGAGCCGCCGTATTCAAGCACGCGCGCGCGGCTTCAGTTTCCCGAGCCCACAAAGTGCGGCGAAAACGTTTTCAGTGTACTGTAACTGCCACGGTTCAGCTCTTCTGCCACAATCTTTGCGGCGTCCATCTTCATTGAATTTTGATATCAGATAGAGCCGAGCAGAGCACAGCATAATAAGTAGCCATGCGGTTCACTTGGAGGGCGGGGACAAAAGCGCTATATTCAGTATTGAAGTACACACAGACAATAACACACCACGCCCCTACTGCGTGCTAGAATCTACGAAAACAAGCCGATTTCAACCTCAAAATGTACGCTTTTAAATATACCAATACTGTTATCTCAAACATGGAGAGGCTTCTTCATGATCTCAACTAACAGATTCTGCAAAAAAACGGAAATCACAAATTTTGGAAAAAAAACGCTTCTTTCTCATTTTCCTCACAAGTTGTGCTGCCGACTTGTGTCCCTGGGTTCCGTGTCCGGTCACAAATGTTAAAGACCTATCTTTTTAAGAAAGCTTTTACTCTTTAAAACATTTTTCTACATTGCCATAGTTACCCTCCTGACACTCTTTATAGTGCTTTCTTCGGGCGTTCTAAGCATTTTGCTGATTTGTCATATTTGTAACATGTATTAGCCTACTATGAATTTAAATGTATTTGAATGTATTTCCTTTTTTTTTAAGTCCTCCGAAACATGTAAGATGTCCTTGGGTATTTAGAAAGGCGTCGGCCAAATAAAATGTATTATTATTATTATTATTATTATTATTATTATTATTATTATTATTGCACTTATTATTTGTACACCAGTTCGACTTTATTTCTGGTATACATCTACACACAGTCTTATTTAGATTTACAGAAGTTTAGATGGTGATGTTTTATGGAATGTTTCATTTCATGTCACCATTATGGTGATCAGTGTTTGCTTTGGTTGGGCTCTTGACCCTTTACTTTTAAAAGGGATAGTTCACCCAAAAATGAAAATTCTGTCAGTAATTACTCACACTCATGTTGTTCCAACCCCGTAAGACCTTCGTTCATCTTCGGAACACAAATTAAGTTTTATTTTGTCAAAATGTTTGATTAAATCTGAGAGCTGGATTACTCCTCCATAGGCTTCTAAGGGATTGAAACTTGACAGCCCCGAAAAGTTATTAAAGAAAGCTTTAAAAGAGTCCAAGTTTTTTTTAGTTTTTTTTTATATTTGGATTATCTTTTTAGACGTGCTGCATTAACGTGAGACTCTTGTCGGGCGATAAAAAAAATTCGCCGTTTATCTATTCTCAAAGTTGGGTTGGGATCATAAAATAGCTTTTTCGAATATCGTTATATTTTCGCGCAATTCCAATGTGTGGTAAGCTATATTTGACATAATTGATGCTGCGCCTACTGTCACAGATCGTGCAGCAGGGTATTTTCCTGTCAGGGACACAAGGTGTATACTTTTACTTTGTTATGTTGGGCGACGTTTCTCTCGTTACTTTATTTTAATGCAATATATGTTGTTAAATGAGTTTATTCCAAGCGCGCTGTGTCTTTTTTATGGGCATGAGCGATACTCAATTTACAAATGAATCACTATTTTGAGTCGATTCTATTCAAAGACTTCATCAAACAAGTTGGCAGATCTGTCATCTTAGCATCTTAACATCTTAGCTTGATCTTTCACCTCAAGAAGCCAAAGATTTCTGTGTAAAAAGTGTTATACAATTATTGCCATTGTGTGGCAATGTGATAGTTTGACAAGATAAATTTAAACTTTACACCAGGGAGACAATTGCCTATACCGGCTACCAACCTTAAAATCTACTCCTCTAAGATACCCGACTACGCCACCCCAGAGGCAAATTTACTGGGGAATCACTTTTTATAAGAATCAATCAAGCACACAGGTTTGATTACGGATGAGTTAGGACTCGAAACAGAGGTGAAATACAAAAAGAAAATTTTATTGGAAACCATTAACAACATGTAGGAATATCAAAGTATAAAGAGATAATACATACACACACTTTTGCCTCCACTCCAGAGCTGGGGACTGCTCGCCTATACTCAGTAACACAAGAACTACAACTGACTTCAGACACAGCCTTAGATGAAATCAACTGAAGAGAAAAGAAGACATTTCAAAGAGTAAAAGTCCTGCCATATGTCAGAGATGGGCAGTATTTTAATTACATGTATTTGAAATACGTATTTAATTACCTTTGAGTATTTTGTAATTTGTATTTTCCCTAACAATAAAAATCAAATGTAATTTGTATTTAAATACTTTGAGACTGTATTTTGTATTTCAAATACTTAAATACTTATTTGATAGTCCTATGTCATTTTATTTCAGTATACAATAACTTTACTCACCAGGCTTAATAGGACTACCAAATAGCCCAGGGATCCTCAACTCTGGCCCGCAAGATCCACTTTCCTGCAGAGTTTACCTCCAACCCTAATCAAACACACCTGAACAAGCTAATCAATGTCTTCATGATTACTACAAAATTACAGGTACAGAGCAAAATCTCAGTGTTAAATCAACACTGCACAGAGTACATATTGTCCCAATCTAAAGAGTGTTAAAAGTGGTAACGTTAATGAGATAATTAACTGATAAATTAATGGATGATTGAGCATTAGTGATGAACACCTTGCTTTTAACAAGCATAATGACTAATCCCACTGAGCAAAATGATGTCCAAAAGACGTCTTTTCAAGGTCTTTGTCACAAAAGACGGACGTTGAAAAGACGTCCACTGAGGAGCCAGAATGAAAAAAATTTGATATACAGTTTTAAGCAGACACACACATACATCAAAAATTAGCATATGAATCTCAACAATGTGACAATAAACAAAGAGTTTCATGCAGCAATGCTTGCTGGGTATCACCATATTACAAAAATCCCAGCATGCACTTCAGTATGGATAATTATGTCACCACTGTTGTGGATTGTATTATAAGTGTTGATGTCTAAGTGTTCATGTTTAACTTTGACCAATTGACCCTTCGCAAAGACCCGCCCTCCTTAGTTACTGTCGCTATGTTCCGACAAGCTACGCTGCTCTCACGCTCTCACCATGTTCTCACGCAGTAAAAAAAACATCACGGAGCAGAGAGGAGACCGACAACACGCGGACAGACAGGACAGACCAGGTTACTTTTCGGTTACATTTGATATTAAGCATATTAAACAAAGTCTCACCTTTCAAATATGGTCATTTTTTGAAAGAAATTTAAACAATAAATACCGTTTTGTGGCTCTTTAATGTGCCGTGACAGATCGCTGTAGAGCATCAGTTAAAGCTGCTCGTGATCCGATCATCTCTTCCTTCTAGTTCATTTATAGCATCAAATAAACATGAATTAACATAAGAAGGAATGTTGTTTTAACCGCGGAAATGCGCCAGTATTCAGTTTTTCAAGTTCAAATCCTCCCATGTTAATCTACATAACTCTCCTGACTGCTTGGTCCGACAAAATGGCGGATGGCGAAGTATGATTGGTCAGAACACCTGTCAATCAAGCTCCACGCGAAGGGTCAATTGTTTAATAGAAAGCTGTTAAATTTTTTACAGGTTTACAATATATTTTAAAAAAATTGTGAAATTTTGACTTTAGCAAATATCACTTTATTCATAAGTCTCACAAGCAGAAAAGCTGATTTCCATTTTTAACCTTTTCTTCAGCAATGCCCAGATGTCTGTCATGAAACACTATTGCAAATAGTGTTGTCACGATTCCAAAATTATTGTTTCGATACCGATACCAAGTCAAGAATTGCGATTTAGATACTTTTTCAATACTTTTCCTGAAAAGGGAGAACACTCAAATATCATTGCTGTGCTTTATTTTAAAACCGGGATTCTAACATTCTAATTAACATTAACATTCTAATCATACAACGCACTAATAAATTAACATATGAACAGCAGATATGTTATTTGAACATTTGAACAAAATATGAAATATAACAAATAAATTAGAGCAATGACATTCAAGGTAAAAAAATAATAAATTTAGCACCATTATCTCAGTTATCATAAGAAACATAAGAGTTACCGGGAACTGATAAGATTTTATCAATATCCATGCCACTGAAGATTCTGCTAATCGATCCGATTCTTTAACGATTCTCTTATCGATTCCTGATAGCACTGTGTGGAAAAAAGTAGTCTCATGCTAAAAGTGGTTTTATGTGTTTTAAAGCTTACACTTGAGTAAGCAAACTGTATTTTTATGTAATTTATGTAATAAAGAAAACCTTATTGTAAAGTGTTACCGATTAGTTATACACCGATTCAGACGTCTTGTGAGTTCAGTGTTGGACTAGAATGCAGCTGATTCTAAAGTTTTCATTGGTCATGTCAATCACTGTACAGATTGCCTACACCCAACCCTGATCCCTAAACCTACCCGTCACTGTAACCTAAACCAATGAAATCGGTTGCAGGGCGGGATTTCCGCTGAAGTGGTTTGGGAAAAAAAATCACGTTGTTTATACTTTCGCCTGGCTCTGGAGAGAGAGAGTGTGCGCGCGCGGCGTGCGACCGGGTCTCTCTCTCTCTCTGCTCGTTCAGTTACACATGTGCCCTCCCTGGTCACACGCGCAGCAGTTCATCTAAGTTACATTATTCACCGATCAAATAAGACTTTGGCGGGACAAATGTAGTGTCGCTGTAGTGTTTGTCACATGACAGCTGCAGCTTCTTTGCTGTGTGTGTGAGGAAAAAAAAGTATCGATACTAATAAATTTAGGAATCATGACGTATTTAATTTCCAAGTATCGCAATACTTTTGAAGTACCGTGTAACACTAATTGCAAATGCTTAAAAGAAACTTGGTTTAGAAAAATAAATGGGTCACAAGCCCAACTAAACCAAACACAGACCAACATAATGGTGGCATAATTTTTTTGATCACTAGAACATCAACTTTCAACAATACATTCAATACATACAGTCAGTCTGGTTAGTAAGTAAGTAAGTAAATTTTATTTATAAAGCACATTTAACCATAGCGAAGCTATCCAAAGTGCTGAACAAAGTAATGTAAAATAAAAAAATAAAAACACAGAGGCATAACATCAAACAAAAATAAAACATTGAAAAAGTAAAAATAAAGGGGACCAAGAGCCCAACCAAAGCAAACACTGATCACCACAATGGTGACACTTCAAATGAAACAAATATCAACATCTAAAGCTCTGCTAATTCTCATAAAGATCATCTGACAGCAATAGTCAAAGTAATTATGTCTAAATGAGACCATAAATGATGTAAAAAAAATGTCCACAATGACCACATTTGAACTAGTTTTTAAACTTGTACGAAGAGGGTCCATGAAAGTCGACATCAGACGTGCAGAAAACGTCAAAAAAAGACGTCATAAAAACTTTCATTCTGGCTCCTCAGTGGACGTCTTTTCAACGTCCGACTTTTGTGACAAAGACGTTGAAAAGACGTCTTTTAGACATCATTTTGCTTAGTGATGTTTGTTTACTATGGGTGTCAAAAAACCTTTTCATAAATGGTTCTACAAAGAACCTAATAAAGTGACATGAAGAACTGTTATATGTGATGCGATCGAGATGGTCCTCACTGCAGAACATGAAATCCACGGGGAGGAGTCGGATCTAGATCCGACTCCTCCCACCTTACATGCCTAAACCTACCCAGCTCCACCCCTTATCCCTAAACCCACCCCTAAACCTACCCAGCTCCACCCCTTATCCCTAAACCACCCCTAAACCTACCCAACCCCACCCCTTAATCTGGATCCGACTCCGCCCCCCGGATCTCGTGTACTGCAATGAGGTGCTACTGATGCGATCTGGGAAAACCCACCACATGGTGAAATTTGACATATTACAGGTTTTGCGATCATATTAAAGCTTGGTTCAAGCCCTTTCCAAATCTGTTTTTATTTCTTTTATAGTTTGTCTGTAACAAAAGTTATGGTTATCTGAAGTCGGCTGATCGATGTGATTTTCAGAAATGGAATTTTGAGAAAAACAGGTTTAAATAACTGTCACGTCCTGCTAGCGGGACTGGCGCTCTTTTTTTATTGCCTTTTTTTCATATCACATATTTTAGTAATAATCATAGATTAGGTATCATTCGAATGCTTACAAACTCGAAATTCATCCTGTAAATAACATTTTGAAATTGGGCGATTGAGAGGCGAGCAAGGTCTTTTAAACGAGCAGCTTCAGACTCTGTTGTTCTCTTGTGCTCCGCATCACATAATGCTGGATAAAAATAAATAAATAAAAACTTGCGTGCCGTTGTAGTTTACACAGGACTGGCGGGACCTTTATTCTGTTATGTGGTTTATTTTGATAGGAGAAACTGTCTTTGTAGTGTTAAGAGAAGGAGAACTAAATAGCCGTTGTTGTTGTTTTTTTGCACCTCCGCTCTGCGCGTGTTCTTAAAGAGAAAGACACGTCTTTTCAGCTTGCCACTATAAATCGCTATTTTTCTGCACTAATCTAATGAATTTTCACTAGATATACTCAGAGATGATAAACAAGATGTTATAGAATAATAATTTATTGAAAACCCAAATTTGACCATAAACTGACATTCAATCTATTTTTAGACTTTACTGAAAATGTACAAGCGCGACATCCGACGGGTTTTCCCAGATCGCATCACATATGTTCTTTAAAGAACCTTTGAGAATGGTTCTTTGCAGTACTGAAAAAGGTTCTTTATGGCACTAAGAAAAAATAGGTTCTTCAAGGAACCTTTCAGTGAAAGGTTCTTTGGGGAACCAAAAAAGGTTCTTCTCTATGGCATCGCTGTGAAACCCAGTAGCACCTCATTGCAGTACACGAGATCCGGGGGGCGGAGTCGGATCCAGATTAAGGGTTGTGGTTGGGTAGGTTTAGGGGTGGGTTTAGGGATAAGGGGTGGAGCTGGGTAGGTTTAGGGGTGGGTTTAGGGATAAGGGGTGGAGCTGGGTAGGTTTAGGTATGTAAGGTGGGAATGTAAGTCCTCCCCGTGGATTTCATGTTCTGCAGTGAGGTCCATCTCGTGAAACCCTCTTTTTGGTTCTTCCTGACACTTTTATTTTTAAAAGTGTACTATAGACGGTTTCATCGGACGCACGGGCGTAGCCAGAGTTACGAGCTGGCCCGAAGTTAACTTCCGGTCTGTGTTTGTAATGTGGCGCAGACTACAAATGCAGTTAAACTTCATCGCAATGATCCAGGCGGAGTGAAAGCATCTGACCCGCCTCGATTTCCCCATAAACGACACAGGTATTTCCATCTGTGTGTGTTAGATTTTTTTTACTTTTCCAGGTCTGAAGAAAAAAATGTTTGCCTCAAAATTTTGTTGAACGGGTCTGGTTGTGTGTCACATTTAAGTTTGGCCAAGTAACGTCTGTTTTCTTCTATTAGTCCAATAATACTGACATAACGTTACTTGCTAACTAATGTAATTTGCGTGTTTTGACAGATTAACTCTGTTGTTATTGATTCTACCGGATATTAAGTTTGGCCACAAACGTTTGTTTATGTTGTTGCCATTTAAAACTGTCTATAAAAGATGCTATAATGCATAACGTAAAATTAACTCCGAAATTATGCTCTCATTGAGTGCAGTGATTCAGGCCAAACAATGATTATGTGAAAACACAACCAACACCCTCATATCACATTTTCTCTGTGTTCATCTGGCTATTATAACTGAATTTCAGCAGCCAAACACTTTCTAAAGTTAATGACTTAAAGGTCCAATATGTAGGAATTTTGTAATAAAATATCCAAAAATCACTTGCACAGTGTGATATATTTCCTGCAGTTGTGTACTTACAATATCCCAAAAGTCTCCAAAGATTTTTTATTTCAGAGAAATTCCAATTTTAAATAAGTGGCGGTCCCGGCCAACAAATGTCGCCTGTCAATGACGCAATATCCGCGCTATCCTCGGTTTCCGCTCGAAATGCCATAGCCATGATGTAATCATGGTGACAGATGTGGACAACTGCGTAATGCGTGACGTTTAGCGGCACAAAGTTCTTGTTTCGTTCAAACATAAACCATGGCAAGCAGACTTTGGGACAAACAATGAGAATTGAAATAAGGATCAATATCAGCGTGGCGTTTTTGAGATGCCGAGAGCTCCACGTCTGCGACTAACTTGGACTCGACAGAGCTTCACGAGTCACGACTTGACAGCTTTATTAGACAGGTGAGCAAATGTACATAAAACAAATCAATGTTAACGTTAGCTCAACATGATGACATGTTAGAATATAGAAACGTATAGAAACGTATAGAAAACTAACTAACACGTAGAATAACATTATAACTTTCAACACACATTTAAATGCTGTTTAGTGTGATAGTGTAACGTTAGAGTGAGTGAAACAGCGCTGCGTTCCCTCACAAGTTTAATTCGTCTAATAAACTGACCTGTGTGAGTAATCCAGCACTTGCGTGTAGTTCTGTAGAATTAGATGTCCTTATTTCTTTATATCCGCGGGACTCGCGTTTGATATCATTTATATCCGCGGGACTCGCGTGTGAAATCATTTATATCCGCGGGACTCGCGTGTGATATCATTTATATCCGCGGGACTCGCGTGTGATATCATTTATATCCGCGGGACTCGCGTGTGATATCTGTCTCTTTAGCAATCGCGACCTGCTTCACACACACTGTGATGTTAAAAAACACGAGTGTTTTCACTCATCCATAAACATTATTAGATCCATCAGCTTGACAGCAACTCCCATCATTCAGCTCTTCACTGCGTCATAAACATACGCCTTTGTTATTGTTGGAAACTGCACCCTCTTGTGGGCAAAATAGTTACATATTGTATCTTTAAAGTTCAAGAGCCCAACTAAAGCAAACACTGATCTCCATAATGGTAACATACCAATTACGGTTTTCTCCTTCAGTGATTCTGCTTGTTAACATCAGGTGTCTTCAAAAATGCTCAATCATCACTTAATTAATCACTTAATTATCTCATTAACTTTAACACTCTTCAGTGTTCATTTAACACTCTGAGAGTGTGGACTCATATAAACACTGAGCAGTGTTAATTTAACACTGGGGATTTTGCTGTGTATGAACGACACCATAGGTTAACATGGGCTACGAAAGGAAGCGGCCTCAAACGTGCACTGCGCATGATAGAAAACAGAACACGGGACAATATTGTGTTTTTGATTAATTTGCTGCTATTATGTGCAGTTGAGTGAACAATAAATGTTTACTGTGCGTGTGTCACATAAGGTGGACTTCTGATGCTTGCAAACGGACTCTTTTGACGAGACAGTTTGTTGCCCTGATTCCATGCTCAATGCACGAATACACTGCAGGCTCACTCTCGCTCATATCCAAGGTAAATCATCAACACTATCATCCCTTACGTGTTTAATTTAACTGAATACATCACAATACGCTAAAACGCATGCGCAGGTTACTTTACTTCCTGAGCAAGTGCGCACCCGAGTCCGTGTTGCTTTCACATTCACGCGAACCGCGGCACGGTTAAGGAGCAACCGAACTCAGACCACCTCTTCCAGGTAGTCTCGGCTTCGCCCAGTGCGCACCCGGGTCCCATGACAGCGTTCACATTAGCGATTTTTCATGCGAACCGTGCCCAGTTCCGAACTAGACTACTAGTTTTAAAGCCCCCTAAGAACACACCCCAAACCCATTTTAGATCCAAAGACACAAAACACTAGAAGAATAACAAAGCAAATAACATTCTACATCCTGGATTAAACTAATACAATTGTAAAAACAAAAAATAAAAGGTCACCGCTCTGAAATGACCTCTTCTAAACCGCTTGTAGATACACTTGAAGTTATCAACAGTTAAATTAGTCAGAAGTGGCATTATTGACAGATTTTGTGGATTGTGTGTGCAACTAATTGTAAGTATCTTTGCGTCATTTTTGGTGAATATTGTTTAGCGACATTAAAGAGCGCTACCGCAGCATTCCGTCTGAATGTTTACACTAATAATTTGGTTTGGACATTATGCCTAAATACCTTGTCTTAATGTCATATAATATCCCTATGTTCTTTGTATCGTTAAAGTAATGCTGGGCTTACATTATATTGTGTAGACTTGTAACCATGAGTGTGAGAGTCATGTTAATCAGACAAGGTAAACGCATACGCTGTTAACGTCAAGTGCTCTAAGGTTTGCAGATCGATTTGCATAATCATTTGTATAGAGTTTGTGTTTTTTATTATATTTGATTTATATATTTTTATTTAATGTGCCATTTAATTTGCTACTTATATATTAATATTTAAATACTACTTGAAATTGAATTCTGCTTTATAGATCTGTAGTTGTACCTTTTTTTTATGTTATGTTCTAACCGGGTATCCTGTAACTGTTCAATTAATCCGAACCAGTGAGATAGCAGTTTTTATAAAACTAGTGGTAATTTCTGTTTGTTTTGCTCCACAACTCCACATACACAACCAGACAGTTTAAAAATTGTTTTAAACAAATCACTTTTTATTATTGTCTGTCTTTGAAGAGATACAGATATTAGTTAGATAAAAATCACACTCCATCTTTATTTACTTATTTCTGCAAGCCATGTACACTGTAAAATTGCATTATTAGATTTCCTTTTTTTTTAAAACATGCAAACCAATTACCTTAAAAAACTAAGTAAAGTGAAATAGGAATAGTATGTTGTACTGACAAATGTTTAGTTAGTATAGTTCACTTACACAAGAGTTCTAGTAACTAAAACGAACTGATAGTACTTTGATAATTTACTTTAAATAAAATGTAATTGTTACCATTGTTGTGTATGAATGAATCGAACATGCTGAATGAGTCTGTGTGTGACTCAAGCATGATCAATTAAGATATTGTCTCAAATATAGAGGGACTATATAAAATTCGTTTAATTGTTAACTTTTTAAAATATCTTTTTTTTTTATGAAAAATTGACTAGTTAACAATTTTGTTAAAAGTTAGGTCACCTTTTGAAGACAGCCGAATTGTTACGTTTATCATTTAGTGTTGCATCAACAAGAAGAGAATTACAATAATATAGTGCCCAACCAAAGGGAACACTGATCACCATAATAGTGAGTTCAAACTAAAAGTGTTAGTTAGAACAATTGTTAGATTTTAGGCGAAAACATAGAAAGCAAAGGCCTGTAAGGTTCCTTCAAAACTTGCACATCCTTATTCCACTTTCATTTCACCAGATTCATTTATCAGTTTCTGACAAACTTTCAAGAAATGCCGTAGCTTCATTAAGGTCAGAGATATCCCCTTCTGCAATTGATTCTATTTTACAGCAACTGAGGCTTGACTTAAGCCTTGTTTTAGAGAAGGTAAGGACCTCATCCTTATTCACGTGAAAGGCAAGAGTAATATGATCCCACACATAAAACTCAAATGGATCCATGGTTTGTGTCACTGCTGTTTTTCCATGGATTTCCAGTTGATAGTTGTGGATTTCACAAATGGCTTGTGCTTTCCAGATGATCTGATTTCCCTCATAAGAAACCAGTGGGGTGGGTGTCAGCAGTGGATATTTACTAAACTCCTCATTAAACTGAGGCCTGTGAACGAGAATAACATACTCAATCAGCTTCTTGAAAAGTTTGGTCCCGTATACCCTGAGAACCGGCTCTTCATCCTCACACATCTGCTTCTTGTAGGTCTCCATCAGTTCAGTCAGAGGAAACGTGAATGCGAAGTTGCCGTAGCATGAGGTTTCATTTATGAATGCTGGTGAAGTGGTGAATTTACTCAGGAACGGCTGCTGAGCTGCTATTTCTTCTTCGGATATGTCTTGGATCAAACTCTTAAGGTAACACTTCTCGGCTACTCTTATTTCTGTTTCATTGATCTTCAGGCTCCACCATAAAAGTGAATCTTGATCAAGACCCTTGAATCCCTCTGAGTCCCAGATCTCCTGAAGGTTAGTTTTGGTAGTGACATGCATCAATTCTGTGATGTGAAATTCAACAGGAGTCGGATAATCTGGGATGTTTTTTGAGAGATAGGTGAACATTCTTTCATGTTTTAAATCATCTCTCAATTTCAGATCTTGAAGGATAATGTGTTTTCCCTCAAGATATAACTCTTGTTTGTTGCGTTGATTTATGCTTGCGCTGAAGCCTGTCTGAGAAGATAAAGTTAGTTAACAGTGCACTGTTAGACCTTACCAGTTTTATTTTTACAGTAAAATAATGGCAACACTGTTCCCAGAAATGTACGGTTAATTGCACAGTTCTTTACTGTAATTACAGTATCTTACTGTAAAAATGCACTAAATTAAAATTTGAGATAACTAATTTCACTTACAGAAACGACTGCCTATGGGCAAAGTATTACCGTTAACATATTTCATTTGAGAACACTACAAAACTATTGTACATAAAAAGAAAGCACTGCATCAGCAACTACACAGTCACTGCCTGTTAAATAAAGCAACATTGATGAACATGCATATCATCAATGTTTGTAGATCTTCTCCTGGACTGAAGCACAGGCTCTACTCTTCAGCACAATTGTGACCCAAAAAACAAGATTTTACAGTAAACTACTGGCAACAGTGTTACCAGTATAAACCTGTTTTATAACTTACAGTTTATTGCTGTTAAAATACATTTTGTGGGTGTTTCTTTTTATCTTGACCTGTTAACCCTTTCAACCCCACAGGAAAATCCACACTACAAAGAGTAAAAAGTAACATTGACAGTGTTACAGTGAGATAATTAAGGGAATATGTAAGTGATTGTTGAGCATTAGTGATGAACACCTGCTGTTAACAAGCAGAATCACGGAAGGAAAGAGGAACAACAAGAACAGAAAATAGAGAAACACAAGAACTACCACTGACTTCAGCCATTACACATTATTACACTTATTATTAACCCGTATGACTTTATTTCTGTCATTCATCTACATTGTAGAGATCAATGTTTGCTTTAGTTGGGTTCTGGACTAGCCTGACTTCGTCATACTCACATTCTAGTCAGAATGTGAGTCTGATACTGCTCTATAGAGCTTTGATTATGAGGTGTGTCTTAACCGAACCAGGAAAAAATAACAACTCTGCACTCAATTGGATAGACCTACAACCAATCAGAGCAACACAGTAAGTGACGTATGTTGAGCAACGCATAGTTGTCAACAGAAATCAACTGCACACACTCTGGAAAAAGTATTAAAAAATAATGAGTGTTAACGATCTTTGCCGGTGTTGAAAAAATAATTTAAGGATTTGCGGAGTACTTGCAAACACGGAAAACATTTTTGAAAGAAAAACGTTTGATGACGTGATGATTACGTTATTGGATGGATTATCTGTCCATCATCGTATAAAGTCCGCCCTGGCAATTTGAATGGCTCGACCATTTCTGTACCGAGCTTAAAGGGTTAGTTCAACCAAAAATGAAAATTCTATCATAGTTTACTTACCCTCAAGTTGTTCCAAACCTCTATGTGTTTATTTGTTCTGCTGAACACAAAGGAAGATATTTGGAAGAAAACAGATCTCATTCCCCATTGACTACCATAGTAGGAAAAAATACATACTATGGTAGTCAATGGGGAATGAGATCTGTTTTCTTCCAAATATCTTCCTTTGTGTTCAGCAGAACAAATAAACACATAGAGGTTTGGAACAACTTGAGGGTAAGTAAACTATGATAGAATTTTCATTTTTGGGTGAACTAACCCTTTAATTACTCCTCAATGGATCGAGTCCAGACCGAACTTCCCGACCTAAAAATGTTGTGGGCGGGGTTCGGGCTGGCATCCAGGCTAGTTCTGGACTCTTTTTTCCAACAATTGTTTTCTCTTGCTGCTTGAATTGTGGTTTTTGCAAGTCACACTTTGTCTACACACAGTTTGTGAATGATTGTGATTATATTGATTATAATGATAAAATTATCATGTAGGCCATGACTTGAACATTCATTCAGTGGGCCGGTATTCAAATATTTTTATTTTTTATTTTTTTTGCCTATGCTTGAATATGTTTTAGACCAGGGATCCTCAACTGGCCCGGGAGATCCACTTTCCTGCAGAGTTTACCTCCAACCCTAATCAAACACACCTGAACAAGCTAATCAAGGTCTTCATGATTACTACAACGTTACAGGTACACAGCAAAATCCCCAGTGTTAAATCAACACTGCTCAGAGTATATATTAGGCTCGTTTGAGATGCGCCTTGCCTCGCCTGAAATGTAGGCGAGAGTAGGCGGCTGCAGTGAGAGGAGGAGTGAAAAAAGCACAGGCAAGACGGACAGATCTCTCTTCTCGCAGTGGATCTGAGTCATCAGACACCTGTGAGATCAAAGGCGGATATCACGGGATTCACGCTCGTGCACAGTGTTGCTAATAAACTGGATGTAATTTAAGTTCTGTTGCTTTTATATGAAAATAAATATAATGAACAAGACGCCGAAAGTACTTGATATTTAATTCCATTCCAAATGAGTGTTTATCAATCATTTTTTCTTTAATACAGACATAGGCTATGTGTTTTTTTATATAGGCCTATAATAAAATGACATATCCCATAGAGATCGCACTGTCCGAGAGTTTGGGAATATTCACACATCATAACATATAAAAAACATGATATCCGAGTTTTAAAATCAAACATTTTAAAAGAGAACAATACATCACGGTTGTTTAAACCAATCAACATTAAGCTGTGTCGTCAGTAAGTCGTTTCCCATCATGCTTTTGATCAGCGCAGTCGGTGGAGAGCAACTGCGCCCGACTGCAAAATCCGACACGTGCGGCTTGCGCTCGCGAGAGCTTTTTGACATACGTCAGCATGACATCAGAGCAAGGCGGACCGCTCTCGGACACATTTCTAACCGGCATGCATCTCGCGCTGATCACCGGTGATCGATTCTGCGCAGATTTTGCTCATCTCAAACAAGCCTATTGTCCCAATCTAAAGAGTGTTAAAAGTGGTAAAGTTAATGAGATAATTAACTGATTAATTAAGGGATGATTGAGCATTAGTGATGAACACCTGCTGTTAACAAGCAGAATCACTGAAGAAAAGAGAAACACAAGAACTACAACTGACTTCAGCAAGAGTCAAGATGAAATCAACTGAAGATAAAAGAAGACATTTAATCTGAAGATCTCAGCAGAGGAGGATTAAACAACTCCACAATCCTCGCTTTTCTGGCTTATGCTCTGATCAATTCCTGAACTGTGTATTTTGAGCACTTCTTGCGTTGTTTTTACCTCTTCATGATGACTCGCTTGCTTTAGTTCTCATTTTTTAGACGCTTTTGGACAAAATGTTAATGTTTTGTAATGTTAAATGTAAAATTTACAATGTAAAATGTAAATGTAAAAAAAAAAAAACGCTACCTGTGGTTGCCTGTAATTCAAAAATGTTGTATTCCAAACCAATTTGTCATAAAAGTTATTATTGAGAATTACCAGAGGTTTAGACGGTGATGTTTTATTGAAAATAATAAAGTTTGAAGTCACCATTAAGGAGATGAGTGTTTGCTTTAGTTGGGCTCTTGACCCTTTACTTTCTAACTATAGATTTTCTCTGACTGTTTTAACTGTGTGTTTATAAAACATATTCATTATGACAAGGAGATCAGAAAAAAAAATGTGGTCAGATAATGATGGCTATTCATTGATATGTCAAAAGCACCATTATCATTGCCAAATTCACTGATCTCATTAAACATCTTATCTTTCTTAGTATGAGAATTCTTGCATTTTATATTTCACATTTTTGAGGATAATACAGTAGGTTACCAACCAGAATAATACTTTCAACGCCGCCGCTTTGCCGCGGCGGTGAAATTCGGGGTGTATTTGCTGCCTTTAACCGCTAAGAGGCGCTACAATCACAGACTTTGAAAAGTGTCCGTTTATTCTCTCTATTGCGTAATCTGCCGCTGCGTCGCGGCTCATTCAGAGCGATTGAAAGCTGGTAGCAGATGAATTTAAGTGAAATGTAGTTAAATAATTCATCACAATACTTAAATTAAATTGAATAAATAATGAAAACATTTCCATATAAAACATTGCAATAGAAACATATTAGGCTACATCAAGGCTTTGGAAGAGTATAAGACGTTGACGTAAACGTTCAGGCGGTGGCTCTGTGGTTAACGCAACGACACGGAGATCCAAGAGACCCGAGATCGAATCTCAATATAACACCATGTTGGCCGACAGCGTTAATCTTTAACCGTTCTTGATGCTTAAATAGGTGACTGTTTATTTGCGAGTTTATTAACTGTTTATTTATTTAAAGTCAAGCGTTTTGTTTAATAATCAATGGCATATTACAACATTGCTACAGTAGAGCTGGGGGGTTGTTAGGGGGGGCTTCTTACATTCGCTTCATAAACACACGCACACTAGCACACACATGCTATCTTTTTTCTGCACCCGATGGATAGACTCATAATTTTTAAGCCCCACTGCCCCCATCGCCCCAACACAATGCTAATGAAATACGCAACAAGCTTAAAATGTTCCAATTTATTGAAGTAACAAGTAGGCTAGTATCTAAATACAAACTAAACAAACAAAAACAAAAATAGAGAAAATAAAAGTGCTGCTGTGTCAAAATGTTAAAAAAAGAAAAGAAGAGAAATCCATTTGGCAAGACAAAAAAAATGAAAAAATTAAAATAGACATAACATAGGCTAATGTGTTTGATATGGGATTAAAATTATGGGCAGTGCATGAGATATAAACTAATGATTAATTATGTCAAAATTCCTTTGTTCCGATCAGAGCATGTGAGCATTTCTGGATATTCCTCGGCTCGCTCATTCCGCTCAGGGTCGCGCGCTCATGCTGTCTCCGACTAGTTTTTTTTCTAGTCAACTAGTAGCCTAGTTGTTTATTTAAGCCATCAGTGGACAAATCACCCCTTCATATTGATTTAATAACTTAAATAGGCTATACAGGGTAATGAGTGAGTGTTATAAAGCTGCACTCAAGCGCACGAGCCGGAGACAAAAATAGCAAGGAGACATTTAATTGTTTATTAATAAACTGGTGTTTTCTGCGTCGCTGCAAAGATGAAGATGCGATGTAGACTCGCCATGAACGAATACAGATATAAAGGCATAAAAAGGAAAAGTTCCTCCCGTTGGCGCGCCCAACCTGTCACTTCTCTAGGCTATTTCCCACCCATAGAGGGGCGCGCCCCACACTTTGAGCGGCAACTACCATCTGTAGTTAGGGGGATCTAGCCGGTGTTCTGTCTCTCCCTCTCTCTGCCGTGCAAGCGGCCGCGCGCTACACAGTTTGAACCTACAGTCTATGGTTTGAACTTGCATAATCACGTAGCCTTTCGAAAACCGGGACATTCATTGTCCCGGGAGAGTGCTTCAATTTCCCGGGACAGGTTATTAAAAAGAAGGACAATCCCGGTAAAACCGGGACCGGTGGCAACCTAACTTGCATTTAGACTTTATTTCCATGCAAAAAAGAAACACACAATCTCATTCTTGCTACATTTTAAATTTGTTTTGCCAAAGAAATTGCAGCTAAATTAAACGAAACGGTACAAATCGAAAATAGTCCACAGCAACATAAAATAAAAACTTGAGTTTTGCCTCTCTCGCGCTGGATCTTAGCAAGTTTATTTAGTCTCCCTTGCTCAAACATTCTTAAACTCTACAGAACCAGTTGAAACAACTGGATTGAACACTTCAATTTAAATTTGTGTGTGAAAACACTTTAAATAGGCTACAATAAATAAACTACAATATTTATAATTTAATCAAATATGGGGACACATCGAGAGATGTAGCCTATCCTTAAAATAATTTTGCCTTTGCCATCGGGCTGGCTATCCGACACTCTCCATATGAATGAGGAACATTAACACCTATTGTCTGTCCCTCCAAACCCCCCACAGGCTCTCTGAGTCTGAGTCTGCCTTAAAATAAAGAAAAGTCGCAATTCACACTTAAATCGCTCTTCTAGCATTAAAGTGTTGATAATGAAAGAATTAAATGATTTAAGCTACATGTTGTGGTATTTCTGTCATAAAAGTTTATTACTAAATATTTCATTATTTAAATAATTTAAGAAACAAAACTGGTTTGGGCCAGCTTTTTCCAAGCAAAACTAAATATAATCTTCAAACGCATGTTCATTTTGTTGTCATGAACAAAATGCTCAACTCAATATTAAATTCTACAGGGATCTTTGGGTCCAGGCATGTAAAATGTGAATTAGTTATTTTTTAAATTATTATTATTCAAATAAATATCGGTGCTTCGTGGTAGCCTACTGCTGATAAACTAAATAACATTTAGATAATAATTATGAACTTTAAATGAAACAATATAGCAACACTTCGACGAATAAATGATTTGATCTGTTTTTACATTTTAATTCAGGGCGTTTAATTAAACGAGATTTTCACCTTGTCATTTTCTCATTGCGAGGCGCTCACAATCACATAAACATATTTGAGCAGATTCTCTGTAGCTCTCGTTTTCATATGGATTACATAATCAGATAACATTTATTAGCCTAAATATTTAGACGTTTAAAGGCTTTAGACATAGCCGATTTCCTATCTTGACTGAGCTGAGGCAAGTGGCTTTCGGTTTATTTTTGTGACGCGCAGTTCCCGGAGACCGAGAGAGACGACAGATAAACTTTTGTCATTAGCCTAAAAAAAGTTTACAGTTTTGAACGATGTAGGCTACTCTACTCTTATCTCTATGACCAAAAAAAAATCACGTATAGCCTATTAAGTTATTTTAGCTGTTATGAGAAAAATAAATCAAATGAACGCGCTGCCTCGTTTGTCGAAAACTTTGCTTAAAACCATGTTTTTAAAAACTCTATGTAGGCTATAGGGAATACAACAAATATAGATATATATAGGCCTATATATCTTTTTTTTATACAAAACTGCTTTTGAACAATTGGTATTATTAGCTACAGATCTAAAGTCGTTCTGTTGGATAGCCTATTTGTTCCTTAGTGTAAAATGGAAATGCATGGTAATATTATTTTATAAATATAAGCAAAAAAATATATGGTGTAACAGAGTTTTAGAACTAAACAAATCTGCATTAATAACCTAAAAATATATATATTTTTTACATAAGTCCATGTTTGTTCGGGATTTGAACGCAGGTCTTCCGATTGATGAACCGTCAGCTCTACCACTCGGCCATGTCGAAGCTCACTGAGAAACGCCCAAACGTTTATGCAGTGTGTGTTCGCTCAAATGAGTGAGAATGTTTTGTTGTTAGCCTATTTTGAGTGTAGCCTACTTTACATGAATAAAAGTAGACCTTTTACAGTTTTAAAATATGATATCCTATCTGTATGACCAAAAATAACGAAGTAGGCTATAGCCTATTAAGTTATTTTAGCAAAAAATAAATTCAAGTGAACGCGCTGCTGCGTTTGTCGAACTTAATTCAGTGGCAGAAGAAAACCCCATTTTAGAATACGCACTAGGCGTGGTGTGTCAAAATACTGAATTATAAACTTCAATATTTCGTTCAAAACCACATCAAAATGCTTTGTGACATTTTAAAAAGCCGTGAATGTATTAATACAATTGGAACCAGGATCGTAACTGAAATGCGCTGCATGTTATCTCTCAATACAGGAGCAGAAGCGCTGGTTCAGATTTTATTGTTTGTTGTTTAAACGTGCGTGTTTTAGGCTATTTAAAATATATATATATACTATATTTGATAAGGTCTATTTAGGGTAAGCCTATTCGCTATAGCCTACTGTGGAGGGGGGAAATCACCCACCGGCAAATCGCACCTTGCTTAACCATGTTTTTTAAAATTATTTCTGCATATGGAAAGAATTCCAGTCCTGCTGTCTGCTGTCCTGTCCGTGAAGTTTTTTTTGTTTATTTGTTTATTTTTTAACAGAACTGTTTTTGAAGACGTAAATTCAGTCAATCTGTTGGATGAGATTTGTTCCTTAGTGTAAAATGGAAATGCATGGTAATTATATAAAAAACATATTTATTCGGGTTTCGAACCTGTGTCTTTGTACTGTTTAAACCTTCAGCTCTACCACTCGACCACAAGTTCAGTTGTTCACGCGTCAGTGTGCCCACAAACGACTGATGCACTCTTCAATCTTCTCATTCCTCAATAGTATAACATCATTGATTGCACCTAATTTATTTTCACTGACTGCGAGATAGGCCTCTTTTAAATTTTGATTCATAAAATGTTCTGCTCTAAAAGTTTGCTATATTCTATTTAAAATGTAGGCTACTTTTACATACGTTTTGCTTTCGCTAAATGTCCCTTTGCGCCACCTGGCGGTCATTTCGCGAATGACTTAGAAATGCGACTGGTTTTTTTTTGCCGCGGTGAATTCACCGCGGTAGACGCCGCGGCGGCAATAGGCATTCTGGTTGGCTACCTACTGTATATCTCTGTGACAGTAAAACACACTGAACTTAAAAACACATGATGCACTTAACAGGTTTTGAAGTACTGTTAAAATTAGACCAACACAGACATCAAAATTCAGCGTATGAAACTCAACAATGGTGACAATCAACAAAATACAAAATAATCAGATAAAACTCTGTACATCACAAAACAAGCTGCAAGTTGCAACAAAAAACAACAACAAAAAACAGATAATAATAATAAAAGAAAAAACTAAGGCAATTCAGCATAATTTATTCATGCTGCAATGCATGCTGGGAGAAATTGATGAGTTTTGATTGATGGCTCCAAACTTGCGCTGCACTTTTATCATCACCATTGTTGAGATTCATATGCTGATTCTTGATGTCTGTGTGTGTCTGAAAGAAACAACAATTCAAACCCTCATTATAAACAATATTTTGAGAAGTTTTCAGTCTCTAATAACACTGATGGATCACTTGTTATGCAATCATAAAAAATTACAGTCAATAATGAAATATATTATTAAAGATAAGACACTATATGAGCTCAGTGAATCAGGCTACCACACAATGACATCAGCACCAATACATAACCAACATCACCTGCTTAATTTTCTCTCTAACTTTCTTGCCATACAGTAATGTGTTTTATTAACATAGAGTTACAACAGAAAGTAATGTTAGAAAATCAAGCGTCAAGAGCCCAGCTAAAGCAGTCACTGATCACCATCATGGTAACTTCAAATGAAACAATAAATCATCAACATCTAAACCTCTGTTAATTCTCAAACAGAACTGTAGACGTCTGACAGAAATAAAGCAGAGGTGTATAGTCCAGAGGTCAGAAAGTCCTGCCACTGTAAAAAAATAAATAAAAAAAAACTCTTAAATTTCCGGTAAAATAGTGGCAGCTGTAGTTGCCAGGATTTTACCATAAAAAATATGGTGGCAACCTTTTATGTTTTACGGGACTTAAATATACGGGCAAAAAAAACACACAATAACAACTGTGATATTTACGGTAAAAAAAAAAAAAAAAAACGTCAGCTTGGTTGCCAGTATTTTACCATAAAAATTATGGTAGCATCCTTACTTTGGACTTTAATTTACGGCAAAAAAAATAATAAATAAATAAATAAATAAATAAACATCAGCAGGAAAGGGTCATGAAACCCCAAATCAAATTTTCTGAGATTGTAACAGAGGTATGCGTGTTAAACACCATTGAAGACAATGTTACCATCTGTTAGATTTAATATTAGGGTTAAAATGGTTACATTTGAGTTGTAGATGAGAGAAGCAATCATGGGACGCAAGTGTTTGTTTTTGTCGTGCAAAAGTCGAAGTGGGTTGAATATGTTTCCCTGCGATGCTGCCAGGGCAGGGCTAGACTCTGGCTCTGGGCGGTTGGTTGGCCATCAACCACGGAGACGGACACAAACTATAGTGTGTGCCGCAAATCATTTTTCTCGAGAGAGCTTCGAGAATCGGAGAATGGTGGACTTCGCCTTGTTGACAACCAATGCAGGTTGCGTCTTGCGAGTGATGCGGGAACTTTTCTATCCCTTCAGAGGTATGTGTGTTTGTCTAAATAGATAATAAGATTAATATGTTCTAAATAGAATTACGATTACAGTAGGCTAATATACGCATTACTTTTGAAAGGACAATAATAAAGTGTCAGTGTATTTCATAAGACTTTAACTTTGCCAGCTATAAAAAAAAATCAAGCATTTCCTCACGTTTTACCACTGCTTTTTAGTGACAGTAGATATGCATGAGACACTGTCAATGATAGTTCCCCGTCTCCCCTGCGTGCCGTGCCACTCCCACTCCCTCCCTTCTTATCACAGCCATCCACGCCCATTTAAGTTGCATTTTTCAAAAAGATTGTGAGCTAGACTTAAGCTGTAAGAGGGGGGTTTAATGACCCTTTAAATGTGTGGCAAAAAAAACATCAGCTGTGGTTCCCAGTACTTTACCATAAAGAATACAGTAGTAAACGAATTGTTTTCACGGTACAACTCACATATTTAATTACCTGACAAATGTTGTCATTCACATTCAGTATAGTATTACAATCTGCTTTATACCTTTACAATATACTGATAACCATCATAATAATAATACAGGCAGTGAAAAAGCAAATCACATGATGATTCAAAGTTCACCACCATTAGTTTTCCACAAATTGACACACATGAATGTAAAGAGGATGCAGAGTCTCATACACACACATACAAAACACCATCATGGAGACACATACTCAAAATAATGCCATAAACCTTCATTAAACAATATATGATGAGACTGGACTATGTGATGAATGTGGTGTATCTGAAAATGTATGTCATGTATTATTTAATTGTAGTAAGTATAATATTTTTTGGGATGTGTTTATTCAGTCATTTGAAGAATGGAGAGGAAAGAATGAAGAATGAGGATATTTTAGGAAAAGGTTTAATGGATAGACAGATATATAGAGCATTATTTGCGTTCATATATGATTCAGGTTTGGGAAATAGATTATAATAAGTGTGTAATGTTGAACCTGCCATGGGGGATGAGTGTGGACGGAGGAGCTGAACACGCAGCGCCGGATGAATCACAATGAAACCTCTATTGCAGGTATGATAATTAATGTTGATGTGTATGGGATGATATAGGTAGAAAGGTGTTGGTTTTTTTTTTTTTTTTTTTTTTTTTGAATCCAGACTCATCACCCAAGGTTAATTTGCCATCCAGCAGCACAGTAGGTGGCGATAATGCTCCTTAGGAGTTAATCGCCATTAAACAGGAAGAAGAAGAAGAATATATGATGTAATATAAACCCAAAATGTACATAACTGATAACAAAAACTAAAACAGAAACATAATTGTTTAAATGAAATAACATAAAATGTGATTTTAGAGAAACAAGAACTACAACTGACTTCAGACACAGTCTTAGGCTACGTTCACACTGCAGGGCTTAATGCTCAATTCCGATTTTTTGAAAAAATCCGATTTTTTTGCAAGGCCGTTCACATTTCCAATTAAATGCGACCTTTAGTGATCTCCTGTGTGAACGTGAAATGACCCAGAAGTGACCCGCATGCGCAGAAGAGTACTCAACGGTCAACGACGTCACTTGCTGTTTGCGGAAGTACCTAAACATGAATGTCAACAGTGGAGCTCGTTTAGCAATATTAAAGTTATTTTCCCAACAGAGCCAGCACAATTACAATCTTTTCGTTTTAAGAAGAAAATTAAGAAGGAGGAGAGCGTTTGAGCGCCTTCGATTAACTCACGGGAAGAGACACGTCTGTGGCGGACCATAACAGTGCAACACGTTGGAGTGTATTGACAGGTGCGTGCTATCGATGCTATCGTACGATAGCTAACTTGTTTATCTTCTCATTCCCCGCCTACTTCAACGCAGAATTATGACGTTTGTCGCATATCAACGGCGTGCGGGTCGGATACATGCGACCTGGCCGTTCAGATTGAGGTCGCATTTCAAAAGATCGGATACGTATCGGATTTGGACCACATACCCAAGTGGCCTGGGTCGCATTTGAAAAGATCGGATCTGTGTCGTTCAGACTGTCATGAAAAGATCGGATACAGGTCGCATAGGGGCAAAAAAATCGGAATTGGGTCGTTTCAGCCTGCAGTGTGAACGTAGCCTTAGCTGAAATCAACTGAAGAGAAAAGACGACATTAAAACTCTGAAGATCTCAGCAGAGGATTAAACAACTCGACAAACAGCATTACCAGCTTCACTTATTACTAACCAGACTGACTTTATTTCTGTCAGACGTCTACAGTTCTGTTTGAGAATTAGCAGAGGTTTAGATGTTGATGATTTATTGGAGTTACCATGATGGTGATCAGTGACTGCTTTAGTTGTGGTCTTGACTCTTGGCTTTCTAACATGAGTTTCTTTCTGAATGCTGTAAGCCTGCATTTATCTGACATATTGATTTTATAGTAAATCAGAGAGTACTCGGATTGTGTTATAATCATCATGTATTGGCTAGATTCACTAAATTAAAGGTTCTATATGTATATTCTAGTGGCTTCTAGCGGTGATGTTTCAAATTGCAACAAGAGCGCTCGTGTGCGTGTGCAATCTCAAGAGCGAGCATTCACTACCGGCCACACGGAGACTTTCAATGCAACGGAGAAAGCATCACACAACATGCTGGAAACTCATGTAAACTCCCACTGAAACGTTACAATAATAGGCTACTTTTATCAGCTTGACGTTGAACGTACCATGATAAGGTTACATTGACTGCATTTAGCCGACATGTGATGTTATCTAGCATAAGGCATTTCACTAACTATTCGTGTATCTTTCACAATCAGCAATGTCAACATATGTGAATGTATAATATGATAACGAAAACGGTGAACTAGACTGAACAATGTCCGTGTAACAATAACAGTAAGACAGTAGGAAATAACATTACTGTACTGAACGTGTCTGGAAATGTTTATTATAAACAATATGATAGTAGTGGGATGAGTAACGTTAGACAGTAGATCTAGAACATAAAATAAGTTACATCCTAAAGCACCTATACTTTTTATCCTGGAACAGTCATTTGTATTCATTTCATGTCTCATGTAGTTTCATTTTAGAAGAAAAGCTACATAGAGCACCTTTAATATAGAGTTTTATTTGAGATTTTATGGGTCATTAGTTTTACATTATATAATGTTGTAGCCCTATAACTCCACAGCATGTGATCCATCAGTGGTGTGCTAATCTGAAGAATTTAAAAACATTGTACACAATAAAGGTGTGACCTACTGTATCTTTCAGACACACACAGACATCAAAAATCATCATATGAATCTCAACAACGGTGATGATAAACGTTCAGTGCATGATGCATCATTCAAAACTCATCAATATATCCCAGCATGCATTGCAGCATAAATAAATTATGCTGAATTGCCTTAATATTTTCTTTTATTAGTATTCTGTTCGAGATCTTCAGAGATTTAATGTCTTCTTTTCTCTTCAGTTGATTTCATCTAAGACCGTGTCTGAAGTCAGTTGTAGTTATTGTGTTTATCTTTTTTTCTGTATTTGTTTCAGTGATTCTGCTTGTTATCATCAGCTGTCTTCAATAATGCTCAATTATCACCTAATTTGACCACATGTGTTAGCACTCTGTAGTGGACACATATGTACACTGAGTAGTGTTAATTTAACACTGGGGATTTTGCTGTTTGTAGTAAGTACTTAAATATATAATTACACTAACATTGACACCTTAAAATAAAGTGTAACCTAAACTTTAAACATTATACTAACTATAACAGTTTAATGAATGAATGCCACAGTGCTGTAAATGATAATAGCTAAGTTAATAATAGCTAAAAGCCAATGCACACAATTTGTTATAAATCTGCTATTTTACAGTTGGTTCTCACTATGTTATCGTGATTGTTTCTGTCGTAAGTGTGATGTTAGTTTTTAAGAATTGTTTACTTACTGTGGTTGCCATTTTTTGAGGTTTATGCTGGAGCAAAGTATGATATTCTTCTGGCTGCCTTTTGAAGACTGTGAGGTCATCTGCTGGTTTGAAAGTCTCTTGAAGTCCACGCCTATGAAAGCTTTTTCTTTATAAATGAAACTGACTGCTGTATGTTCATGACAATATTGGGTTTGTCCAGTATGGGCAGTGACACATTGTGTTTATGGTCTGATGCACTTGCACTTAACACAACCAACTCCATCAGATCACTTCGTCTCATTGATCATCTGGCTGTTATAACTTACATACAGCAGACAAACAAAATCTAGAATTAATAATTTAAGGGTGAACAGATCAACTAAAGCAAACACCGATCACCATAATGGTGACTTAACATCACGGTTTTCTCCTTCAGTAATTCTGCTTGTTAACATCAGGTGTCTTCAAAAATTCAACCAATAGAAAAGATGATATGATGGTGTTGGTTGTGTTAATTTAACACTGGGGATTTTCCTGCGAAGTTCAATCTCCTGGCTGAAAACCTATTCTAATAAGCAAATCCAGGTGATTGGAACAAAATAATGAGGAGGACTTTTACTTTCTGAACTTGGACTTTACACCTCTGGTTGTTAAACAAACAAAGATCATCTGTTCATCTACTGAAGCTGCTTCACCTGTTCTTCACCCAGAACCTGTTTCACTACAGATACTTACTAAACTTTTGTCCTTCCTTTGTTCATGTTAGCATTTACATGGAACATTCCTCACCTTACAGTTTAAACTTGCTCAGGTGTGTATTTCAGATTGGTCTGATAGTGTGTCTTTTGTTTTTCAGGACATTAACCGTCACATCTACTAACAAGACACACCTGACATGAACTAGGGAACAAAATATTAAAAGGAAAGTAAAAAAAAAAAAAAAAAAAAGCCACCTATGAAACCAGCAAACCTGTTGCACACAAGCACAGTTTTTATCTGAAGTGCTTGGATCTATAAATGTTTATTGTGCGGTGTAATGGAAAAATCATTATCATGATGAAGTAGACACTTCCATCAGGGAGAGCGGGACACAACCTTTTTGGTTTTTACTCAATTATTACAAAAATTATTAAGTTAGATTCTTTTTTTTACACAAGCAACATACACGTCTCTGCTACAAATTAACCCTTAAAGTATTTTTCTAGGACCCATCATTTTTGTACAGTTGCACTGAAAGTGACAGAAGTGCAAATGTTACAATTACCACATATGCAGGTTAATTGGATGTTGCTGTGTAATTAGTGAATTTAGCTGACTGAGTTCATGGGGGGAATAAACATATGGCAGGACTTCTACTTTCTGACCCCTGGACTATACAGTAGGTTAGCAACCAGAATAATACTTTCAACGCCGCCGCTTTGCCGCGGCGGTGAAATTCGGGGTGTATTTGCTGCCTTTAACCGCTAAGAGGCGCTACAATCACAGACTTTGAAAAGTGTCCTGCGCGGCTCATTCAGAGCGATTGAAAGCTGGTAGCAGATGAATTTAAGTGAAATGTAGTTAAATAATTCATCACAATACTTAAATTAAATTGAATAAATAATGAAAACATTTCCATATAAAACATTGCAATAGAAACATATTAGGCTACATCAAGGCTTTGGAAGAGTATAAGACGTTGACGTAAACGTTCAGGCGGTGGCTCTGTGGTTAACGCAACGACACGGAGATCCAAGAGGCCCGAGATCGAATCTCAATATAACACCATGTTGGCCGACAGCGTTAATCTTTAACCGTTCTTGATGCTTAAATAGGTGACTGTTTATTTGCGAGTTTATTAACTGTTTATTTATTTAAAGTCAAGCGTTTTGTTTAATAATCAATGGCATATTACAACATTGCTACAGTAGAGCTGGGGGGTTGTTAGGGGGGGCTTCTTACATTCGCTTCATAAACACACGCACACTAGCACACACATGCAATCTTTTTTCTGCACCCGATGGATAGACTCATAATTTTCAAGCCCCACTGCCCCCCATCGCCCCAACACAATGCTAATGAAATACGCAACAAGCTTAAAATGTTCCAATTTATTGAAGTAACAAGTAGGCTAGTATCTAAATACAAACTAAACAAACAAAAACAAAAATAGAGAAAATAAAAGTGCTGCTGTGTCAAAATGTTAAAAAAAAGAAAAGAAGAGAAATCCATTTGGCAAGACAAAAAAATGAAAAAATTAAAATAGACATAACATAGGCTAATGTGTTTGATATGGGATTAAAATTATGGGCAGTGCATGAGATATAAACTAATGATTAATTATGTCAAAATTCCTTTGTTCCGATCAGAGCATGTGAGCATTTCTGGATATTCCTCGGCTCGCTCATTCCGCTCAGGGTCGCGCGCTCATGCTGTCTCCGACTAGTTTTTTTCTAGTCAACTAGTAGCCTAGTTGTTTATTTAAGCCATCAGTGGACAAATCACCCCTTTATATTGATTTAATAACTTAAATAGGCTATACAGGGTAATGAGTGAGTGTTATAAAGCTGCACTCAAGCGCACAAGCCGGCAATGGTGAATGTGTAAAAAATAGCAAGGAGACATTTCATTGTTTATTAATAAACTGGTGTTTTCTGCGTCGCTGCAAAGATGAAGATGCGATGTAGACTCGCCATGAACGAATAAAGATATAAAGGCATAAAAAGGAAAAGTTCCTCCCGTTGGCGCGCCCAACCTGTCACTTCTCTATTTCCCACCCATAGAGGGGCGCGCCCCACACTTTGAGCGGCAACTACCATCTGTAGTTAGGGGGGATCTAGCCGGGTGTTCTGTCTCTCCCTCTCTCTGCCGTGCAAGCGGCCGCGCGCTACACAGTTTGAACCTGTCTATGGTTTGAACTTGCATAATCACGTAGCCTTTCGAAAACCGGGACATTCATTGTCCCGGGAGAGTGCTTAAATTTCCCGGGACAGGTTATTAAAAAGAAGGACAATCCCGGTAAAACCGGGACCGGTGGCAACCTAACTTGCATTTAGACTTTATTTCCATGCAAAAAAGAAACACACAATCTTATTCTTGCTACATTTTAAATTTGTTTTGCCAAAGAAATTGCAGCTAAATTAAACGAAACGGTACAAATCGAAAATAGTCCAAAGCAACATAAATTAAAAACATGAGTTTCGCCTCTCTCGCGCTGGATCTCAGCAAGTTTATTTAGTCTCCCTTGCTCAAACATTCTTAAACTCTACAGAACCAGTTGAAACAACTGGATTGAACACTTCAATTTAAATTTGTGTGTGAAAACACTTTAAATAGGCTACAATAAATAAACTACAATATTTATAATTTAATCAAATATGGGGACACATCGAGAGATGTAGCCTATCCTTAAAATAATTTTGCCTTTGCCATCGGGCTGGCTATCCGACACTCTCCATATGAATGAGGAACATTAACACCTCCTATTGTCCTGCATCAGTCTGAACTGTCCCTCCAAACCCCCCACGGGCTCTCTGAGTCTGAGTCTGACTTAAAATGAAGAAAAGTCGCAATTCACACTTAAATCGCTCTTCTAGTATTAAAGTGTTGATAATGAAAGAATTAAATGATTTAAGCTACATGTTGTGGTATTTCTGTCATAAAAGTTTATTACTAAATATTTCATTATTTAAATAAATTTATTTAATTATTTTAAATTATTATTATTTATTTTAAATTATTATTATTCAAATAAATATCGGTGCTTCGTGGTGCTGATAAACTAAATAACATTTAGATAATAATTATGAACTTTAAATGAAACAATATAGCAACACTTCGACGAATAAATGATTTGATCTGTTTTTACATTTTAATTCAGGGCGTTTAATTAAACAAGATTTTCACCTTGTCATTTTCTCATTGCGAGGCGCTCACAATCACATAAACATATTTGAGCAGATTCTCTGTAGCTCTCGTTTTCATATGGATTACATAATCAGATAACATTTATTAGCCTAAATATTTAGACATTTAAAGGCTTTAGACATATCCGATTTCCTATCGTGTCTGAGCTGAGGCAAGTGGCTTTCGGTTTATTTTTGTGACGCGCAGTTCCCGGAGACCGAGAGAGACGACAGATAAACTTTTGTCATTAGCCTAAAAAAAAGTTTACAGTTTTGAACGATGTAGGCTACTCTACTCTTATCTGTATGACCAAAAAAAATCACGTATAGCCTATTAAGTTATTTTAGCTGTTATGAGAAAAATAAATCAAATGAACGCGCTGCCTCGTTTGTCGAAAACTTTGCTTAAAACCATGTTTTTAAAAACTCTATGTAGGCTATAGGGAATACAACAAATATAGATATATATAGGCCTATATATCTTTTTTTATTATTATTTTATAAATAAATATAAATATTATTTATTAAATAAAATATTAAATAAAATATTAATATAAATATTAAATAAATATTATTTTATAAATATAAGCAAAAAAATATATGGTGTAACAGAGTTTTAGAACTAAACAAATCTGCATTAATAGCCTAAAAATATATATATTTTTACATAAGCCCATGTTTGTTCGGGATTTGAACGCAGGTCTTCCGATTGATGAACCGTCAGCTCTACCACTCGGCCATGTCGAAGCTCACTGAGACAAGTCCAAACGTTTATGCAGTGTGTGTTCGCTCAAATGAGTGAGAATGTTTTGTTGTTAGCCTATTGTGAGTGTAGCCTACTTTACATGAATAAAAGTAGACCTTTTACAGTTTTAAAATATGATATCCTATCTGTATGACCAAAAATAACGAAGTAGGCTATAGCCTGTTATTTTAGCAGAAAAAGAAATTCAAGTGAATGCGGCGTTTGTCGAACTCTGATTCAATGGCAGAAGAAAACCCCATTTTAGAATACGCACTAGGCGTGGTGTGTCAAAATACTGAATTATAAACTTCAATATTTCGTTCAAAACCACATCAAAATGCTTTGTGACATTTTAAAAAGCCGTGAATGTATTAATACAATTGGAACCAGGATCGTAACTGAAATGCGCTGCATGTTATCTCTCAATACAGGAGCAGAAGCGCTGGTTCAGATTTTATTGTTTGTTGTTTAAACGTGCGTGTTTTAGGCTATATTTAAAAAATATATATACTATATTTGATAAGGTCTATTTAGGGTAAGCCAGCCTATTCGCTATAGCCTACTGTGGAGGGGGGAAATCACCCACCGGCAAATCGCACCTTGCTTAACCATGTTTTTTTAAATTATTTCTGCATATGGAAAGAATTCCAGTCCTGCTGTCTGCTGTCCTGTCCGTGAAGTTTTTTTTGTTTGTTTGTTTATTTTTTAACAGAACTGTTTTTGAAGACGTAAATTCAGTCAATCTGTTGGATGAGATTTGTTCCTTAGTGTAAAATGGAAATGCATGGTAATTATATAAAAAACATATTTATTCGGGTTTCGAACCCGTGTCTTTGTACTGTTTAAACTTTCAGCTCTACCACTCGACCACAAGTTCAGTTGTTCACGCGTCAGTGTGCCCACAAACGACTGATGCACTCTTCAATCTTCTCATTCCTCAATAGTTTAGCATCATTGATTGCACCTAATTTATTTTCACTGACTGCGAGATAGGCCTCTTTTAAATTTTGATTCATAAAATGTTCTGCTCTAAAAGTTTGCTATATTCTATTTAAAATGTAGGCTACTTTTACATACGTTTTGCTTTCGCTAAATGTCCCTTTGCGCCACCTGGCGGTCATTTCGCAAATGACTTAGAAATGCGACTGGTTTTTTTTTGCCGCGGTGAATTCACCGCGGTAGACGCCGCGGCGGCAATAGGCATTCTGGTTGGCTACCTACTGTACAGCTCTGCTATCAGTAAATTAGTTGATAATGACAAATTAATCGAGGAGGAAGAGATTAAATATTTATTTCGCACAACCTATGATCAACTTGTTGCCAAGTTAACCCATAAAAAATCATATCTGATTGGCCTGAGACTATAATAAGTCCAAAGTCTCTTTTAAAACTGATCTAAAAAACACAAACACAATTTACATAATGGCAAGAGACAACACATAACTATGTTTCAGACCTCTGTGGACAAATAGTACATTAGTTAGTATATAGGACAATAGTACATCCAGAGGTCAGAAAGTAAAATGTTTATTCCACCTATGATCTCAGTCAGCTGATTTCTGTCTCCTGCTGAAAAACTGATAATTAACAAATCCAGGTGATTGGAACAAAATACTGAGGTGGACCTTTACTTTCTGAACCTGGACTTTTAGTAGATTTAAAAAAACAGATTGAAAAGTCATTATCAATGTTATAGGGGTGGAGCCGAACCCGAATACAGTATTCGGAAAGGCACAAACAACGTGTTTATTACGAGTACTCATTTCGAACAAATACTTTAAAAAATAATTGTATTCGATAACAAGAAAAACTTTATATCAAAAAGCTGTGTTTCCTCACGAGAGCGCAGTGCATGCCCTGATGAGTGAGTTAGAGTGAGTGAGTGACGTTCAGGAAGAGGTGACTGACACAGGCTGCTCCACACAGCAACAAAGAGGGCTCGGCTGAGCGAAAAAAACACTTAACTGCATCACTATTTTTGTTGAATAGATTTGTGTACTTTAACTGGGTTCCGGAGGCAGTTTATAACTTTCGGGAAGCGGAGTTTGATCAGGAGATTATTCCATTACGCTGCATTATTGACTTCTGCAGTCAGGTGCTCTCATGTTCGCTCTGTTTACGTAGCTCTGTTAACTCGGTAATTTTTTGTTTTTATTACATGGCTTGGTTAAATTCCCAGCCAGCAGAGCCATGTGGGGCCCACATGGGTTTGACGTGGGCTATCTAACTGGGACCCAGCCAGTTTTGCACCCGGTTTCCATGTAGGCCCCACATGAGTTTGCCCAGATGAAATGAACACTGCTAAATGTAACTGTTAAATGTAACACTGATCAGTGTTGGAGTTAATGAGATAATTAAGTGATTGAATAATGATTGAGCATTATTGATGAACACCTGGTGTTAACAAGCAGAATCACTGAAGGAGAAAACCATAATTGGTATGTTACCATTATGGAGATCAGTGTTTGCTTTAGTTGGGCTCTTGAACCTTAAGTTATTAACTTTAGAAATTGTTTGGCTGCTGAAATTCAGTTATAACAGCCAGATGAACACAGAGAAAATGTGATATGAGAGTGTTGGTTGTGTTTCAACATAATCATTAGTTGGCCTGAATCACTGCACTCAATGAGAGCATAATTTCAGAGTTAATTATACTTTATAGATCATAGCATCTTGTATAGTATAGCATTTTTAACCTTTTTAATGAAACCAAAGGATCAAAACAATTACAAAAAAATGTTGGCACACACAGACATCAAGAATTAGCGTATGCATCTCAACAATGGTGACAAACAGATCAACTCTGAACATAAGCTCATTATTTATTCATGCAGCAATGCATGATGGGAGCCATGAATGAGTTTTGATTGGAGGCACCCATAATGCACTGCAACATGCTTTATAATTGTCACCATTGTTGAGATTCACAGGCTGATTCTAGATGTCTGTGTTTACTAGAAGAAAGAAAGTGTTTTTGAATGTGAACAATCTTTAAGAAATTATTTTAATTAAATTGTAAAAGTTAAAAATAAAAATATATTGCTTTTCAAGGACAGTGCTGCTATAATTAATAAAGTAAATCTACCTCAGAAATTGCACTCTAAATGAGTTCAGTGATTCAGGTCAAATGATTGTGAAATAATGATTATGTTAAAACACAACCATCAACATCAGATCACCTTTTCTATTTGTTCATCCTGCTTTTATAACTGGATTACAGCAGCCAAATTATTTCTAAAGTTAATGACTTAAGGGTCAAGAGCCCAACTAAAGCAAACACTGATCTCCATAATGGTAACATACCAATTACGGTTTTCTCCTTCAGTGATTATGCTTGTTATAAGGAAATGTGCTTCCTCCTACCATCAGAAATGCACCAACACTGGAACACTTTAAAGGGCTGATCAAGACACATTTATTTAAGGCTGTTTTTCTCTGATTGTTACATTGCCATTGTTGTTTTATTTTAATGTAGCGCTTTGGGCTTGTGAAAGCGCATTATAAAAAAAAATAAAGAAATGCATTATTGTTAACATCAGGTGTCTTCAATAATGCTCAATCATCACTCAATTATTCACTTAATTATCTCATTAACTTTAACACTCTTCAGTGTTCATTTAACACTCTGAGAGTGTGGACTCATATAAACACTAAGCAGTGTTAATTTAACACTGGGGATTTTGCTGTGTACAGAGCCAACGCAAGATAAAAAGCTTAAAAAACAAATACAAAGCGAAAGCAAATCACTGGATAATTTTATTTGCATCTGCATCCATTGCATTTCGTGCTGTTTTACTTCCTTTTCCGGGTCAGAACGTCTACATTTGGTAGTTTCAGCAGTGTATAATGTAAATGCAAAAATCGGATACGGGTCACTTTTAAAAGATGATGTGCGGGTCGTCAAAAAAATCAGATATAGTCAGAAAATCGGATTTGGGCATCAAGACCTGCAGTGTAAATGCAGCCTTTAACACTCTGTCGAGTGGGGCCATATGTACTCTGAGCAGTGTTTATTTAACACCGAGGATTTTGCTGTGTACAGATACAAATACCGACTGCTTTGCACACCCCTACAATATTATTTAACTATTGTATCACTCACTGCTGATTTTCTATTGACTCAGAAGATATTTTGAGGAATGTTGGTGTTGAAACAACACTGACCCATTTTAAAAAACAGACATTTTTCAAAATATGTTTTTCCACAGAAGGTCATTCAGATATGAAATGACACGAGAGGAGTAAAGGATGACCTGAATGTAAATTTTTGCATGACCTATCCCTTTAACATTTACATTTTATTATATAATATTTGCATTACATTTGTATATATTTGCTTAACAGGCTCCACTACCAAAAGGAAGACAATTATATATACAAGAACTATACAGCAAATATTGTGTGATCGGCAGAGCTGTATAGTCCAGGGGTCAGAAAGTAAAAGTCCTGCCATATGTTTATTCCACCCATGAACTCAGTCAGCTGATTTCACTCATTACACAGCAACATCCCCAGTGTTAAATAACACTGAAAAGTGGTGATCAGCGAATCAGACAAACCTTTCTCAGTCAGACTACTGATCGCACACAATGCACATTTATTAATCAAACGTGGGCTGTAGAAATCCCTGGAGTTAAATATAACACCTCTCTGCTTTGCTGCTTTTCTTTGTGTTTTATGTGTTGTTATGCGGATATTATTTTCATATTATCTCTCTGGTTGTTCTGGAAAGCACTTTGGTCAGCCTCGTGGCTGTTGTGAATGTGCTAGCAATGCCACATGGCAGCCAACAGTAAAGAAATAAACCAGAACTGGACCTTATCTGAGCCACAAAATCTGTGTATATTAAATATGGAGTCATTTCAGCCATAATTAAGCCTATTAACAAGTAGAATCACTGAAGGAAAGAAGAGAACAGAAAAAGAGACGAGCAGAAACACAAGAACTACAACTGACTTCAGACACAGCCTTAGATGAAATCCACTGAAGAGAAAAGAAGACATTAAATCTGAAGATCTCAGCAGAGGAGGTTTAAACAACTCCACAAACAGCATTACCAGCTTCACTTATTACTAACCAGACTGACTTTATTTCTGTCAGACGTCTACAGAAGTTTTATTGAGAATTAACAGAGGTTTAACTGTTTCATTTGAAGTCACCATAACAGTGATTAGTGTTTTCATTAGTTGGGCTAATAACTCTTATTATATATTTTATTTCTTTAGACTGCTGTGACAGTGTGTTTGCCAAACACATTTACAGCAGCAGAGAAAGCAAAAGACAAGTGAGATGACGTGATGTAAACTTGTCTCTGCCTCAATGACCATAGACTTGAAATTCCTGCATGAAACAATGGTTTTTAGGTGCAAACAATGGCCAAAGGAGTATATTATATATGTATTCCTGAAAAAAAATAAAATAATAATATTTGGAATAAAATAAATGCAACTAAGGTTGTGGTGAATTAATAAAGCTCTTGGAATTAATAAATGTAATGTCAACATTTCCTTGACACTGCCTACCCTGACCGCACGTCCCTGCCATCTATCTATCTATCTATCTATCTATCTATCTATCTATCTATCTATCTATCTATCTATCTATCTATCTATCTATCTATCTATCTATCTATCGTTCTTTCTATCTCTATCTTTCGTTCTTTCTAACTAATCTTTCTTTCTTTCCTTTTCTTTCTTTCTTTCTTTCTTTCTTTCTTTCTCTTCTTTCTTTCTTTCTTTCTTTCTTTCTTTCTACCTAATCTTCCATTATTTTTCTTTCTCTCTTTTATCTTTCTTTTTCACTAATCTTTCTTTCTACCTAATCTTTCGTTCTTTTTTCTTTCTTTCTAACTAATCTTTCTTTTTTCTTTCTAACTAATCTTTCTTTCTTTCTACCTAATCTTTCTTTCTTTCTTACTAATCTTACTTTCTTTTTTCTTTCTTTCTTACTAATCTATCTTTCTTTCTTTCTAACTAATCTTTCTTTCATTTTTTCTTTCTAACTAATCTTTCTTTCATTTTTTCTTTCTAACTAATCCTTTTTTTCTTTCTAACTAATCTTTCTTTCTTTTTTCTAACTAATCTTTCTTTTTTCCTAACTAATCTTTCTTTTTTCTAACTAATCTTTTTTTCTCTTTGTAACTAATCTTTATTTATTTCTAACTCATCTATCTTTCTTTATTTCTACCTAACGGTTCATTTTTTCTAAATAATCTTTCTTTCTTTTCTCTTTCTTTCTTTCTTTCTTTCTTTCTTTCTAACTAGTCTATCTTTCTTTTTAACTAATCTATCTTTCTTTCTTTAACTAATCCATCTTGAACTAATCTTCAAACTTTCTGGCTAGGCTTTTTCAAGCCAACTTAAAGTTTGCCAACAAACTTTTTATCTAGTTTAACTTGATGTACTAAAATATCTCAAACTAAAACAAAAAACTTTAAAAAAAATACCAAAATGTAAAAAATGTAAAACAAAATTACTAAAACATTTAACTAAAATTAAAAGGAAAACTGGAATTCTAAAAATAAAAGCAATTTCAAAATATTAACGAAAACTATAATATCTCTACAATAAAGTCATAATTTTACAGTTTTAAAGATTTTAAATTACTTTTCAACGTTTAAAATTTTCATAGTATTTATACTATTTTCTTTATAAAAATAGAGAAATTGTGTTTATAATTTAAACGGAAATGTTTGAAATTTTAAGAGAACAAACCAAAAAACTATGAATAAATGTTTATTTAGTGCAGCGGCATAAAATAATATACACTTATTCATAATATTTTATTGATTCATTACAAGAGGGCATGCATGTAGAAACAACTATTCAAAAATGTTTTCAAAATATATAAATAGAAGTAATACATGCATTTGGTTTTGGTAATATGCAGATGGATTGCTCATATTGTCCTTTAATGTGACTTTTTGTCTTTGTTTTCCAGATTATTCTTGAGAAAAAAATGACAAAGACAAAATGTTGTTTCTGTGTCAGAAAGCACACACATTTATTTTCCATTCATGGTAAAAAGGGGACATTTGTGCAGCAGAAAAATCAACAAGATTGAACAAAATTACATTTATTAAATAATAGAGAGTGAATCACTGTTCAACTATAGACGTATGTTTGATGTGCGGTGAAACACTGAAAGCTTAAATAAGAAGTAAAAAAAAGCACATTAGTTTTCATAATTCACTCATTTCCCCTGAAATTGCAGATACAAGTTACTCATTTATCAGATAACCGGCACTTATTAAACTGGCCCTGTTTTTTTAAAAAGCAGTGATTGACTTTGCTTCACACATTATAAATCAATCAAAATCAAGTTCTTCCTCTGACTGAATAAAAATGCAATTCCCATTATATAATTAACACTCCTCCCACATAGCAACATTGTGTCGGCCCAGATCCGGCCCAAATCTGGCACTTGTGGAATGCGGATCTGGCCCACATGCAGCGAGGAATGACGGCCCTTGGGTGGCCCACTCCTGTTTGCCAGATCTGGGCCACAAGCAGGCCATAGCAATGCCACATGTAATCCAAGAGTAAAGAAATAAACCAGAACTGGACTTTATCTGAGCCACAAAATCTGTGTATATTAAATATGAAGTAAGTTCAGCCATAATTAGCCTGTTAACAAGCAGAATCACTGAAGGAAAGAAGAGAACAGAAAAAGAGACGAGCAGAAACACAAGAACTACAACTGACTTCAGACACAGCCTTAGATGAAATCCACTGAAGAGAAAATAAGACATTAAATCTGTGAAGATCTCAGCAGAGGAGGAATAAACAACTCCACAAACAGCATTACCAGCTTCACTTATTACTAACCAGACTGACTTTATTTCTGTTAGACGTCTACACAAGTTTTTATTGAGAATTAACAGAGGTTTAACTGTGTTTAAAACACTTTAAAACTTTCATTTGAAGTCACCATAACAGAGATTAGCGTTTCCATTAGTTGGTCTCTTAACTCTTATTATGTCACTTGTCTTTTTTTGGCTGCTATGTCGGTGTGTGTCAAACACATTTGCAGCAGCAAAAAAAAAAAAAAAGCTAAAGTACAGTGAGATCTGTTGATGATGTCATATGTTGATGGTTTTATAATCATCGTTAAATAGACTGATTTACTGATGTCTATTGAATCTAAGAATTGTGTTTTTCCATTAAACTATTTATATCACAACCCCCACACTGCAGCATGAGATACAGCAATATTACAACAATCAGTTAGAAGATTTTAACAAAAACGAGCACAAAAAACTAATCTACAATGACACTCACAGATATCAAAAATCAGCACATGAATCTCAACAATGGTGACAATCAAAAATATTTAGGTAAACATCAATTCAGAACAGCACTGGAAAGCTCACAACAAAAACAACAGCAAAAAATAAAAGCAAATATCTCAAATTAAACAAATAATAGGACAATTCAGCTGCATTATTTATTCATGTTGCAATGCATGCTGGGAGTTTTGTACTATGCTGGTGCCCAGCATGCATTGCAGCACGGTACTTTTGATTGTCACCATTGTTGAGGTTCATACGCAGATTGTTGATGTCTGTGTGTGTCGTGGTAGATCAAATCTTTTGTTAAAATTTTCTAACTGATTGTTGTTATATTGCCATATCACAAGCAGCAGACACACAGGGTTTAAAATATGAATATATTAATGGAACAGCACAATTGTTAGATTCAAAAGACATTAATAAATCAGTCTATTTAATGATGATTTTAAAATAATTAACAGGAAACCTTCATCATCTCATTTCACTTTAGCTTTCTTTGCTACTGCAAATGTGTTTGACATACACACTGTCACAGGAGACAAAAGAGTCAGAAGACATGGTAAGAGTTAAGAGACCAACTAATGGAAACACTGATCACTGTTATGGTAACTTCAAATGAAAGATTTAAACCTCTGTTAATTCTCAATAAACTTTTGTAGAAGTCTGGCAGAAATAAAGTGAGTCGGGTTAGTAATAAGTGAAGCTGGTAATGCTGTTTGTGGAGTTGTTTATTCCTCCTCTGCTGAGATCTTCACAGATTTAATGTCTTCTTTTCTCTTTAGCTGATTTCATCTAAGACTGTGTCTGAAGTCAGTTGTAGTTCTTGTGTTTCTGCTCGTCTCTTTTTCTGTTCTCTTCTTTCCTTCAGTCATTCTGCTTGTTAGCAGGCTTATTATGGCTGAACTTACTTCATATTTAATATACACAGATTTTGTGGCTCAGATATAGTCCAGTTCTGGTTTATTTCTTTTCTCTTGGCTGACATGTGGCATTGCTATGGCCTGCTTGTGGCCCAGATCTGGCAAACAGGAGTGGGCCACCCAAGGGCCGTCATTCCTCGCTGCATGTGGGCCAGATCCGCATTCCACAAGTGCCAGATTTGGGCCGGATCTGGGCCGACACAATGTTGCTATGTGGGCTTGATATAAAAAAAAATATCCATTATACTTTCATAATTATTTGATTGTATTTACATTTATTTTCTTCAATAGCACAGACATGAATTATCTTTCGATAATAAAGTGTCTCAGTAGTTCATTCATTAAAGCTACACTGTGAAGGAATTTCTCCTAGCGGTGAAATTGAATTTTGCATTCAAACGAATAGTGCTCTCTAGCGCCTTGCTTTTTCAAATTCGTGTTGCAACTATGGTAGCAATTATGTACCAAGAAGCTGTCAACATGTCTTCCAATAGCACTTCATCAAGTTTTCTTTCGGGTGATAAGGCTCGTTATTTCAAACAAACTGCAACTTCAAACAAGCTATAATAGTTTTTCAAGATGGCGCAACGACATGGAAGCCTCCTTGGACTTACCCGTCCCATGTGAATAAGTGTATAAGAAATGTGGATAAGAAATTCTTCGCTTACAAGGATAAGTCAGATCATTGGCAGAGGTCATTTTACACCAATGAGGAGATATATTTATGAATAAAGACATTGATTTTAGCTAATAAAATACTTAAAAACAACAAAGAGTACTTTTAAACAAACTGACTCTGCAGCCATAAACTTTGTATATTATAAATCAGGGGTCTGCAACCTTTTTGTCATAAAGTGCCATTTTTAAGTTTCCGAGTTCATCACTGTGCCACAACCCTTATATAACCCCACCCACCCTCACCACCCCTATTGTATAAATACATAAACATATTTTAAATATTCATAATGCTACCACAGAAATAGTAAAGAAATTTTAATATTTCTCATGAAATTTGTTTTAGAATCTTTGTTTTCAGGCCTAAATTAGACTTTGAAGAACAGATTTGATGTGTTTTTATTCATGTGTTTTTACTGACTTACTTTCAGTTTTGTTAAAAGTGTTACACTTGGCAAAATAACTGTATCTCCGCAAATCTAATATAAATTGAATATTTAATTCCCATATGCAAATTCACGGTCGCAAGATATGAGCTGCATTTTATTCATCATTAGCTAATTTCAAAAATGGCATCAACACTTTTAAGATAATTTAATGTCACTACTTTTAATGAAGACAACTGTGTGTTGAGCTTCAGAATGTAAGCTGAACTTTTGCAGCAGTTTGCTTGTCGGCTTGCAGAAGAGATGCTCGGCCAGATCTGAGGTGATGCGTGTTGCAGCAGCGCTGTCATTTCTACCAGAAAGACTCGGGAGAAATAGTGATGTAACAACATAAATTTATTGGCAGCCCAGAAAGCAATCATTAAGTTATTTGGCGTAGGCCCCGTCCGTAGTTCATTATCCGAGGGTAGCGGATCTGCATTTCCTGCCTGGAGCAAAGGCAAGGCCGCAGCCGACCCCCCAGGGGGTATGGACAGGACCATCCTGGTGGTGGTGGGGAGGGTGGAGGTAGTTGTCGCATCGGTATCTGCAAACTCAAACATGGTGAGTACAGATCTTTTATGCAGCGAGTATGAGGACATGATTGGATAGATGTGAAGGTAATAATGACGTAGTAATTTAGTCTTTCTGGCAGAACTTAATGCTAAAGCTTCCATATCTGTAAACTGAGCCGTTATGACGCGCTTTCGCATGTTATTCTTTTTGTTTTGACCATTTTAGGAGGAGTAAAATTTACATTTGTGACTTCAACAAGCAGATGCATTTTCTTCAGTTTCATCTGGAATATGAAAAAGTATCCTCTCTGTCGGAGGGCATTTGTCTCACGATTGGATAGCTTTCCGAATCCGATCAAAGAAAACACATGAAGTGACCATGTACACATGAACGGAGTTTCCACATGCATCACAGTCATTTTAATATGTATAGAATGTTTAATAAGGACTCCACACTTGGTTGAAATTTATAGCATTAACGATTTCAAGCAGAACGAGCTGTAAGCTGTCAGTTGGATAATTATGCGCAGTCGTCGCAGGTGCGCATATGAACACCTGCTGTTAACAAGCAGAATCACTGAAGAAAAGAAGAACAACAAGAACAGAAAATAGAGACACACAAGACCTACAACTGACTTCCAGCCATTACGCATTATTACACTTATTATTAACCACCAGTATGACTTTATTTCTGCCATACATCTACAGAAGTTGTTAAAATGTTTGGTTTGAAGTTACCATTATAGAGATCAGTGCTTGCTTTAGTTGGGATGCTGATGCTAAACCTTTAGTATTTTTTTGCTGCTTGAACTGTGTTTTTCATAAGTCACACTTGTGCACACTCACAGTTTATGAATGATTGTGGTTATAATGATTATGATGACAAAAATCATCATATTGCCTGTTCATTCACTAATCTAATTCATTCTCACTCGTTCTGAATTTAATCCTCAATCAAAAGTGTTACATTACCACCACTGTGAAACCACAGCAATAAATTACAATGACTTTTTTTTACCATGTATTAACCAAAAAAAAAAAAAAGCTACACTGTCTTTCAGAAACACATAGATATCACAATTTGGCACATGAATCTCAACAATGGTGGCAATATATTTATTTATTTATTCATGCAGCAGTGCATGCTTGGAGTTTTATACAATCCTGGAACCCAGCATGCATTGCGATATGAAACTTTTGATTGTTACCATTGCTGAGATTCATACGCCGATTGTTGATGTCAGTGTGTGTCTGAGTTAAACAGGAGTGAAATATTTTTAATATATTATGTGTTTACAATATTGTTCAGAAAATCAAATTACAGATATATTGATTTCATGTTTCACAGTTATATGCTGAATATGAAATACTCATTAAAATCAAATTCCTTGGAATCGGCCAATGTTTTAAAAGGAGATAAACAGTGGGCAAAACACATGAAAGAAAAGAGAATTTCAGAAGCCGCTGTCTCTCCTCCTACAGAGACGACCTGCCCCATGCCTTCCACCATCAGCTCCTCTTCTTCGCCTACCTACAGTCCTACCATCTCAACATCTTCACAGACCAACAACATAGCAAAGGATGGAACTATCTGCGCCAAGACATCATCAGGGCAAGATATTGCTTACATCTTCTCTATCCTTCCCTTCTCCAGTGAGGAAGTCAACAGCGCACATCAGGATGACATCTCACATCCCATCTCCCCTTCCACACACCAGACCGATGGAATCACAATGATCAACCACCAGGGTGTGCTGTACCGAAGGATCCAGATTGAGGACAGCCAACACCGACTACAGCTTGTCATTCCAAAGGCCTTGATCCAGCGTACGCTACAGAGCCTCCACGAAAGGACAACGGAGAGACATCACGGTCGGCTAAAAACTCTTCTGGGTGTCCTGGAGGTCGCCTGGTGGCCAACAGTCCGTAAGGATGTTTGGCGGTATGTGGGAGACTGCAAAACCTGTAGCGTCATCAACCAGAACCAAGAACCATCTATTCCAGGGGTTCTCAACTCCAGTCCTCACGGACCACTGCCCTGCATATTGTGTATGTCTCCCTTATTTAACACACCTGATTCAGATCCTCAGCTCATTAGGATAGACTCTCGTTAGGATCAGAGGTGGGAAATCCAGGGCCCAATGAGTAGAAGTCCTGCCATATGTTTATTCCACCCATAAACTCAGTCAGCTGATTTTACTAATTAGTTCTCTCTCCTGTCTGAATTAGCAAATCCAGGTGATTTGAACAAAATACTGAGGAGGACTTTTACTTTCTGAACCTGGACTTTACACCTCTTGCCACATGACAGCCAAGAGCAAAGAAATAAACCCGAACTGGACCTTATCGTAGCCAAAAGAGTAATTTCAGCCACAGCCTCAGATGAAATCTAAGAGAAAAGAAGACATTAAATCTGTGAAGATCTTTGCAGAGGAGGAATAAACAACTCCACAAATAGCATTAAGAGCTTCACTTATTACTAACCAGACTGACTTTATTTCTGTCAGACGTCTACAGAAGTTTTATTGAGAATTAACAGAGGTTTAACTCTAATGCGTTTGAAGTCACCATATCAGTGATTAGTATTTCCATTAGCTGGGCTCTTATCTCTTATTAAATCTTTTGTATTGTTTGTATGCTGAGACATTGTGTTTGTCAAACACATTTGCAGCAGCAAAGAAAGCTAAAGTGAAACGAGGACAGGTGATGATGGTTTCCTGTTGATGGCTTTAATGGTCCTGTAACAACCTGATTCACTGAGGTATTTTAGTCTACCAATTATGTTGTCACATTAATAATTTTTCACAAAACAAACAAGTTACTGCAGCATGAGATCCAGCAATATTATAACAATAAGTTAGAAAACATTAACAAACATGAGTACGAAAAAATTGGTTTACAGTGACACACACAGACATCAACAATCAGCGTATGAATCTCAACAATGGTGACAATCAAAAGTACTTTGCTGCAATGCATGCTGGGTACCAACATAGTACAAAACTCCCAGCATGCATTGCAACATGAATAAAAAAGCTGATTTGTCCTATTATTTAGTTTGATTCTAAATATTTGCTTTTATTTTTTGCTGTTGTTTTTGTTGTGAATTAGTAGCTTTTCAGTGATGTTCTGAATTATTCTGTTAATCTAAATATTTGTGATTGTCACCATTGTTGAGATCCATACGCTGATTGGTGATATCTGTGTGTGTCTGCATAGACCATCTTTTTATTTCAAGTTTGTTAAAAGATTTAAAACGATTGCTATCTCATGCTGCAGTAAAACGTGATTTGTGATGTGAATATATTTGTGGCACAACATAATTGTTAAATTAAAGTACCTCAATTAATCTGTCTGTTTCATGATGATTATAAAACCATCAACAGCTAACCATGATCACCTGATCTCACTTCACTTTAGCTTTCTTTGCTGCTGCAAATGTGTTTGACTAACACACTGTCACAGCAGGCAAAAAAGACAAAAGATATAATAAGAGTTAAGAGCCCAACTAATGGAAACACTAATCACTGATATGGTGACTTCAAATGAAACGCATTAGAGTTAAACCACTGTTAATTCTCAATAAAACTTTTGTAGACGTCTGGCAGAAATAAAGTCAGTCTGGTTAGTAATGCTGTTTGTGGAGTTGTTTATCCTCCTCTGCTGAGATCTTCACAGATTTAATGTCTTCTTTTCTCTTGGATTTCATCTGAGGTTGTGGCTGAAATTACTTCATATTACACAAATTTGTTGGCTACGATAAGGTCCAGTTCGGGTTTATTTCTTTGCTCTTGGCTGTCATGTGGCATTGCTATGCAGAGGTGTAAAGTCCAGGTTCAGAAAGTAAAAGTCCTCCTCAGTATTTTGTTCCAATCACCTGGATTTGCTCATTCAGACAGGAGAGAGAACTAATTAGTGAAATCAGCTGGCTGAGTTTATGGGTGGAATAAACATATGGCAGGACTTCTACTCATTGGGCCCTGGATTTCCCACCTCTGGTTAGGATAGAGTCTAGGGTTGGGCGATATATCGCACGATATGCGCATCTCGTCAGTAAAGCCGGTTCCTTGATTAGTAGTAAATCTCCTTCACCTGCTTTCAGATTGAGCGGCATTTACTACACAGCACAAACTCCAGTGTTAAATTAACACTCAAGAGTGTTAAAGTTAATGAGATAATTAAGTGATTAATTTAGTAATGATTGAGCATTATTGAAGACACCTGAAGAATCACTGAAGGAGAAAATCTCAAATTGTAAGCCACCGTTATGGCGATCATTGGTTGCTTTAGTTGGGCTCTTGACCCTTATATTGTTAACTTTAGATTTTGTTTGGCTGTTTTATCTGAGTTATAACTGCAAATGAACAAAGAAAATATCCAGAATTCTAGATATAATATAAAGGATTTCTTAAAAGTTGTTTTAAAAAAAAATCTTTTTTTTAGGCACACACCTACTTCAAGATTCAGTCTATGCATCTCAACAATGGTGACAATAATAAAGCATGTTGCAGTGGCTGCTACCAATCACATCTCATTAATGGCTCCCATCATGCATTGCAATATGAATAAATTATGATCTGAATTCTCTATGTAATTTACTTTTCCTAACTGAATATTCTGTTCATCACCATTGTTGAGATGCATAGACTGAATCTTGAAGTATGTGTGTGCCTAAAATAAAGATTTTTTTTTAGAAAACAACTTTTAAGAAATCCTTTATATTATATCTAAACTTCTTGATATTTAGACAGAAAGTCTTTCCTTCAGATCTGGTTTCTCTCATGATCCAGAGATGTGTGATTTACAGAAGTGATCATTTGGATTCCATTGAAAAGGCTGAAAATGGTATGCTCTACAATGGCAGTGCTGCTGTAAACTATAAGATAAACTGAACTCAGAATTTTGATTCTATATGAGTTCAGTGATTCAGGTGAAATGATTGTGATATAATGATTATTTTAAAACACAATCAACATCTACAGATCACATTTTTTAATTGATCGTCTGGCTGTTACAACTCATATACAGCAGCCAGACATAATCTAAAGTTAATAATGTGAGGGTCAAGAGCCCAACTAAAACAAACACTCATCTCCATAATGGTGAACTGAAATTCCGGTTTTCTCCTTCAGTGATTCTGCTTGTTACCATCAGGTGTCTTCAATAATGCTCAATCATCACTCAATTATTAACTTAATTATCTCATTAACTTAACGCTGCTTCAGTGTTCATTTAACACTCAGCTCAGAGTTTAATTGGATGGCTTAAAATGACTTCCATGATGTTGAAGTTACATGAACAAATTATGTTTGTTTAACGAAACAAAGTTATGTGGAACCGGTGGTGCCTGTTTACATAAAAAAGTTAAGTAAAGCCAACACATCATTTTTTTTGAGTGATATGAAAAAGGAAAACAAAACTTTACAAAAGAAAGGACAAACTGGAGACGTCCAAACACACAGGAAGAAAGCCGAAGAAGAGAGAGAGATCAGATGATAGGACCATCATCTTTAACGAAAACAGTCCACACCTCCTCAGAGTGAGATGACGAATCAGCTGGGAGTTCTGTGAGCGGGAAAAGATCTTCCTTTGTCCCGTCTGATGACTCATCTACATACACTGTAAAAAATAAAACGAATGAATATGTTAAATCTAATCAATTAAAATGAGGCAACAGATTACAAGCAATATTATTAATTAAATTTAACAAATTAGAATTGAGTAATAATTAACCAAATTAATTCCTTAAAAGTTAACCATTTAAAATGAGTAAAATTTACACATTTTTTTAAACAAAAATATCGGAATAACAGACTGACGTCAAAGATGAATTAAGAACTCTTTTTTTAATTACCAATATTGAAGACACCTGATGTTAACAAGCAGAATCACTGAAGGAGAAAAACTTAATTTTTAGGTTGCCATTATGTAGATTAGTGCGTGTTTTAGTTAGGCTCTTCACCCTTAAATAATTAACTTTAGATTTTGTTTGGCTGTTGTACATGAGTTATAACAGTCAGATGATCAAATAGAAAAGGTGATCTGATGGTGTTGTTTGTGTTTTAACATAATCACTATATCACAGTCATTTGACCTGAATCACTGAACTCATATAGAGACCATTTTAGGTTTACTTTATTAATTATAGCAGCACTGTCCTTCTACAGCATAATATTTTTTGCATTTTCAATGAAACCAAATGATCAAATCAATAAAAAGAAAACTTCACTAAGATTTTTATATAGACACACACAGATATCAAGGATTAGCGTATGAATCACAGCAATGGTGACACACAACAGATCACCTCTGAACATAAGCTCATTATTTATTCATGCAGCAATGCATGATGGGAGCCATGAATGAGTTTTGATTGGTGGCACCCAGAATGCACTGCAACAAGCTTTATTATTGTCACCATTGTTGAGATGCATAGGTTGATTCTTGATGTCTATGTGTCTAAAGATTACATCAAAACAATAAATATTTTTTTTTGTATTTGTGACACATTCAACAAATAGTTTAGATTATATTGTAAAAGTTAGAATCTTTATACTGTACAAGGACAGTGCTGCTATAATTAATAAAGTAAACCTAAACTGAACTCTATATGAGTTCAGTGATTAAGGTCAAATGACTGTGATATAATGATTATGTTAAAACACAACCAACACCATCAAATCAACTCGTCAATTTGTACATCTGACTGTTATAACTCATGTACAACAACCAAACAAAATCTAAAGTTAATAATTTAAGAGTCAAAAGCCCAACTAAAACACGCACTAATCTACATAATGGTGACCTAAAAATTAAGTTTTTCTCCTTCAGTGATTCTGCTTGTTAACATCAGGTGTCTTCAATATTGGTAATTAAAAATAAAGAGTTCTTAATTCATCTTTGACGTCAGTCTGTTATTCCGATATTTTTGTTTAAAAAAAATGTGTAAATTTTACTCATTTTAAATGGTTACTTTTAAGGAATTAATTTGGTTAATTATTACTCAATTCTAATTTGTTAAATTTAATTATTAATATTGCTTGTAATCTGTTGCCTCATTTTAATTGATTAGATTTAACATATTCATTTGTTTATTTTTTACAGTGTAGTTTATAAAATTGTAAAAAAAAAAGGTAGTTTCTAACCAGAAAGCTGTTGTGCATAGAATAATACATTTTACTGTAATTGCCTTTATCTGTCTAACTGAGTGAGACCAAGAGGATTAAAACAATACCAAATAAAACATGAAAGTTTCCTGGTGGAGAGGGCTCTAGAGTTTAGAATGGTTTCAACAACCTCAGTTGAGAGACCAGAGTTTGTGAATTGGTCCCCCTCAGGGGCCAATCCAGCAGCTTCTTTGCTTTCAGCCAAGGGTGAAATATCACAACCTCGGACTGAGGAAGGAGGACCCTCCTGATCCGGATTTACCACGGAAGACCTGCAAGGAGAGACCAGATGTTTGGAAGCCATATTTGGGCCAGTCAGTACGGGGCTACTAGGAGTAAGCTGGTCCCATACTGTCGAACCCTTTTGCACTCTAGAACCCCCGGGGGAAGAACAATCTGGGAAAACATACACAGACGTGGCCTCAACCATGTCTGTATCATGATATCCAGATCCAGCGGAGCTGGAAGAGCACGGGAGAGGTGGCGCGGAAGGTGGCCGAAGGGGCATGAAGGGGAAATGGGAACACCTCCGACAAACCGACCTCCATCCCGGCTTGGGGTGGAGTTTGAAATCCCCGGGCCGCAGCCCCTGCCTCGATAGGATGACTGCCCCCTCTTTGATCAGAGAGACCACCGACGTATTGTTTGTCAAAAATAGAACCTGATGGCCTCTCTGAAATCTCCTCAGACAGGTGGTTTCTAGGAGTTTCTAGGAGCAGGAACCATAACTTCCTCCCCATGATCAGAAAAAGAGGGGATATGTGCGTAACTCTGGTCATGCGGAGTTGGTTCCCTCTCGGAAAAACCCACTGGTCCTGAGCCACTACTACAGGGCACCCACGTACAGCGAGCCCATTCTTTGATAAGGTCATAAAATGGTGGCCTGGCCTAGCTTGAGATTCATGACTATGGTCAGGAAGGTGAATGTCCGAGCTGGAGATAATTGTACCTGCATCGTTACTATAACCTACATCGCCCCCCAGGCTTGTGCAAAATTCAGAATTTCAGAATTGGCCTCCATTCAATTCATGAATTGGAATTTGAATTGAATTGACTCCGCCCCACAGGAAGTTGAATTTGAATTTGAATTGGAATGACAGGAAGTAGAATTAAATTCATGCCAATTCAAAGAAATTTCACACAGTCACACAACAGAAATAATGTGTTGAATCTCACATACGTTCAGCGTTAGGAAGGTTACATTGGAAATGTAATTGCTTACTGTTATAACTTACCCATTATAAATTTGGTTTGGATTACTTTATTTGGATTACTTTATCAATGTAAAGCAATTTCCTTTTAATTTGATTAGTAACTAATTAAATTACACATTTTACCTCAGTAATACAACTAAATACAATTACATTCATTTTGTAATTCAATAACATAATTTCATTACAGTTAACTCACTCCTACTGAGTAAAATGATGTCCAAAAGATGTCTTTTCAACGTCTTTGTCACAAAAGTCGTATGTTGAAAAGACCTCCACTGAGGAGCCAGAATGAAAGTTTTTATGACGTCTTTTTTTTTTGTGTTCTGCACGTCCGATATAGACGTTCATGGACCCTCTTCGGACAATGTTAAAAACTAGTTCAAATGTGGCCATTGTGCACATATTTTCAACATAATTTATGGCTTCATTTATATATTTAATTTATACTGTTTCTGGACCAAATAAACACTCTCAGGATGCATTAAATTAAAACTCTTGTTTATTTCAATGTAATTGCAAAGCAACTCACAGACAGTTTGTGTTTGTCCAAAAGTCATGAACGTAAAAGACACTTCTATAAATCACACGTCTTTGGATTATGAGAGAAACCAGATCTGAAGGAAAGTCTTTCTGGCTCAGACACTTGTGCTGAACTTAATCACAGACATAAAATACAGATACTTTGACTATTTCTGTCAGACGTCTACAGAAGATCTTAGTGAGAATAAGCAGAGGCTTAGATGTTAATATATGTTTCATTTGAAGTCACCATTGTGGTGATCAGTGCTTGCTATAGTTGGGCTCTTGGTCCCCAGTCTCCTTGCCCTGGTTTCCCAAGTTTTTTTTTTATTTTTTATTATTGTCACTGTTGTGATTCATATCCAAAATCTTGATGTCTGTGTATGACTATATGACACTCTTTCTAAAAAAATCATGATTATTATAAACCTTCAAGAAAGTGATCAGTTTAACACTATTGGTGCCAATATTGCAGTTTCACAAAGTTGATGGTTATAAATGCTGAATATAAATACAACAATTTCAGACACTACATTAGATACTCAATTTGTGATAATTAAATCATGTATGATCTCACTTTTTCTTGGCTTTTCTGTGACAACAATTGTGTTTTACAAACACAGAGTAGCAGCAGCCAAAGATAAGCTAAGACAGCAAATAAAAGAGGGGACCAGGAGCCCAACTAAAGCAAACACTGATCACCACAATGGTGACTTCAAATGAAACAAATATCAAAATCTACCTCTGTTAATTCTCACTAAGATCTTCTGTAGATGTCTGACAAACACAAACTGTCTGTGAGTTTCTTTGCAATTACATTGAAATAAACATTGGTTTTAATTTAATGCATCCTGAGAGTGTTTATTTGGTCCGGAAACAGTATAAATTATATATAAATGAGACCACAAATGATGTTGAAAATATGTCCACAATGGCCACATTTGAACTAGTTTTTAACGTTGTACGAAGAGGGTCCATGAACGTCTATATTGGACGTGCAGAACACGTCAAAAAAAGACGTCATAAAAACTTTCACTCTGGCTCCTCAGTGGACGTCTTTTCAACTTACGACTTTTGTGACAAAGACGTTAAAAAGACATATTCTGGACATAATTTAGGTCAGTAGGAACCCAGCATACATTTTGTTATATATATATATATATATATATATATATATATATATATATATATATATATATATATATATATATATATAAAACAAATGTCCACCTCAAATTCTTTTTTTTTTCTAAAGATTTACTATAGTAATTCTGGGAAATGGAGTCATGTTCTATCATGTTCCACAAATTTACAATTACAATAAATCAAACCTAATTATTTGTTCTGTGACTAGAGCTTTTAACATTCATTGCTGGGGGAAAATATTTCCTGTTAATGTAATCTGTAAAAGTTGTTCAAACTAATATCATTTATAGAATATGTAATGCAATCATATTTGACATATACTGTAAAGATTTATTGTTAAGCTTCACTTAAAATATCTATATGAATTTCTTAGAATTAGTTTTGAATTGCAATTCTGCTTCCTTTACTTCAAATTCGAATTGTAATTCTAGATCCTGTTTTTGACATCAATTGAAATTCAATTGAAATTCAATAATTGAATTGGAATTCAGGAATCATTCTCAATTCAATTCTGAATTGTGCACAAGCCTGTCGCCCCCAGGAATCGGTTTCTCTGAAGAGGATCAAGTGATTTTTCCTAGACTCTGAGCCATATTCCCGAGCACCTCACGAGACGCAGAACAACACCTCGGTGTTGAACCGTCTGCTCTAGTAGTCAATGGAAGGGAATGAGGATGCCCTGAAGACTCCATGGAGCTCGGACAGTGACCATGCATTCCGAGGAGGTGCAGGGATACAATACTAGGCCGAATGGAAGAGTCCGGAACTGATGCGCTTTTCCCCCAAAAGCAGATCTCGGAAACTTCCTGTGATGGGATTAGAAGGGAACGAGGAGTTGAGGAGCTTGGTGCGCGAGACCAGTGCGCGAAACCAGTGGAGCTGGTTAATAAATGTTTTATTTAACAAAGTTCGGGAGGAGCAGTTGCAGATAATTAACCCAATCAGAACAAGTGGAGATCAATCAGTAATCAAGGACAAGATAAATAACAGAACAGAACCCACCTTTCCTTGTCAGTTTATCAGCATCCCACCTCCATCCCATCTCCTCACTTTTAGTTCCATCTCTAGTTCCATCTACTCTTACCAACGGGGGGAGTACTCTGGGTTCGGGTTCGGGCAGAAATTCCGAGCTCGGAGCCCTCCAACCGGACAGCACGTAAAGTACGCATAACCTTTACCATGATAATTATATGTAGATGTGAACTTGTGAAACACTGAGAAAAGGTCGCAACTGTCTAAGTATTATATGCCAGCCCCACGTGCGAATCCCATGCATACAAGCGGCGCACTGCCTCGACAGACGCGGGACCTGATGCACTGGAAACGCGAGCCTGATCTATTTGATTGAACAGGATCAAACGGGAGCGGAGCTTTTTCATAGGTAACTGAAAACAGTTTGCACAGACAGCGCCCTCGAGCATTGACCGTGCATGCTCCACTCCCAGACAAACAACAGAGGACGGGTGCGTGTCATCCTCGCTCAAATAGCGTGGGCAAGGGGGCGCACACCATCTGAGTCATATATTCGCCATATATATTGAGATAGACAGACAACACTAAATAAGACAATACAGTCAAACAGAACTCTTGCTGAAGACAGAAAGCTGACGCGGCTAATTCCGGTGTCCTTTTATAGCTTCCGGATCACCGTCACATGCAATGACACGAGTGACGAAAGACATAGCACAAATCAAGATTGGAGTCGTTCCACTACAGACTTCAGACGCATCATGCCGAAGGCATTCCCCAAAGTGTTGAGTATCACGCAGCGGGAGTTCCCTTGCGAAAGGGAACTCATATTCACTGCAAACAGAGAGACTCACATCTCTTCAATGATGTTGCAGATCTTGTGCTGATAGGCCTGGCGATGGAGAGTGTATCGAGTGCGAAACATGTCATAAACATTATCAGCCTCCTGTAAGACACACAAACACCAGAGTCACAGATCCAGTTCCCATAATGCCGTGTTCACATTCAAGAGCTAATGACACTTTTTATCTGAAGTTTTAAGCAGAGAATATAAATATAAAACATAGTAGATGAATCTTGAATATACTCAGTGAATGCCATACATTCAGTATCTTTAGTGTGTGATAATTGAATCATGCACCTTGTCTCTGAAACAGATGTGATTTCTCCCGTTCACTTCACACACTCGAGCGAACTTCAGCAGACGCTGATGGTCAAAACTGTTTCGAATGCCGAGGTGATGACAGTCTCTGAGAAATAAACATTCAATATAAAAAGGATATGTAAATGAAATGATAATTTGGCTCAAAGCTTTAATAGATTATACATCAGACTACCATCTGTGCAAAATGCCTAATAATATGTACCGTGCAAAATAGTCCCATTTGTCCACATCAATGCCGTTCTGTTTGTTTGCCACGATCTCATAGAGGAAGGATTTGTCTTCAGCTCTTCCCTCGTATGTCCACTGGAAATAAAAGCAAAGGCTGTATGTAAATGAGGCTTTATTCATGCTAACACATCAATAACAGATGAAGTATCAGTATGAACCTCAGCAACTGAATCTTTTGCCCCTTCGATTAACTCTTTAATGAAGGCGACGTCTTTATCATCCAGTCCGTGCTCTTTCAACACATTCTCAGTCTTCAAACTTTTCACAATGTCATCAAACATCTGCACTGACATCTGCTCATGCTGCAGTAAAGACACAAAGACAGATGAAATCATAAATACATATATTACAGAAACCAACCGCACCGAGTGTGTGTGAACAATGTGTTCATTCTCACCTTCCACTTCTCAGGGATGTCATCATACAAGCCTAAGAAAAAAATGCAGGTCTCATGTGGATTGTAAGTCGTGTTATGCACATTAACAAACTCTTTCAGGTTCATTTCCCAGACATTCATGGCTTGAGTTCTGTTCAAATGTAACAATAACATGAGTTAGAAATGTGCATGTCCACAGATACTTACCTCTTATTTTTTTCACTTCTTTTGCTTTAGGAATAACCAGAACATCAAATACATGGGAAAGTGGACCATGACCTAAAAATAAAGAAAAACTGGATAATACTAGGTATGGTTATCATAAATCAATGCTCGATTTGACAAGGGTTTTTAGACTCCATGACAAATACAAAAAAAACACAAACACAAAATATGAACTGAATATTGGATAATTTTCACTTTCCATTAGCATTAATGCTACTCACCCAAGTCGTGACACAGTCCAGCGATCTGAACACACAGGAGATCCTGTTTGGTGATCTTGAGCTCTGGCTGATTGTCATGAAGAATTTTGACCAGACAACCTGCTAAATACGCCACTCTAACACACACACACACACACACACACACACACACACACACACACACACACACACACACACACACACACACACACACACACACACACACACACACACACACACACACACACACACACACACACACACACACACACACACACACACACACACTTTGCTACCAAAAACACTGAATAGCAAAAATATTTGTATTTGTTTCCTTGCATGCCATGTAAAAACATCAACAACATCAGAGAACTGTGAATGTGTGAATGTAGTCAAAAAATGTATCTGAATATAATAATATCTTACCCAAGTGAGTGTTCGAAGCGATTGTGAGAAGCTCCCGGATACACCAGATATTTTCCTCCGAGTTGTTTGATGTGTCGGAGTCTCTGAAACTGAGGTGTATCTGTGATCTTCACCAGCAGGGGGTGAAGTGCAATGTGACCATGAATGGGGTCGTTGAAAATCTACAGGATTTCAAAAAACACCAGTTCATAACATTAACATTCGATGCATTTTGCTGCTCAACATGTACAAAAACCATGTTGTTGACAAGTGATTTTTTGACCTACAAAAATCATTTCACTGGTGAATTCACAGAGCATTTCATGAGTGAAACGCATCATGACTGGTGACATGTGAGTAATTGAATCATTATTTACTCATCTTATTTACTCATCATTTACTCAACCAATGATTCATTTAGGAATTAAGTGTTGCTTGTTTGTGTTTGTTTTGTTGCAAAATCGATAAGTAAAGCACACATTTCTGCAATTTCTCCATGAAAGGTGTTTTCTGTTATCCATTGAAATGGAAGAAACATTTCAAATATATTTCAATTTAATAGTAGACAATTGCAATTTAACAATTAATACATATCAGCAGAACTGCTTGTATGTTCCTTCAGGGAGGAAGTGAAATGTGATAAGACATTATACGCAGAAATGTTAAAGTAGTTACTATACCTTCATTTGTTCTTTTGATAAGTGTAAGGAGTTTTTCTTCAGGATGTCTTGCAATTCGTCATTAATAATCCCCCATGCCTGTTGTTTCTCAGGCTCTGGAAAAGCATGACATTTTATATCCTCAGTGTAAAATCGCTCCGGTTACTAACGTACTGTAACCACGATTTCCTGAGATAACGGGAATGAGCATTGCTTCATTTTTTTCTGACGCTTATGGGGAAAACTCCTGTTATCTCCGAATACTGAAGCCTGATTGAAGCACCTGCACAGACAAATGGCTTTTCTGTCTGCCAAAATGGATGAGGCCGACTGTCTATTTGAATTGCTCTGAAAGCCATTGTAGTCCGATTTTTTTGACCGAGGAGCGGCACGGTTGACTCGCGTAGGCGCAGAAGCACTGCAAGCTACGCAATGCTCATTCCCGTTATCTCAAGGAACCGAGGTTACATTAGTAACTGCAACATTTCCTTACAATACAGTTCACTCGCATTGCATCAGTGTTTTCTGATGCTTATGAGGAACGTACTGCAAAACGCTGTGTTACTAGTGCAGAACGGAAGGCTGTCCTGCGAGCCCGTAGCCCAGGGTGTTTGATACCAAGGGCCCCATCGATCCACACACCTAGAGAGATAGGGACTTAAAATACGTCCTATAAGAGGGGCTTTGGGTCTTTTACGAGACTGTGTTGGGGCCAGGAGGTTAAACCTCCTCTGAGAAATCTGACCACAAGGTCGTATTTCCCAACTGACTGGCCAGCAATAGGAGCATGGTACGCCGTGATAGCTGGCACGTATATCTTGAGCGTGGGGTGCGTCCGCCGTAAGTTATGGGTAGGGTTAGGTTTAGGGGTAGGAAGTGGGTAAGGACTACATTTTGGGACAAGCATGTTGATCCAGGATCAACAACATATGTTGATCCAGGACCATGTCTTACTTGGCAAAATCACGGTGACCATGCGGGTCCATGAGGGATCACACAAAAGAAGAGGTCTATGTCCCGAGCTGAACACCAGCTGGAGAAAATAGACCATTTTTGGGTGTAAAGGTGCCTGGTAGAAAGAGTTTTTGCCTCAGAGATCATATTCATGACCTCTTGGGAAAGACGTGAAGTTTCCCTTCAAGAGGCCATAAATGGAGGCTCCACAACTCGGGTTGGGGATGCCAAATTTACCCTCATGCCTGGGAAAGAAGATCACTTCTTAATGGAATTTGCTATGGGGCTACTGATAGCAGCTGACCCATTTTTGGGTCAGTGGGTATGCTTTTATTTGGTTCGCTATAACAGTGGAAGGAGTTCTAGGCTTGCATAACCAAAAAAACTAATTAACTAAATTAACTAAACAACTTTGACTTGAACGATAATCTTGTGCTGAACTTTTTTTTCTTCCTGGTTTGTAAATCATATGTTACAGATGAATATTACTCTAAACACAAATATAGAAGCAGGAGATATATGTATCACATGAACTTCAGTAAATTATATATACACATTATCATATGACAGTGAGTTTGGTACATGTATTTCCTTACCTTCAATGTCTTCATATGACTTTTTTAGATCTTGAAGATTTTTCCTGAGATCAGAAAGAGTTTTTTTGTTCTTTTCAGATCGTGGCCCCTTACAAAAGGAAAATATATTTACCAATATATTACTTGAAATATATTGTAATATGTTGCAATATATTATTTTTCCAATATATTATATATTGGAAATATATGGAATAATACATTAATGATGCATATATTTTACAATATATTACAGTGGCGGGCCGTGCATTTCACACCTAGGCCTTCTGTCCTACCTGAATTAATAACTTTTAATAGTGTAGCAGCGCAAAAACTCTCTATAATTGTTGTTTTTATTTTGCACCGGCAGTTATAGGGTTAATGCGGTGAGTTCGGGAAAGGCCGGTAGAGAGAAACGAGCTCATTAAACTACACTATCGATTCTGAAGGCCTCCAGGCAGATGTATTTGGCCATGGCAACGCATGATAGCTGAAATATGATTGGATAAAAACTCTAACATAAAAACACACTACTGGAAGCAGCGCAACCAAGACAAAAGTTATGAAATTAAGAGAGTGAACTATTGGGAATAATTTATTACTCATACATGTAACATCTAAATTCTATGAATACTTAAATATGCAACCTGCTATAGGCTATATGTGCAAACCTTTAAACCACTTAATATCGTGCTCATAGTAATTATTATTCAAATATAGTAATTATAGTTGACCTTCTGCCAATCGTCGACATAACCACAGGGTCTACTCTTCAGCACAATGGTGACCCCAAAAACCAGAAATCATTTTAAATTCTAAAATAATAGAACATTAAACACTAAAAGATCTCCCACGATATTGATATTAGTTTTCCTTTATTCTCTCAGGATCCAGCGATGCGAAGAGCTTCGCTGAAGAGATGAAAATCAGGGATTTCAGCCTACCATCAAGGCTTTTTACAGGTGGCCAGTTTGCCGTACACTGTTAGCCCTTACCGGGTTTTTTTACAGTAAAATACTGGCAACACTGTTGCCAGCAATTTACTGTTAATTGTACAGTTATTTACTGTAATCTACAGTATGTAACTGTAAAAATGCACTAAAACTCGAGTTAACTAATTTCACTTGCAGAAACCGACTGCCTTAAATTTACCAACTATAATTTAAATGTATTAACTAACATTTATAATACTTAATTATTTATAATACATTAACAATGTAAGCAAAGTATTACTGTGAGTGAACTTATTTCATTTGAAACCACAAAAAATCTTTTGTAAATAAAGAGATTTCCACTGGACCAGCAACTACACAGTTACTGTCTGTTAAATAAAGCAACATGCAGCATATCAACAATGTTTGTTGATCTTCTCCTGGACTGAAGCACAGGATCTACTCTTCAGCACAATGGTGACCCAAAAAACTAAATTTTACAGTAAACTACTGGCAACAGTGTTGCCAGTATAAACCTGTATAATAACTTACAGTTTATTACTGTTAAAATACATTTTGTGGGTGTGTCTTTTTATCTTTCACTGTTAACCCTTTCAATCCCACAGGAAAATCCACACTACAAATAGTAAAAGTAACATTGACAGTGTTGCAGTGAGATTAATTCAGTGAATATGTAAGTGATTGTTGAAATTTGTTAGTGATGAACACCTGCTGTTAACAAGCAGAATCACTGAAGAAAAGAAGAACAACAAAAACAGAAAATAGAGAAACACAAGACCTACAACTGACTTCCAGCCATTACGCATTATTACACTTATTATTAACCACCAGTATGACTTTATTTCTGTCATACATCTAAAGAAGTTGTTAAAATGTTTGGTTTGAAGTTACCATTATAGAGATCAGTGCTTGCTTTAGTTGGGATGCTGATGCTAAACCTTTAGTATTTCTTTTGCTGCTTGGACTGTGTTTTACATAAGTCACACTTGTGCACACTCACAGTTTATGAATGATTGTGGTTATAATGATTATGATGACAAAAACCATCATATTGCCTGTTCATTCACTAATCTAATTCATTCTCACTCGTTCAGAATTTAATCCTTAATCAAAAGTGTTACATTACCACCACTGTGAAACCACAACAATAAATTACAATGACTTTTTTTTACCATGTATTAACCAAAAAAAAAAAAAAAGCTACGCTTTCTTTCAGAAACACATAGATATCACAATTTGGCACATGAATCTCAACAATGGTGGCAATATATTTATTTATTCATGCAGCAGTGCATGCTGGGAGTTTTATACAATCCTGGAATCCAGCATGCATTGCGAAATGAAACTTTTGATTGTTACCATTGCTGAGATTCATACGCTGATTGTTGATGTCAGTGTGTGTCTGAGTTAAACAGGAGTGAAATATTTTTAATATATTATGTGTTTACAATATTATTCAGAAAGTCTAATTACAGATAAATTGATTTCATGTTTCACAGTTATATGCTGATTATGAAATACTCGTAAAATCAATAAATATATTCTAGAAAATCTGAAAATTAGACATGTCCAGGATGAATATGACATCACAGAAGCCAAAATCACCTGTTTAATTTCCTCTTAACTTTTTCTTGCCACAACAGATGTGCTTTATAAACTCACTGTCACAGCAGTCAGAGAGAGAGATAATATTTAGAAGTCAAGTGTCAAGAGACCAACTAAAGCAAATACTGATCTCCATTATGGTGACAACAAACTTTATTATTAACTAAATCTCTGTTAATTCTCAACAATAACTTGTGTACATGTATGAAAGAAATAATCGTAAACTGGTTTGTAAACTGGTTTCACACTCAGTGTTGCTGGAAGTCAGTTATAGTTCTTGTGTTTCTATTTTTTCAGTTCTTGTTTCTCTGTCCTTGAGCGATTCTGTTTATCAGGTGTTCATCAGTGTCTCAATTCACTCACTTCTTTTCATTCACTCAGTCAAGTGGACTATATTAGTGAACTAATGTAGGGAATAGTTAATGAGGGTATAGGGTGTGATTTGGAACACAGCCTCTAGGTGTCTGTTAACTCACAGTATATTCCTGTAGGCTACTTTCTCAAAAATGCAAATATAACCCAGAATACATTTTTTTCTACGGTATATTACTGTTTTAATGGAAAATAGTATGATACTGCCACTTTTTTTACAGCAAGGGCTAACAGTGTAGGGCAGCCAATGATCGCGCTAGATAGCCTGCTCTAGGTCTGCTGGCTGCTGCACTGCGTTGACAATGTATACAAAATTAACAAATTTATTTTTTTGGCTTTAATAGATTCATCTTCTCGAGATATTGAAGCCAAAAAATTATCCTCAACGTGTCTAGCCCGCCAGAATGGGCGTGGCTTAGCGTATATAAGCGGGGGTGGTAGGCTGAAATCCCTGATTTTCATCTCTTCAGCGAAGCTCTTCGCATCGCTGGATCCTGAGAGAATAAAGGAAAACGTACTCGGTTACTAATGTAACCTCGGTTCTCTCTAGAGAGGGAACGAGTACTGCGTAATATCTTACGCTATGGGGAAAACTCTTTTCCACGAGATATTGAAGCCAAAAATTATCCTTAATTTTTTATTAATGTAAAACGCTTTGCGGCAGCAAGCAGACATAGGCGAGACAGCTTGCGCGCCTATTGGCTGCCCTGCATCAAAAGCAGCAGCCTATCGAGAGAGGCTCTGCGTGACGTCATAACGAATGGGGGCTCTTCGCGCCCATATCGTCGCGTCCCGCCAGAAAGGGCGTGGTCTCGCCCTATAAATAAGCTCGATAGCTGCCATACGTTGGTTTTCATCGCCGAAGCGAACCAGAGCGTATTCCAAGCACGGCAAGATACGCAGTACTCGTTCCCTCTCTAGAGGGAACCGAGGTTACATTAGTAACCTAGTACGTTCTCTTACGAGAGTATCTCTCGTAATGCGTAATATCTTACGCTATAGGGAACACAATGCAACACGCTGTGCTGATAGGGATCCAACACCAGAGTCCTAGGGGCCGAAGCCCGGGGCGCATATAGTGCATAATCACCATAAACTCACAGAGAGTGAAGGAAGAGAGGCTAGAAGCATCATTCCCTGTAAAATAGCATCCGAAAGGAGCTAATCATATGACAAATAGACCATACCGTCAGGGTGAACATTCAGCCTGAACTGGGTGGCCACATGTGTGTCAACACTTTAATGAGCTGCTGTACCGGTCAGTGAGCGATACGCAGGTCAAACTCAGTATCCGGGCCGCACAGCGGGGCAGATAGCACTGAATTCTATACCGCCAAAAGCTTAGCTTGTAAGGCAGGAACCTCCAGGTTATAATATTTTATAAATGTAGACGGCGAGGCCCAGCCCGCGGCCATACAAATATCTTGCAGGGTAACCCCGCTAGACCATACTCACGAGGAGGCCATGCCTCTTGTGGAGTGCGCTCTGACACCCAAAGGGCACTGTAGGCCCTTAGAAGTGTAAGCCAGCGCAATGGCACCGACTATCCATCTGGATAGGCTCTGTTTCGAAGCGGCAAGTCCCTTAGCACGGCCGCCAAACGAAACGAAAAGCTGCTCAGTCTGTCTGAAACCAGAGAAGCGGGACACATAAGCTCTTAGTGCCCTGACAGGGCAAAGGAGACTCGCGTCCTTCTCCTCATTGAGAACCGGAAGGGCAGACAGGGAAATCACCTGGGCCCTGAACGGTGTGTTGAGGGATTTTGGCACGTAGCCATGCTTCGGTTTGAGTATGACCTTTGAGTCATTAGGTCCAAACTCTGCATGACGCGCTTACTGAAAGCGCTTGTAAGTCCCCTACGCGCTTCACTGAATCAAGAGCCATAAGAAACGCTGTCTTGAAAGACAAGTGTTTCATGTCTGACGACTGAATTGGCTCGAATGGGGCACCTTTCATGTCCTCCAAGACCGTGGAAAGGTCCCATGTCGGGACTGAAGGGGGCCTGGGAGGGTTTAGCCTCCGGGCTCCTCTAAGGAAACGCACGACTAAGTCGTTCTTTCCCAGTGCATGGCCAGACACCGGTTTTGCATACGTTGCTATGGCCGCCGCGTATACTTTGAGCGTGGATGGGGTCCTGCCCTTATCCAGTAGCTCCTGAAGGAAGGAAAGCACTTCCGTAACCCCGCAGTCTACAGGTGAAAAGCCCTGCGCTTGACACCAAGCAGAGAACACAGACCATTTCGAGGAGAGCCGTCTGGTAGACGGGGCTCTAGCCTGCGCGATCGTGTTTAGCACTCCCTCTGGGAGGTCAGCGGGTACCCGTTGATGGCCCATGCGTGCAGGGACCACAAATCCGGGCGAGGATGCCAAATCGAGCCTTCCGCCTGAGAGAGGAGGTCTCTCCTCAACGGTAAAGGCCATGGGGCAGCGCTGGTCAGCTGCATCAGGACAGGGAACCAAGACTGGTTTGTCCAGAGCGGAGCTATGAGTAGCACTGGGCATCCCTCCCTCCTGATTCGCTCCAACACCTGAGGCAGGAGTGAGACAGGGGGAAAAGCATATAGGGGGCGGCGGGGCCAAACATGGACCAGTGCATCCTGGCTTTTCGAGAAGAATCTCGGGCAGTGAGCATTTTCTTGGGACGCGAACAGGTCCACCTGCGCTTTGCCAAACGTTTCCCACAGCAGCTGGATCGTCTGCGGGTGCAGCGACCATTCTCCTGCTGGGACGTTGTTTCTGGACAGCCTGTCTGGTCCCACATTTAGGTGACCAGGCACATGCGCCACTCTCAGCAAGAGCAGGTTGTGCTGAGCCCAGACCAGGAGGCGTTCCGTTAGCCTGTAAAGGTTTCGGGACCTGACGCCGCCCTGGCGCCCTGGCGCCCTGGCGTCCTTCGGATGAGACGTTAAACCGAGGCCCTGACTCTCTGCGGTCATTAAAAATCCCATGGCACTTCTCGTAAAGAGTAGGGGTGTAAACCCGGTGTCCTGGCCACATTCCACCCATTGCCAATCATGGCCTCCTAATAATCCCCATCCACTGAATTGGCTCTATCACTCTTTCTCCTCTCCACATATAGCTGGTGTGTGGTGAGCGCACTGGCGCCGTTGTACTGTGGCTGCCGTCGCATCATCCAAGTGGATGCTGCACACTGGTGCTGGTTGAGGAGAGAACCCCTGATATGATTGTAAAGCGCTTTGGGTGTACGGTAGTACATATGAAAACGCTATATAAATGCTTCATTCATTCATTCATTCATTCATTCATTCATTTATGTACACCACCACTGACATGTTGTCCGACCGCGCTCCCCACCCCGATGTGGAGGCGTCCGTAGACACCACCTTCACACTCGAGGCGATCCCCAGACTCACACCTGACTGATACCAGTCGGTTACTTTCCATGGTTTCAGAGCTGAAATGCACTGAAGGTCGACCCTGAGGCGAAATAGACCTGCGGTCCACGCCCTGGGGGGAACTCGTGCTTTTAGCCATAGCTGCAGCGGGCGCATGCGGAGCAGGCCCAACTGGAGTACGGAGGCTGCTGAGGCCATCAGACCCAGCATTTTCTGAAACCTTCTGAGCGGGACTATAGAGCCGTGGCGAAAGGATTTCGCGACGTGCTGAATATTTAATCCGCGCCTCGGTGACAGGCGTTCCCGGAGCTCGAGCGCTTCGGTAGGAAGTGCTTCATAGCCAGAGAAGTCTTCTGCACCTCAACAAATCTGTCCGCGAAGTCCTTGACGGCAGATCCGAAGAGGCCCGCTGGGGAAATGGGCTCACCACAGGTGTCTCTTGGCGACGGCGAGAGAGGCCATATTCCGCCCCATGGCCTGTGCAGCGGCTTTAGCAGCGCGTAGAGCGAGGTCTGTAGCGCTTCTTAGGTCCGCTACGCAGATAGCTCCGGGTCCTTCCTCGTCCAGTTTAAAGAGAAGGTCGGCCTGGTAGATCTGCAGAATAGCCATCGTGTGCAGCGCTGAAACTGCTTGCCCGGCGGCGGTGTAAGCTCGTCCGTGCATTGATGACGTCACCCGGCAGGCTTTGGATGGGAGCGTCGTCTGAACACGCCGTCCAGTGGAGGGCGGGCAGAGATGTGATGTGAGGGCGGATGCGGCGGCAGACAGCGGTCGTTGTCCGTCCGGGAGCGACTCGAGCGAAGCTGGCGGGCGAACCGGCGATCTTTGGCGGGCTGGAGATAGCTCGGGAGCGCGCTGGGCACGGCGCATCTTGCGGCGCGGCATCACGGCGGGCTGGGATGAGGGCTCGGAGAACGACGCCAGGCGAGTCCGCAGAGTCACCATAGGCAGCCGCTCACAATGATGGCATCCGCCGTCAGCGAGCGCGATGGCCGCGTGATCCTTACCCAGGCAGGACATGCAGATGACGTGACGGTCCTCATCGCTGAGTGGGGCTCGGCAAGAGCCACAGGAAGGCATCTTTAAAAAGACGCAGCTCTTTTAGAGATAGTGGGAGAAAAATGCAAATATAGCAAACACACAGACTCTAAGGCAGAGGAAAGGATATGTACGCCGGAAAGCGCAGCACGTACGGCGGCTGAAGGCGGCGGGGCCAGCTGCTTCAGTCTCAAGGGCACGTCCAGCTGAAGGCTTGCGTCGACGGCGCGGCTTCTCACTCTGGATCCAGCGATGTGTAGAGCTTCGCTGAAGAGATGAAAATCAACGTATGGCAGCTATCGAGCTTATTTATAGGGCAAGACCACGCCCTTTCTGGCGGGACGCGACGATATGGGCGTGAAGAGCCCCCATTCGTCATGACGTCACGCAGAGCCTCTCTCGATAGGCTGCTGCTTTTGCCGCAGGGCAGCTAATAGGCGCGCGAGCTGTATCGCCTATGTCTGCTTGCTGCCGCAAAGCGTTTAACATTAATAAAAAATTAAGGATAATTTTTGGCTTCAATATCTCGTGGAAAAGAGTTTTCCCCATAGCGTAAGATATTACGCAGTACGAGAGATACTCTCGTAAGAGAACTAATATTAATATCGTAATATCATAAACCATGTTTCTTTCTCTCTTTTCATTCCGGTAAAAGGTATATTATCTATTAATATGTAATATTACATAAATATAAATGAAAAATCTGCTAAATAAAACAGTAAAATTCCGTAAAACTACAGTTTATATGAAGAGTTCAGATGCAAAAGCTTCTAAATGCCATCTGAAATTTTCTTCTAAAATGATCATTTTTATCAAGCTCGTATATTTAAGTTTAATAATTTCACTTAAATGGCAAGAAAAATGACCCATTAATTGTCATTTAAGTGAAATTACTAAATTTAAATATTCAGCGTACACGGTGCGATTTTTTGCTATTTTACGAGCTCGCAGATGATTTTTTTCACTCGGGAGTGATCACGTGGAAATCGGTTATGCTCGCATGTCGCGGCTCGTATCGTGTGCAAGGAAGATACGAGCCGAGCCGAGCACCTCTTGACCTACCGATAATTTTTAAGCATGTCGAAAAAGTTCGGGAGCTGTCGACTTGAATTTGTGAGGTGCACAGCAAAATCCCCAGTGTTAAATTAAGGCCCTGTTTACACGAGAACGATTCCGGGTGAAAACGTAAAAATATTTTATCGGATGTGCCTTTCGTTTACACGGCGACGGCGTTTTGGGGTAGCCTGGGTTTCCCCATCCTGCCTTACCGCAGCGCGATTCAATTCACGCTGAAAGGCAGTCTGGATACCATGGCCAGATTTTTCACCTCATTTAGGGAACCAATCACAGAACGGGGAGGGAGCAGCTAGACGATGACGACATCTACGACACACGGAAACAGTTTGTTTATATCGATTTAACATGGCTGAAGACGCGAAGCTACTCTTTGATAAAAAACTTAACGTCATTGTTTACAAAAAAGATCTTTCCCATCGTCTTCTTCCTTGTCTAATTTCTGTCGCTCTACATACGTCATCTGGTATAATCGAAACGATTGGCTATGAGCTACGTACAGGCATATTTGATAGACATTCTTAGCACCCAATAAACTGCGACGGGCATTCTGAAACCACGCCTCAAATACGAGAAATTGCGCATGTGGTTCCCAGACCCAATTCTCAACGAGATTGGGTCTGGCGTTAGCCAGGCTAGTTTTGGGGGCTTAAAAACGCAAAAAAGTGAAACCACCCTCCAGAGTGGAAATCTGGAAAACGCTCCACCGTCGCGTTCCCGTCTAAACGGTAAAAACGCAAATCTGCTCATGTTGGCTCTTGTCGCGTACGCGTTTACGTCACAGGCCAGTACAGGAAAATAACAACCAACATAATTTCCATACATCGGACATTCAAGTTGCCCTAGCAGCTCTGAAAAACATACAAGAGTCTTTTCAGCAGTTGTACAAAATATTCTCAGATATTGGTGTTGTTGTGTGGCAGTGCTTCACATTGCCACCTAGCCGCCTGGAGTGCATACTACATCGAATTTCACACACTTTTGCGTCACCGTATGCACACGGATTTCCCAACCATAACGCTCGTCTAAACGCAGAATAAAAAATGATAACGCAACGCCACTTTTGCGTTTTCTCTTCCGATCGTTTCCATGTAAACATAGCCTAACACTGCTCAGTGTTTATATGAGTCCACACTCTCAGAGTGAAGAGTGAAGAGTGAAGAGTGTTAAAGTTAATGAGATAAGTGAGTGAGTTAAGTGATTAATTGAGTAATGATTGAGCATTTTTGAAGACACCTGATGTTAACAAGCAGAATCACTGAAGGAGAAACCGTAATTGGTATGTTACCATTATGGAGATCAGTATTTGCTTTAGTTGAGCTCTTGAACCTTAATTCATTAACTTTAGAAATTGTTTGGCTGCTGAAAATCAGTTATAACAGCCAGATGAACACAGAGAAAATGTGATATGAGGGTGTTGGTTGTGTTTTCTGGTGAATGGGGCTTTAGCTGTAATGCAGGGAGAACTCAAAAACAAATGGAGGGCTATATCCAAATGCAAAAATAGTTTAATCAAAAAATAAACATAACAAAACCCCGGCAAAACCCCCCAAAAAGAATGAGCATCCCCAAAACGTGCATACATGTAGGACAAGACCTGACCAAGAACACGGGAAACACAGGGGTAAAAAAGCTTAACAATAACAAGAAACACCTGGGGAACAGGGAAACAAACACGGCCATTGCCATAGGACACAATAAACACAGAAACAAGGAGAACAGAGAACACTCTAAAATGCAACTTCTGGTTTATACAGATTAGGTTTTTAAAATATAAATAAATATTATGAAATATCTAATAATTTCATACTAATTAACCCTTGACTGCATCTAATAGTTTTATAAATTTCAATAATAAAGCCTTACTTTCACTCTTCTCATACAACTTTTTTACCTGCATTTTGAGTTGTCAGGTCCAGATATCTTCTCTTTTCTCAGTGATCTGCTGTCATCTTGTTTATGTGTTGAGGAGGGTGGTAATGAAGACCTGGAGAAATGTGGAGATTTTCCACTAGACAAGGTTATCATGTACAGGGTTGCCAACTCTCACGCATCTGGCGTGACACTCATTCAGCCTCAATCTCACGGTCTCACGCTCAACAAAGAAATCTCACGCTAAATTAGACGTTCTTCTGTGCTGTATTTTTTTCCGAATTACTATAAGCAAGTTCAGGCTCTTAACTACTGTAAGGAACTTACACAATAATAATATACATAAAATGTATTTAAGGGGGGCCGGAAGGCCAATTTAGCTCAAAGGGAATGATTCATCGATTTGCAATGAATCTTGACCGAATCACTATGGAACCGAGCAAATGACTCGTTTAGAGTTCATTTGAACGGGCCGTAATTATACCTTGGTAACAGATATAAATATCCAATCTATAGTGAAACACTATGTATTAGCAAGGTAACTTTAGATCGACAGTACAAGACATTAAATGTGCAAGCACAACACAAGGCAAATATCTTTTCAAATATATGGACGACTTTATTAACTATTCTAAACACATACAACTAAGGTCTAAACACAATCACACACACACATTCATACAAGGCGCAGAGGAAGAGAGAGAAAGAGTGAGTTTTCAGAGTGAGATGCACTTTGTAAGACATGACCTGAACGAACCACCAAGCATTAATTTAAACCTTCGTTTCTTAGAGAGGTTATTCAATTTAAATTAAAGCACCAGTTCAGTTAGAGTCTGGAGTAGCCTACTTGCTTGTCTTTGCGTTGCTTAGGGAATTCCTTGTTTGCGGTGCTTGTCAAAGGTGTTTCCCGGCCGGGTCCGTGTGGCTGGTTGTCTCTGGAGTGTCTGGATGGAAGTTTCTGAACTGCCGGTCACGTGTGATTAGCAGGCGAATGAGAATCTTTACAGTTCGAAGCGCGTTGCAGGAGAGACGTTTAAACGAACTTTGCAGCAAACTTAACTTTGAACCGAGACTTTAAACGGAAAAGAAAACAAAGGAAAAGAAAGGAAAGTGAGACGAGTTAGATGGCTTGAATGAGCTGTTTTAAACCCTGATCTTGATTTGGGTCATTTGTCTCTATGCGTCTACATGGTTACTATAACCATCGTCTGCTCCACCCGACTTGTTCTGCCGAGACTTTTTCGAGAGAGAGCCTTTCCTAGAGAGAGTTTTTACGAGAGAGTTTAAGATTTTAAACTCAAAGTTTGTCCAACCTCCAGGATGAGTTCTGGCCAATTGGACACTGGCTTAATTAATTTAGGAGGTGGCTCTATTTTCTTCTTATCGTAAATCATGTGTTATCTGTTATCTCCTTGCTTTCCAGCACTAGCAGAGAGAACAAGAGGCCACAGTTTAGACATTATTACTATTATAAGAATACAAAACATTTTACACAGATTTCACTCAAGCCATCTTATGAATTAAGAATATATGATCTTACTGATATCAAACAAGACACACTTTCATTCATCCATCTAAAGTAACAACAATTGAATGACTTGTAGGTTATCTAGCATAATAGTCACACATAGCTACAATATTGGATTAGGTAGTGGAACAATGTTTGATTATAAGTTTGTCAATAATTGTTTTGGGATGATTTTATGTATTTTATATGTAAAGTCTCATGGTTTGAGAGATTTCAGCTCTAGGTCCTTCAGAGGTATTTACGACTACGGCGGTCTGTTTTAAATCTGTTGTCCTGGGATCAAACTCCTCGGTCGTTATCTTAGTGGGTCCATCTCTGAACCAATCTGTGTTTTCCAAACTATCTAATGTTGACAACATTCTTCCAGTTGAGCACATCCCTTTGGGGCCTGCAGGGTCATAAAGTCCTTTCTGAGGGGGTCTATGTTGGTTAGTTGGTTTGCTGAATTGGTGATTGAGTTCTGTTTGAATGAATCAAATGGAAGCTTCATTTGTGTTTGGTTCACCCTCAAACTACTGATTGGACCACTGCATTTTCTCACGCAGAGAAAAATCGCGGAAAAATATGACACTGACACCAACAGACTAGACAGAGAAGGTAACTTTTTATATGGAATGTTTTTGCGCTTTTAAATGTGACAGATCACCGTAGCGCGTCAGTTCAAACGGCACGTGATACAGTTGCCTACAACAGGGCCGGATTAACCATACGGGCAACTGGGCAATTGCCCGGGGCAGCAAAATACTGTATCTGGTAATCTCCCGCTTTATATTAAACAAACTGTCAACACGGGAAGAAACAGAGAAACGCTGCGCTGCCTATGACTTTGAACGTGAGTTGAGAGCGTACATTTGTCTTTTTAGAAAAAAGATACCCTACACTAAATATTTACAGTGGCGTAGGTCGTAGGGCGTGAGGTGGTTTTGACGCGTTCGACCCGAGTTCGAATCCGCTTTTTGCTGAACTCTCTTCTCCCTTTTCCCAACACCGAAACCGTGATATGGCTTTGTGCCTTTATAAAACAGCACAAGACTGTAATTAAGTAGCCTATATAGGCATTCTGTTTGTGCTGCGTGATTTAAAGAAAAGTGCACACTTTGCTCACGCAATCAGCATGGTGATGGTGTTTTCTCCAAAATAAAAGCTCAAGGGTTTATTTCTTGCAAGTGAAGACAAAAGTAGGACAAAAGTATTGTAATTTTCCTATACAATAGTGTAAGTAAAATATACTTTTGAAATATTCATTTTCATTTATACAGTACATTTATAGGCTATATGGATTTTACGTAATAGGAATAATTATAAATCATTATTACATTATTATAATAATCGTTTGGCATCCTAAAACAGACTGAGACTCTATATCATAACTAAAAAGATGTTTGATCCCTCCTTAATGTCCAGGTACAAGTCAATGCTTTTCCTTTGTTCAATGTGCACAGTTCATGGGTTGAAGCCGGTTGAAGCTCTTAATTTTGAGCTCTCAAAGTGAACCAGATTGATGCATTTAACCTTAAAATGTACAAAATTTTCTTGCGGGGAAACATGCCCCCGCACCCCCCTAGCGGGACAGAGGTCCACCAAACATAGTTTTATAAAATCATATGGGAAAGAACAATAATTTATGAACTTTACTCCAAAAACATTTTTTTTTTAAATCAGTAGAACTGTTAGTCTAATGCCAAATTAAAATTGGACAAAATATAAATTTGGCCTGCCTAAGGGGGGCCTACAAGTCCAAGACATTGTGCCCAGGGGCCTCTGAATTCTTAAAAAAAAGTGTTCACAGTTAGGCATAAGAGATGTTAAAAAAAAAAAAAGTAATTGAGTAAGTACAGTTTATTACCATTTATTGCTAAAATAAAAAATGTGGAAAAAAATAGACACCCCAATAATTTCTTTCATGATATTGTGTATTAAAGGGGTCATGACATGGTTTTTTATTTTGTTTTATTATGTTCCCTTAGGTGCAATTATAGTATTACTATAGTTTTTTGTACAAAAAAAACTTAAAAAATGTAGTGGTTTATGACATTTTCCCACCCTGTTTCTCACCTCTGATTCAAACAGTCTGTTTTGGGGTGTTTCCCCTTTAAGAGTTCAGTGTTAACGCCTATACTGTTATGATTGGCTAACGTCAGTGCTGCTTATGCATAAATTATTAACGTTAATCATTTTGTATCACACGTAAACTACACAATGCTCCACCACGTGAAACTTCGGTCTTCCAATCTTTTACCATCGTATCAATTCTCAATTGATTTTGATTCATATGCGCGAGGGAGGAAGAGAGAGAGAGAGCAAGACAGTTTGAAGGCGCGCACGCGGCCGGAGCTCGCTCGCTCTCTGCTCTTTTAGTAACATGCCCTGTCACACTCATCTCACTCACCTCAAATAGCCTAAAGCTTTGGCGGGCTGCATATGCTGCAAATAAACTGCATCCGACTGCTTTCCCTGACGTCTGGATCGTTCAGCAGCATTCAAACATGTGGTTTGTCCACAGCAGGAACAGCACATCATCGCAGTCATCTTGTAAACAGACCCACTCGCTGCACGTCAACGCATGCGAGGATGCGAAATGAGGCGTAGTTGTCTTGCGCTGGAGGCGGTCATATGCAAACGACTGGTACGTCACTTCGCACCGCGACGTCACTTCTTACCATGGATCCAGAACGAGCTGTATTTAGAGCTTGATTAAATAAATGCTTCGTTTATAATGGGTAGGACATCTTAAGCTATGAAACTTACAGGAAGTTTTAATAGTACATAGATCTCTTATATTCCAAAAGATCAAGGCAAATTTGATTTCTCATGTCATGACCCCTTTAAATAGTTACTAAAAGGCCAATTTAATTGTATTGTACTTGTTACTATGGTGGGGAGATACTTAAAGAGGTCACTAGATGGCGCAGAGCGCTCGGGGGAACTTAAACCCTTAGGAGGCTAAGTGCTGCAGAATAAATACTGCAGTTGAGCTGAATGCAAGCTAAAGTTTCTGTCTCACTGTTTCTGGATACAGGTGGGTTAATGTTCCTTAAACTTGCATGCATGTATCCCAGTATAAGAGATAAGAGTGTTGTGAATCCTTAGTGAGAACGTGCAATGTTTAGAGTTGAGTAGTTTTGCCATAATGTGTTGAAATAGTGATGTTCAGCTATACACTGTCATGCTAGGCTAGTGGACCTGTTGCTAATGTGTAACCCACAGTACAATAGAAATGCTAATGGTCTCGTTTTGTGTTGTTAACTTATCTGAAAAATTTATTCGTGCTAATGTGTGTATAACACATCATGTTAAATGCTTTTCCTGTGTGTGTAAGCATTGTAGTTGACTTTAAAACATGGAAATTTTGTTATTTGTGTAATGTGATCGAACTGTCGAACTTTGGAAAATGTTTGTTGTTACAATAACCAAATGAGAACAAGTTAGTTTTTTGTTGTTCGACTGGTCAATATAAAATTCACGTCAAATGAAGCACAATGAAAAGTATGGACATGGATATGGTTTATTTTACTGTGCTTCCGTTATTATGTATTCACATATGTTATCATTACTTTGGTATTTTCTGAAGATATGGGGATATCTTACATACTTGAAAGTACTGTGAAATACCTGATGCTACAACAAGCATTTTGCTTATTACCTCAGGGAGTCGAATATTAATTTATTGTTGAAGCAGAATAAATACTGCAGTTGAGCTGAACACAAGCTGAAGTTTCTGTGTCATTGTTTCTGCATACAGGATGTAAGAACACACCCACCAGGCCAGGGGGGCAACAACTGCAGCATGAATGAACGAGTAGCAGATGTTTGTTTTTTTCTATTGCCACCATTGTTGAGATTCATGTGCTGATTTCTTTATATGTTTGTATCTAAAGGATGATGCAGCTGTTATATGTGCATGATGTGTTTTTTAGAAAATATTCATAGTAATTGATTGTTTTTGGAACTCTTGCTGTAGTTTCACAGTGGTGTTAATGTAACAGTTTTGAAACAGGATTAAACTCTGAATGAGATCAGTGAATGAAGAGATTTTATGATGATTATGTCATCATGTGTCTGTGTGTGATAACAAAAGCAACTTACAAAAACACAGTTAAACCACCAGAGAAAAAACTGATGTCAAAAAGTCAAGGGTCAAGAGTTCAACAAAAGCAAATACTGATCATCATAATGATGACATCAAACCAAACATTTTCAATTAAGGCGAGACACTACAGGTGAATAGGGTATTTATTTAACTAGCAGATATCACCATGAAACTTTCCCAGTTGATTACCTACATTAAGATGAAAAAAAAAAGATGTATTACAAGTTTTCTGTAATTTAATGTTTAAATATGCAAATGAGGCATTATCTAATTAAATATGTGCTAATTTGCATATATTTTAAAAAACTAAATCTGAGTATTGGATAAAGCCAGGTTCAAAATTATTATTTTTATTATGTTCACATATTAGATGGGGGAAAAAATTACAGAGGGATTTATGGATATCTACTTTTGTTATCCTGTAAATCAGAATATACTGTCAATAGCCTTAAAAAAATGATTTTCGACATGTTTTTTGGAATAAAATGTTATATAAAACAGGCTAGGAATAATATATTTACAAATCCCTCTGTAAATGTCTTCATAATAGAACTAGGTACAAGACTGGGTATTTGGTGTGTATATGTGCGACTGAAGTGGAGATTTCGGACTTGGAGTATGAGAGAAAAGTCATTTTGAGAAAACTGGCTTTAAAGATTTAGCATCAGCCAATGAGATTGCTCATTTAGAGTTAAATCCCCCTTTTACTTTCACGATTGGTTGCTGAAAAAAAGGAAATGACCATATTTGGATCCGACAGTGTTGTACAGGAGAGAGAGAGCTTTCTAACGGTGTGTGTGATGACAGGGTGCAGATCGCGATTGCAACGGGATGATTTATAACAACAACTTTTGAAGAATTTATGAGAAATCTAGACACAAACAGACAAAGTGTAGTAAAATAAAGACCTAAATGTGTATTTCTGACTTTTTTTCACTACAAGTCTGAAAGAAGACATGTTATTGAAGACAAATATCCCAAAATCTCAAAATTGACCAGTAAAAAAAATTTTTTTGGCCTGCCGTGTCTCGCCTTAAATATCAACATCTAAACTTCTGTTATTTCTCAATAAGAACTTATGTAGAAGTATGACAGAAATTAAGTCAAACTGGTTAGTACTAAGTGTAATAATGTGTAATGGCTGGAAGCACGGACGGACTGAGAGTAAAAAACGGCCCTGGATGTCCCCCACATTGGCCCCACCACAACTACAAACAGACACTACTATCTCACAGTTACAGCAGTCAATGTATCACATTTATGGCAAATAACATCATAAAACTTATGAAGATTGAGGTTTATTACATGAACTAAACTACTTAATCTAAATAAAAAAGAGCAGATAAGTCTCAGTATAACATCTGTCAGTTAATATTAAACCAATCCTAAATTACTTTTAGATAACATATATTATACATATTCTCATAACACTTTTAATGTTATGAAAAGCAAACACGTTGTTTCAACATGAATATTAAAGTCACCAAGCATGAGAACAGGAGATGACATGGAACAAGCAAAGGTCAACAGTGTACTAAGTGAGCAGAATAATTACTTGCGAGTCAACCCTAAAACTAGCCTGGCTAACGCCAGACCAAATTCTCATTGAGACTTGGGTCTGGAAACCACATGTACATTTTCTCGTATTTGAGGCGTGGTTTACGAATGCCCGGCACCGTTTATTGGGTGCTAAGAATGTCTATCAAATGCGCCTGTACGTAGCTCATAGCCAACATAGATGTCGTCATCGTCTTGCTGCTCCCTCCCCGTTCTGTGATTGGCTCCCTAAATGAGGCGAAAATCTGGACCATGGTATCCATACTGCCTTTCAGCGTGAATAAAATCGCGCTGCGGGAAGAAAGCATGGGGAAACCCAGACTACCCTAAAACCATATATTCAAATATAATAGTGTCATGATAATCAAGTTGTGTGAGTCAGAAATGATCTCGATAGATGACACGTGACCACCCCCTTTACCATGCAGTCATGGTCTAGATAAGTATTTATATTCATCCGGCTTGAGTAGATTTAACTGCAGGAAAATCATCACTAACTTGCCAAGTTTCAGTGAGAAGAAAATGTCTGTTGTCGTTGATAAATCCATTGAGATATGGGGCTTTATCGGAGATGGATCGACAGTTCAGAACAGCAAAGTGACGATGTGAGGTCTTCAAATCAGACGATGAGGTACATTCTTGGTCATTACCGATGAGATGAATACGAGAACAGCATATAATATAGCCAGCAGGGGGTGAGGTAGGCCTGGACGATATAGATATAGTTCCTATATGCAAGAACATCAGGCTTGAAGCAGTGGATACTCATGGAGACTCGGTGAGCGATGTATATACCGTGGATGACGGAGAATTCCTAGACCTTTTGGCAGTTTTCAAACATCAGAGAATCAAGACGCGGACGGCAGTTCAATAACCTTGGTTGAGCCCGTGAATATCCAATTTCCATTATGGATAACAGACAAAAATTAGGCAAAAAAGGAAGTAAATAAACTGAAAAACTGTTGCCAGAGGCATGTTTGTACTGTCGGAGCAATGCCAATAACTGGCGAAAACCACGTGCGTCACATCACCAAAAAAAAGCAAACTAAGAAAGAGACAACACAAGATAGAAAAGCAGTAAACAAACAGCGCAACTGATAGAGAGAATGGTGACTCACCCATCTGATGAACTGAAAGTGGTGGAAGATGAAGAAGGGTAGAGAGCTAGATAGAGAGCTCGCAGAAGACCGATGGCTAAACTAGCTGGCAGAAAAGATTGCTCTCACTTTACACATTTGATATTATGTCCAGAGATGTATTATTTACTATGATAGTCCATCAGAAGAGCTGTGTTGTCTTTAATGTGTTTTTGTGCTCTTTGGCTCCTCCTACTCAATCCATCTGTTACGATGATTTCCCTCGGCTGCCCCTGCTTATCAGTCCAGCATGAGACAGCAGAAAAGCTTGAGAAACAGAGTTAAAGAAACATTTTCCCAAGAGCGCTGTCTTTGTCCTGTTGCTGCAGTTTAATATTGTGTTGGTGAACATCAGAACTGCTTAACTTTCCACTCTGTATTATTACTTTTATTTAATTGTTCCAAGTCTAAATCTTAAGTGTTCCAAATGTGTTGCATCCGCCCCTAGACTCGCACGGGACGTAACAAATTGGGGAATGGATTCAGGAGAAAGCAAGGCCAAAATAAAAAACAAAAAGCAATCTGAATGGGGAATTTTAACCTCTGACTAAACTACCCCAAAATAAATGGCCCGAAAATGGATAAAATACTAACAACTAAATAAAAGTAATAATACAATACCACAGTGTGGAAAGTTAAGCAGTTCTCATGTTCACCAACAAGATTTTAAACTGCAGAGACAGGACAGACAGCGCTCTGGAGAAAGATCTTGAGGAAATGTTTCTCGTCTGCTTTCACACCTGCCTCATTTAGTTCAGTGTCCTTGTTTTATTGTTCAGTCCAGAATGTTGCTATGGTTACTGCCATGTCAATCATAATTCCAGGAGTGATTCTGTACACACACAGAGTGATCCATCCACTCCCGGATATAGTGTGTATAGTGTGAGGGTGTTGTTTGTCACAGACTGTTTAACTGAACATTATTAACAGATTATAAAATGAAAAATTAATAGAAACCTGATGTAATGAGCGCCAAATTACAACAGAGGGCAGCAAAACATCATGATACTGTTCTAACTATATATATATATATATATATATAATATATAAGCAGGCTGTCAAAAAAACACGTCTCTGTAGGCAGCCTAGGCTCTGAGATCTGCACACATAAACAAATGGGTACAACCATCATTCAAAACCAAAATAAACAGAGTTCCACCAATCACCGACAGGGGTGCTCCGACTTCGCGTCCAGCCGTGCACGAGCGCAGAACCTCACAGCCTGAAATCGCTGATACAACCTTTAATATATATATATTAAATTCGGTATGAACCAGTATACCACCCAGCACTATGTGTGTGTGTGTGTGTGTGGTGTGTGTGTGTGTGTGTGTGTGTGTGTGTGTGTGTGTGTGGGTGTGTGTTGGTTTTTCACGTGTGTGTGTGTGTGTGTGTGTGTGTGTGTGTGTGTGTGTGTGTGTGTGTGTGTGTGTGTGTGTGTGTGTGTGTGTGTTCAGGCGGGTCCTCCACTGCACTGAAGATGTCCTCCACGCATCTGCCGTCACCGAAGGCTCTGATTGGCTCCTCGTCTCAAATCCTGCAGATCCCCAAGGCCCAGCAGACGGTGCAGTGTGTCATATATATATATATATATATATATATATATATATATATATATATATATATATATATATACTGTATATAAATAGATGCCTCATTAGTGGCTATTTCTATAGGCCTCTATGGGCTTCTGAACGTCTGCAACCGACATTCTACAGAAATGGCTAACTGCTACCTTACCGTAGAACATAAAGAGTAAGTTGGACAAGGGTAATGTTGTGGGAGCTGTGTTTATAGACCTAAAAAAGGCCTTCGACACCATGAACCACAATATACTCTCTTGAATAAACTTACCAACTTCAACTTCTCTGAACATGCTATTGGCTGGTTTGCATCATATCTTGAGCATAGAGAGCAACGTGTTAAAATAAACACTGAACTCTCAACGCCACTACAATCCACAATGGGTATCCCACAGGGCTCCATCTTCGGGCCTCTGCTTTTTAGTTTATATATAAACGATTTACCAACATGCTCTCAGTCAGCTAACTGTCAAATGTATGCTGACGATACAATAATCTATGCATCAGCTAGAACACAAACTGCAGTAGCAGAGACCCTGACTAAGGAAATGGAGAGTATATCCCAGTGGCTTAAAGACAACCATCCGACGTTTAATGTCAAAAAGACTGTATCTATGTGCTTCTCTATAAGAGGGAAAGCTAAGTGTAATATCAAAATAGATCAAGAAGCCATAGAGGAAGTTGAGGAATTAAAATTTTTAGCTATCATTCTGGATTCCCAACTCAAATTCAATATACACATTAACAAACTCTGTAAGATTTTCCAGATAAATCTGAACTGTTTTAGAATGATAAGGATAAGGTATCATATACCTGTCAAGGCAGCTTTACTGTTTTTTCATGCCATGATACTCTCTCACTTATCCTGTTGTGTTACTATATAGGGCCAAGCCTCCCAGACCAAGGTTATTTTCGTAAACGAAAACTGAAACTAAGACTAAAACTATTGGTCAAAAAACATTTTCGTAAACTGAAATAAAATTAAAAATTCATAATAAATGAAAAACTAAAACTAAACGAAACTAACAACAGTTACTGAAAAACTAACTGAAATAAAATAATAATTAGCAAAAATAAATAATCGTTTTTGTGATTAATAAGCTCTTTACTTCAGCGGAAAAATCTGACCTGCGGCTGTTTCAGGAAATGCCTAATTTGGCGCTTCATACGCGTGAAGTTGCTGAGGCGAATCAGGCGATTAACCGCTGTACTGTGACGAGCTCAATGAAGGACCGTAACGTAGAACACATCGCTAGTGCTCAGCGGCTGTTCATAAAGGATGCATCTTTTGTGGTGGAATGGGAAACAACACAAGGTAATAAGACGCAAGTTGGACTTCTTTAACTTGAGCGCAGCATTTTTAGAATGCCGTTTCATTTGCGAGACGCGGGTGCAACACCAAAACAAGTTCGTCAAGCACAAAAAAACTTTAATGTTCTTCTAGCCTAGACTACTCTATGTTTGAGATGTCATGTTTTCATGAAGGTTGAAAGGCTGAAAGGTGCTGTTACTATCTTTGTTTTTACAAAACATTTACTGCTAATAATATTATTATCCTTGTGGAGACATTTCCCCCGCAATGTAATACCAATGGAATACCAAAGACACGACACACACACAAGCGCGCACACACACACACACACACAACACACACACACCACACACACACACACACACACACACACACACACACACACACACACACACACACTCTATCTTTGTGGGGACTCTCCATAGACGTAATGGTTTTTATACTGTACAAACTGTATATTCTGTCCCCTTACACTAACCCTGTCCCTAAACCTACCCATCACAGGAGACATTCTGCATTTTTACATTTTCAAAAAACATTACTTAGTGAGATTTATACGCTGTTTTCCTCCTGGGGACCGCTGGCTGGTCCCCACAATGTAGGTGATCTCTGGTTTTACTACACTTGTGGGGACATTTGGTCCCCACAATGTAATATAAACATGAGCACACACACACACAACACACACACACACACACACACACACACACACACACACACACACACACACACACACACACACACACACACACACACACACTCCTAAACCTACGCCCCCCACACACACACACACTAATCCTACCCGATTCTTCCCCTAAACCTGCCCATCACCCACAACTGTCTGCATTTTTAAATTAAAAAAAACAAAAACAAATTCTGTATGATTTATAATTGTTTGTTTCACTCACTCACTCACTCACTCACTCACTCACTCGTAATGGTTGTAATGGTTTTTAACGTAATGGTCTCCGTACACTGATGAGTTAGTATGTTTCATCTTTTTGGTTTGAGATTGAACAAAGCACCAAATAAATGGAACTTAAAAGTACACAAGAACATTTATTTTATATTTATTATTAAGATGTCTGCACAAGAGTTAACTGTAATCTGTGCAAACATTACACTTAAATGAAACTTCTCGCTTTGGTCTACACTGGAAGTGTACTGTTTGTTCTGCTAAACTATAATTACTAAAACTAAAACTGAAACTAAATAAAATAAAAACTAAATAGAAATGTGTTTGCAAAATAAAAACTAAACTAAAACGAACAAAACCATTAATGAAACTAAAACTAAACTGAAATTTAAAGCAAAATTGAGAACGATATTAAAACTAAACTAATTTAAAAAAGCAAAACTATAATAACCTTGTCCCAGACAACAGTCAAACCCATTATATCATTATACAAACAAGCACTGAAAATAATGGATCAGAAACCAACTAAGTGCTTCCACTGTTTGATTGTACAGAAATATAAGTTTTTACATTTTGATAGCTTTATTAAGTTATATTTTCTTAAACTGACTTTTAAATGTGCAAATAATCTAGCTCCAGCTGTACTCTGTCCTTTTGTGACAAAAATAAACACAAGGAGAGTGGCCAGGAGAGCAGTGAGTGGCAACTGCATAGCAGAGGGACGCAAAACCACTTTCGGCCAATCTTGTTTTTCAGTGATAGGGAGCCACTTTTGGCATGATTTACCAACTGACATAAAAACACAAATCAAATTGAAAACATTTAATAGAAAAGTGAAACACTGGCTGAAACAGAACCAAACATGTGGCCACTGAGTCAGTTGTGTTGTAATGTATTGTCTATGCTAGATGCCTGGCTGCTTGCGCATGGCTGCCAAGGTTCACCCCACAGGCCGGGGTCTGGGAGATAAATTTGTAGCGGCCCAGGCCCTCACTATCAGGGGGAGCAGGTGCGAGTGGCTGGGTGCTTGGGGCTTGTGTTTTTTCGTGATGTGTTGTTTTGTGTAATGTGGTCACTATTCTGTGAAATATTGATGTAATATATTAGCATATAATGTATATGCTGCATGATTGTGTAACTCACACTTTGTAGTTTTTTATATTTTTATATTTGGATTATCTTTTTAGAAAGGCCTGACCAGGGACTGGGGTTGCAAATTTGCCTATTGGCTAGAAATTAATAATTAATAGACATGTAATGAGCGCCGAATTACAACAGAGGGCAGCAAAACATCATGATAATGTTCTATCTATAGATATATACAGTATTATATATAGATGCCTCATTAGCAGCTATTTATATGGGCCTCTATGCGTAAAATTTCTGTCATTTTGGAAAGTTCAAAGACGATCCGTGAACTTTCGAATGCGAGTTGACTGAACGACTGCAACCGTAGACACATATATGAATATTATATCTGCAATAGACTTCAGCAGATGATTTTGGTAAACTAACAGAATACAACAAGACGAAGGCATCTCGGGTGTTTTTGCAATGTTGTAGCATCATTAATTACTGTGAGTGTCGACACGTTGACCATAAGATGGCGGGTGCGCGGCATGTTTTGAACGGTCCAATGTGTCATCTACGTATACATATGTGACCAGACACGGAAAGTAGGGACACAAGTCGGTTCTGGGGCATTTTGAGTTATTCATAGATTCTGAAAGTGTAGTCTCCAAGCTTTCCAACGATGCGTAACACATGGAAATCTGATAATATTTGGAGAAGTTGTGGCCATTTGAAGGTAGCCACTCAAAATAACTAAAATCGGAGAAAACAGCCTGTAAAGATCTGCAGTTCTCACCTCTCTCTGCCGCTGGGAGTGAAAATAGCGCTCATTTACATCTCATTTAGATAAGCCATACCCCCTGTAAAGCTTTACAGCTTTTTTTTCTTTCCTGCTAGCTAATAACAATAAGTAGGTGTTGAGAAGGTCTAAACAGACTAAACATGAGATAACGTGTACTTAGAATGAGCACAAAACGACAAACTTTAATGTTTACGGAAACTCACCTCCAGGACGGTGAATGCACTTTTGCCGCTCTAGGCGAAAATAGATATAGCGCAAAACCAGCAACAACACACAAATACCAATATGCCATGATATAACACAAAACCAGCAACAACACACAAAGGCCAATATGCCAAAGGCATATAACGCAAATAGTGCGCAACGCGCGTGCGCCCAAAATGTCAACAATATTAAAGTTTATGCAGGAGGCAAATGCCTGCTGGCATTTTTCTTTAAGCAGTCATGACAGGGATTTTCCAAATAATCATTTCAACTCCTCAAATTACTGTTGCAAATCTCTTTACATCACTTATGTGCGTATACACACACAAATGAAATGTCCGCAAGCACATTATATCATCAGCAGGTTCATCTTAAATAACGACTAAAGAGCAAATGAAGCTTAACTTACGTTTCAGGCCTTCATCGCAGCAAAGGTCTTAACTGCATCCTCCATTTCGATTCTCTGTGCCAGTTCATGTTCTATTGAGATTGTTGCCAGTCCATTAAGTCTGTTCCCTGTTCACAAAACGTTCCCCATTCAAAGCAATCGGGATGTCACATATGAAACAGCCAGCTACCGTTGTCAGCGAGCCGAGCCGCCGTATTCAAGCACGCGCGCGCGGCTTCAGTTTCCCGAGCCCACAAAGTGCGGCGAAAACGTTTTCAGTGTACTGTAACTGCCACGGTTCAGCTCTTCTGCCACAATCTTTGCGGCGTCCATCTTCATTGAATTTTGATATCAGATAGAGCCGAGCAGAGCACAGCATAATAAGTAGCCATGCGGTTCACTTGGAGGGCGGGGACAAAAGCGCTATATTCAGTATGGAAATACACACAGACAATAACACGCCACGCCCCTACTGCGTGCTAGAATCTACGAAAACAAGCCGATTTCAACCTCAAAATGTAAGCTTTTAAATAAACCAATACTGTTATCTCAAACATGGAGAGGCTTCTTCATGATCTCAACTAACAGATTCTGCAAAAAAGCGGAAATCACAAATTTTGGAAAAAAACGCTTCTTTCTCATTTTCCTCACAAGTTGTGCTGCCGACTTGCGTCCCTGGGTTCCGTGTTCGGTCACATATGGTTTTATTCACCTTATTTTAACATAAGAGCAGGATAGCCATTTCTAACTTGAATACACTGTTAGACCTCACCAGGTTTTTTTACAGTAAAATACTGGCAACACTGTTGCCAGTAAGTTACTGTTAATTGTACAGTTCCTTACTGCAATCTGCAGTATGTTACTGTAAAAATGCACTAAATTAAAACTCAAGTTAAAGGAGTAGTTCACTTTTAAAAAAAACTTTTGCTGATAATTTACTCACCCCCATTTTATCCAAGATGTCCACGTCTTTCTTTCTTCAGTCGAAAAGAAATGAATGAATGATGAAAACATTCCAGGATTTTCTCCATATAATGGACTTCAATGGGAGCCAAACGGTTCAAGGTCCAAAAGACAGTTTCAGTGCAGCTTCAAATGGCTTTAAACGATATCAGACGATGAATAAGGGTCTTATCTAGCGAAACCATCGCTCATTTAAAAAAATAAATAACAAAGTTTAAGTTTTTTAAGCACAAATGCTCGCCTTGCTCTGTTCTGTGATGAGCGTTCGTGACTGTCCTGTTCGAACTCGTCCATCAAAATTAACAAATCTTTTTTCGAGTCATGACTCGAAGGGTCCTAGATAAGACCCTTATTCATCGTCTGGAGTCGTTTAAAGCCCTTTGAAGCTGCACTGAAACTGTCTTTTGGACCTTGAACCGTTTGGCTCCCAATGAAGTCCATTATATGGAGAAAATCCTGGAATGTTTTCATCAAAAACCTTAATTTCTTTTCGACTGAAGAAAGAAAGACGTGGACATCTTGGATGACATGGGGGTGAGTAAATTATCAGCAAAAGTTTTTTAAAAGTGAACTACTCCTTTAACTAATTTAACTTGCAGAAACTTACTTCCTTAAATCGACCAACTCTCATTTAAATGTATTAACTAAAATTTACAATACTAATAATGTGAAAAAAAGTAAATTGAACTTATTTCATTTGACACCACTTAAAAACTACTGCACATTAGAGTTGTGACGTTCGCGAACGAACCGATTCTTTTGAACGGCTCATAAACATGAACGATGGGAGCCGAGTCGCGGCTGGTGGGGAGCCGTTCTTTCTGTCGTTCTTTTTTTTCCTATGCGTGTTTCACACAGATGCACACAAATTAGCTCCTCAGTTATAGGCGAAGGGGCGCACCCAGCGCAGGGGTGCTACTGCCTAACGGTGCGTGTCCACTGGCACGGAGCGAGCGGAGCGGAGCGAGCGTTTTCAATTCATTCCTATGGAAGTCGAGCTTCACGCTCGCGTAGTGCATTTTGGGATTGACAGCGGACCGGAGAAAGCGTTGAGAGTGTCAAAAGGTTGGGCAGTTCTCGACTTTATGCAAATATCAAGCGAAAAAACGCGGTCGGCAGCCAATTGATGTGCGGTTCGGGATGTGACGTCTGTTTTGATATTTTAAAAATATGCAAATTGTGCTGGAGTTTATGCTGGATTTAGTGCGTAAATAATTTTGTTTACAAATTAGACGCTTTGTAGTTGTTATATATGTTAAATACATCATTTTAGATGTGTTCATTGTGATTATACTGGCTGGGTTTATAAAAGTTTATAAAATTGACGGGATATCTTTGCTTGGGGCAAAATGTAAACAAAGCTTGTCTATTTCCGATTCTAATCGCGTGCATCTCTGATGATTATACTGTGTGTATGTTGAAAAAAACATAGATTAAACACACTCGCAACAGACACACCCCAAAGCGGAGACGTTATAGCGTTGCCAGCGGCACTGAGCGGAGTTTTGCCGCTGTAGTGGACACGCACCGTAATGGTGTGTTCACATCGAACGCGAATAGAGCGTCAAATACGCGTCTATCGCGTCTAGTTAGACGCTTGAACATTCGCTCGAATTCAAATTTTTCAACTTGCGCGGAAGATGTTCGCGGCAAACGTGTCGCCCAATTCGCGTCATTCGCGACGCCCGGCGCGAATGATGCGTCTATTCGCGTCTTTGCATTGACTTTGTATATGTAATCTACTCGCGCAAATAATTAAATTCGCGCTCGGTGTGAACACACCATAACAGCATGATAGTTGTGCACACGTGCGCATCCTTTACGTGAGTACTCCAGTGGAAAAAAAACACCTACGTGCATCTGTCATTCATGTTGTATCTACAGTATATATTTACAACTTTAAATATTTTTGTTTTTTATCAAAATGTTCTTGTTTGATAACAATGTTCTTGTGTTTGTAGTAAAAGCTGTTTTTCACAAAAATTCATTGCAGCCGGCTGTGTTTTTGATGTTTATTTGTGAGTAGGAATAACATAAGTCAACATAGCTTTACACATACACACACTTTGTACTAAAGGTAAATCCAAAATAGTGATGTCACTTTCTAAGCAGAGGGATGTTGTGAATGTGCAACCCTATGGAATATAGTCCACACATGACAAATGTGGTAATAATCAATATTTCAGAATAATTCAAAATCAGATATTGGTGTGTGATATCTGAGTTTTAATTATTTGACTACAAATCTCACCTCATCATTCCTCCCAGTGATTATTTCCAGGATAAACTGAGATGCCCCCAAGCTGGCTTCTTAAAACTGACTAAATATTTAAAAAGAGCCAAAAGAGCCGTTCTTTTGAACGGCTCTTTGAAAGGAACGGATCGCGAAGATCCGGATCCCCTCAAAGAGCCATAAATCCCATCACTACTGCACATAAAGAGATTTCCACTGGATCAGCAACTACACAGTCACCACTTGTTAAATAAAGCAACATACAGCACATCATCAATGTTTATAGATCTTCTACTGGATTGAAGCACAGGCTTTACTCTTCTGCACAATGGTGACCCAAAAAACAAGATTTTACAGTAAACTACCGGCAAAAGTGTTGCCAGTATAAACCTGTTTTATAATTTACAGTTTATTACTGTAAAAAAAAAAAAAAAAACACAGTGCTATACTGTTTTGTAGAAACAGAGAGATATCAAACATGCGCACATGAATCGCAACAATGGTGGCAATATTTTTTGTTTTTATTTATTCATTCATGCAGCAGTGCATGCTGGGAGTTTTATACTATCCTAGAACCCAGAATGCATTGCGACATGAAACTTTGATTGTCACCATTGTTGAGATTCATATAATGATTGTTGATGTCGTGTGTCAGAGTTAAAAGTGCGGTTTGTGATTCTCTTTTTTGTCTATTTTTTCAAAATAACTTGAAATTCTGTTTCTAACCCACTTACAGCCGCTGAATTAGAAGCACTGAAATGAAAATTAAGCAATTTAATCATTTCTGGAATGGCAGGACTCAAAAAACTCCAGCCAATAATTTCCAAGACCACCTAGAATCATTGGACAGTAAATTCGTCATCAAACGGTTTACCACAACACCCCCCACACCCCCCCCCCCCCCCCCCCCCCCCCCCCCCCCCCCCCCCCCCCCCCCCAGCGCGCGTGACCCCCTTCGTGCGCATACTCAAAGCTCGTGACACATGCGCATCTCGTCAGTAAAGCGGGTTCCATGATGATCCGGGTAGTAAATCGTCATTACAATCTCTTGCACATCTGAGTTTTCGCTCGTGCATGATTGCGCGTCCATGTTCTTCGAATCGAATGGGTGGAGTCAGGGCCAGCGTTGCAGGAAAGAAGGTAGGGCCATTTGAATTGTGTATTTTCAAAATCTGTAAAATTTGTTTAACCTTTATATTAATCTTTGCAAATCGCTTGCACGCTTCACGATGAATGCGGCTAAGGTTTACACTCAGGGTACGTTACAGCATGTTTTCTATGTACGACGTTCTCAATATATTTCATAATCCCACGTTTATAATGAACAACGCGTTATGGTTATTGTGTTGTTACAAAACTGAGAACGTATCCATCAGTAAACACATAGCGTTCGTACATCTCATTAAGTTACTCCCTGCCAGTACATAAAGATAGATCAAAGTGACATTATGTTAACCAAGCATTCAGAAACGTCCTGTTCGAGCCTTAATTGTCGAACTTCTTTGTGGCCGTCATCTTGTTCCGGGTACGATTGCACAGATCTGTCCTCAGAGACTTCCGTTGCCATTCTTTCTCCAAAATATACCCTCAACTGTTGTCAAGGTAACACTGACACTCCAGTGCGTTGTGTCAAAGCGCCCGCAGAACAGCTTATTATACTTTAAAGGCATATGCACTGAAACGGCGTGCTGAAAACAGAGCTGATTTTGTTCAGGTAAAACAAATGTTTTTTTACAATACTAATGACAATTTTATATAAAAGTATATTATAAACTTTTGATTTAGAACCTAAAAATGTTTTTATACTCACAATTACACCCGTCAGAGAGAAATTAATATTACAAAAGTCCAGGGTCAAGAGACAGACTAAAGCAAATACTGATCTCCATTATGGTGACAACAAACTTTTTTATTAGCTAAATCTCTGTTAATTCTCAATAAGAACTTTTGTACATGTATCACAGAAATAATGTTAAACTGGTTTGTAAACTGGTTTCACACTCAGTGTTGCTGGAAGTCAGTTGTAGTTTTTGTGTTTCTCTTTTTCAGTTCTTGTTTCTCTGTCCTTCAGTGATTCGGCTTATCAGGTGTTCATCAGTGTCTCAATTCACTCACTTCTTTTCATTCAAGTGGACTATTAGTGAACTAATGTAGGGAATAAGGAATGAGGGTATAGGGTGTGATTGTGAAAACAGTCTCTGAGTGTCGACTTTGAGAGCTGTTAATTCACAGTATATTCCTGTAGGCTAGTTTCTCGAAAATGCAAATATAAACCAGAATGCATTGTTTTCTACAGTATATTACCGTTATAATGGAAAATGGTATGATACTGTCACTTTTTCTACAGCAAGGGTTAACAGTGTAGGCTTCCGGTCTCATGTGCTTCCTGTTATTCTAGCTCTCTAAAAATCTGTTATGCTGCTTGATATTGCAAACGTTATGCGATATCATGGCGTTTTATCGTATGAACACATTGGTTTGTAGCGTGTAGCGTTTTACTGTTTACTGCACTTTGTTTTTCTTTCAGTCGTTTGCCTATAACGGCTATAAAATAGCTCATCGTCTCACAAAAATAAGGTGGATTTGCGTAAAATGGAGATAAGTTTATATTTAAAAATTAGACATGAATGAGACATAAGCAACCACAGAAATGCTTCTGCAATGGCCTTAAACCCTCAATGTGTGTCAAGAGAAAATGCTTGCAAAATGATGTGGGTGATTTTTATTTCCTCTGAAAGCAGAAGTGAGATAATGTGGGATCCACAAATAGATTGTAATAAAGTACATGCAAATGACACTTTTCCCCAGTTTTAGCTTAACCTAGTCCCAGACTAAAATGCTTGTTTTAACTGAAACTCGCATTGGCATATCTTGAAATATGTCACTGTCATTGTTTTGTCTCGAGACGCACACCAGCAATGTTTATTTTTTTTCTAAGGCACGTTTATAAAAGCTACTTAAATGTCCTAATTTAACTAAGGCCTAACCGTGGCCCAGTGGTGTAGTCTAGTTTTTTGTAGTGAGTATACTGTGATATACCAGCCCCCCAACTTTGATTTTGAAAGGTTGTCATGAAGACTTTAAAGTTTGTGAGTGTGTATATGATACGAATGAACGACGGTAGTTTTATCAAATGAAATGGTAAAATTCTTGTGAAGTGACTCTCATAAAAGCTCTGCAATGAAGTTCAAATGTGTGCATGTTCTCCTCATAGACGCTGAAAACACCACGAGTGTCACGCGCGCGTCAGTGTGTAGTGTTCAGTGTGTAGTGTTCAGTGTGTAGTAGGCTAGAGCACACATTGAGCGCTCATTCACAGAAACACGCAGAACATTCAGAGTTTATTTCAATAGCAGTCTTTTTGAGCTTTAATATTCATAGACACTTAGTAAATATTGAGATTTGATTCTATCATTAGCCTATTTTTGATTTATTCATTCAAAAATGGCTAAGTTGCGTGACGTTCCGCTTTACAGTAGCCTAGGTTATTTGTTACATTTGTTGCTGGCTTCCGCGATTCGATCCGTGTCGCTGCGCAAACACAGACGTCACGGCGGGGTGAATTTATGAATGAAAATTCTTTCACAAAACGATGTTGTTACGAATCCTCACGCGTTTTAAAGTGGGTATACGGAGATCTTTGACATTTCCTAGTGGGTATACGGAAATCCTTGACATTTTCTAGTGGGTATACGGCGTATACCTGCGTATCACGTAGACTACACCACTGCCGTGGCCTAATCTAAGCCCTGTCTGTGAAACCAGGCCAAGAAGTGAGTAATCTCTTAGAGAGATCTTTCACAACATCCAATGCTCACCGCTCTTGGCATGTTTAATGATGACTGAGGTCTACTAAAACTGTTTAACACATGTCAGTTTCTCTGTGGTTTTCATGATGAATGCAGGACGAAGTCTTTACGCCCTTCTGTCACTCTTAATGTACATGTTTATATTAATATACGGATGTGTCATCTGTCATCTGTGTGTGTTTCTCTCACTGTTAGACCTTACCAGGTTTTTTTACAGTAAAATACTGGCAACACTGTTGCCAGTTATTTACTGTAATAATGCACTAAAACTAGAGTTACCTAATTTCACTTGCAGAAACCGACTGCATTAAACTGTCATTTAAAAGTATTAACTAAAATTTATAATGCATTAATAATGTGTGTAAAGTATTATTATGAACTTATTTAATTAGAAACCAAAAAAAAAAAACTTTTGTAAATAAAGAGATTTCAACTGGACCAACAACTATACAGTCACTGCCTTTTAAATAAAGCAACATGCAGCATATCATCAATGTTTGTAGATCTTCTCCTGGACTGAAGCACAGGCTCTACTCTTCAGCAAAATGGTGACCCAAAATACAAGATTTTACAGTAAACTACTGGCAACAGTGTTGCCAGTATAAACCTGTTGTATAACTTACAGTTTATTGCTGTTAAAGTACATTTTGTGGGTGTGTCTTTTTATCTTTCACTGTTAACCCTTTCAACCCCACAGGAAAATCCACACTACAACGAGTAAAAAGTAACATTGACAGTGTTGCAGTGCGATAATTAAGGGAATATGTAAGTGATTGTTGGGCATTAGTGATGAACACCTGCTGGTAACAAGCAGAATCACTGAAGGAAAGATGAACAACAAGAACAGAAACTAGAGAAACACAAGACCTACAACTGACTTCCAGCCATTACACATTATTACACTTATTATTAACCAGTATGGCTTTATTTCTGTCATACGTCTACAGAAGTTGTTATTGATATGTTTAATTGAAAATGTTTGGTTTGAAGTTACCATTATAGAGATCAGTGTTTGCTTTAGTTGGTATGCTGATGCAATAAAATGTTTTTCTTTTGCTGCTTGAACTGTGATTTTGCAAGTCACACTTGTGCACACACACGGTTTTTTAATGATTGGATTTGTCAAAATATGAAAATCATCATATTGCCTGTTCATCCACTAAAAAAATTTGTTCCCACTCATTCAGAGTTTAATCCTCAACCAAAAGTGTTACGTTACCACCACTGTGAAACCATAGCAATAAATTACAATGACTCATTTTTTTAACACATCATCCATAAACCAAAAAACAGAGCTACAATGTCTTGTTGAAACACAGATATATCACAATTTAGCACATGAATCTCAACAATGGTGGCAATATTTTTTTTATTCATGCAGCAGTGCATGCTGGGAGTTTTATACTATCCTGGAACCCAGCATGCACTGCTGCATGAAACTTTTGATCGTTACCATTGTTGAGATTCATATTATAATTGTTGATGTCTGTGTGTCTGACTCAAGTAGGATTTTTTTTAATACAATATATGATTACAACATTCTTCAGAATACATGATTAACCAAAATATTGATTTCATGTTGTAGATTCACAGATTATTATTGTATTCCCTTAAATTATTGTAAGTTTCATATCAAATACCCATATATTTAAAGAACATATACAGATCTGAAAATCAGATCACAAATGCCAAAAAAACAAGATCAACTTCCTCTTGACTTTTTTTTGCTACAACAAATGTGTTTTTATAAACTCATTGTTACAGCAGCCAGAGTCAGATGAATGTAAAAGTCCAGGGACAAGAGACCAACTAAAGCAAATACTGATCTCCATTATGGTGACAACAAACTTTATTATTTTTATTTTATTATCTGTTAATTCTCAACAAGAACTTTTGTACAAGTATGACAGAAATAATTATAAACTGGTTTGTAAACTGGTTTCACACTCAGTGTTGCTGGAAGTCAGTTGTAGTTTTTGTTTCTCTTTTTCAGTTCTTGTTTCTCTGTCCTTCAGTGATTCTGCTTATCGGGTGTTCATCAGTTTCTCAATTCATCAACTTCTTTTCAGTCAAGTGGACTATATTAGTGAACTACTATAGGGAATAGTGAATGAGGGTATAGGGTGTGATTAGGAACACAGTCTCTGAGTGTGGACTTTGAGAGCTGTTAACTCACAGTATATTCCTGTAGGCTAGTTTAGTTTTCTACGGTATATTACTGTTTTATTGAAAAATGGTATACTATTGTATTTTATACAGTATTTTACTGTAAAAAACCTGGTAAGGTCTAACAGTGCTGCTTGTCTTTCACACACATCTCAGCACTTTCCGCCCTGTTAACAGTGCATGGGTGGAACCGTTATAGAGAATAAGGAAGCAGAAACGTGAGAAAGACTGACGGAGGATCTGTGTACTTCTGATGATAGAGACTTACATCGCATTCAAGGAACACGTTTGATCAGTTCTTGCTTTCACTGGATTGTGATCGGATCTGTTTTTTTCAGATATCTGAGACTGAAGTCAATCTGGAATGAAGGCGACCATCGTCATCTTCATCACTCTCTGCCTGATCTCAGGTCAGTTCTTCACTGCTCAGTCTGGGTCAAATAATATGTTATATTACCCAGATTGATGATATAATAACCCAGAGCAAATGTCCTTGTGTTTGGCAGGTCAAGTACTTTGTTTCAGAGTGTTTGGATGCACTGGAGGGAGTTTAATGTTCAAGTGCATGTACAAGAACGAGAGAAAGACTGATGATCAACATAAAGGGAAGTATTTCTGCAGACAGAGGGGTTGTATAATGGGCATCAGTACTGATGTTCAGAGTCGATGGGTTTATAACGGGAGATTCGCTCTGTATGATGATGAAAACAGCAGATTCTTCACAGTGTTTATCAGGAACATCAGCAGAGAGGATGATGGGGAATATGCATGTGGAAACAATCAGACATGGAATCATGATGTTACGTTGGTGGAGAAGAATGGTATGTGTGATACTTTATAACTTATTACAGCAATAATTTATTATAGTACTATTAAAGGTGCAGTATAGAATATTTTGAGTAAAAAAATGCACACAAATGAATGACTGGGCAAGTGTGTAAATCAATGTTTAAAACAGTTTCCATTCCTTACAATGATTCACAGCGGTCATATAATAATAATCCATAGTTTTAGCTGTAAAGTCAGATTATGAAGGGTACATGTCAGTTTTATGTCATTCATCTGTGCATGTTCATGTCACTTCTGTAAAAAGAAAGGAAAATACCATATTTAACTTGTTTAGATGGTATTTTCAGGATATTACTTGTAAGATGTATGTTTTTCTGTCAGTATGTCTTGGATGACAGATCTGAGGGGTATTGCACAAAAGTAGAATTAAGAAAGCCAGGAAAACAGAACAGTCCCGGCTTGACCTAGTTTAATCAGTGTATCCTGGCTTAATCCGTTGCACGTTTGCTGAGCCAGGATGAGAACGCGCGGATATGTCAAGCCAGGTTTATATAGTTTGGATAAATGCACGTTCACGGCATTCTTTAAAAGATCACGAAATCGATCACAGAATCACCGATCCGAAAATGGACAAAACGTGTGCGGTAACACAATGTATTACTCATTATATTTTTTTTCTCTCCAAAGCTCCAAGCTGACAAGTGATAACAGCAAAATAATAAAAGAAAAATATTCCAAAACCATTGTGGTCTTGTAACTTTTTTTATGAATGTCAAGTATACACTTTATATTTATTGATCCAGTGAAGTGGAACTAGAATTTGTTACCTAACCCTAACCCAGCCTACATTATCCTTTATTAAGGGATGGGCTAAATCAAAACTAAATTAACTGAAATCATTTGCAATGTATTGTTCTCTAACAAGTCTACCATTTCTGCTATCTGGGAATATGGCAGGATTGTCCCAATCAACATCCAAAGCAACTCTGGGAATATTTTTTTCTCATTCAACAGTACATTTCTACTCTATACTTGCATATATAGATATACATAGTCTATGTATATCTATATTCTATTTCTCATATTGTATAGTATAATTCTTTTGCACTGTGTTGGCATTCATTGTGGACAGAAAAGTTATAATCGCTCAGGAAAATCTGGGTGTATGACAATAAACGCTTTAAATCTCAAATAATACACTGTTAGACCTTACCAGGTTTTTTACAGTAAAATACTGTATAAATTACAATATCATACCATTTTCCATTAAAACAGTAATATACCGTAGAAAACAAAACTAGCCTACAGGAATATACTGTGAATTAACAGCTCTCAAAGTCGACACTCAGAGACTGTGTTCCCAATCACACCCTATACCCTCATTCACTATTCCCTACATTAGTTCACTAATATAGTCCACTTGACTGAAAATAAGTGAGTGAATTGAGACACTGATGAACACCCGATAAGCAGAATCACTAAAGGACAGAGAAACAAGAACTGAAAAAGAGAAACACAAAAACTACAACTGACTTCCAGCAACACTGAGTGTGAAACCAGTTTACAAACCAGTTTATAATTGTTTCTGTCATCCATGTACAAAAGTTCTTGTTGAGAATTAACAGATAATAAAGTAATAATAATAAATTTTGTTGTCACCATAGTGGAGATCAGTATTTGCTTTAGTTGGTCTCTTGTCCCTGGACTTCTTACATTTATCTCTTTCTGACTGCTGTAACAGTGAGTTTAAAAGGAACATTTGTTGTAGCAAGAAAAAGTCAAGAGGAAGTAGATCTGGTGTTTTTGGCTTTTGTGATGATGTCACAATCATCCTGGACTCTTCTGATTTTCAAATCTGTATATATTCTTTGAATATATGGGTATTTGATATGAAAATTATGTTAATTTATGGGAATAAAATAAATCTGTGAATCTACAACATGATATCAATATTTTGGTTAATTATGTCTTCTGAAGAATATTATAATCATATATTATATTAAAAAAATATCCTGCTTGAGTCAGACACACACAGACATCAACAATTATAATATGAATCTCAACAATGGTAACAATCAAAAGTTTCATGCAGCAGTGCATGCTGGGTTCCAGAATAGTGTAAAACTCCCAGCATGCACTGCTGCATGAATAAAAAAAATATTGCCACCATTGTTGAGATTAATGTGCTAAATTTTGATATCTCTGTGTTTCTACATGACTGTGTAGCTCTGTTTTTATTTTGGTTTATGTATGATATGTTTTGATGAATCATTGTAATTTATTACGGTGGTTGTAATATAACACTTTTGACTGAGGATTAAACTCAGAATGAGTGAGAATGAATTCTTTAGTGAATGAACAGGCAATATGATGATTTTGATATTTTGACAAATCCAATCATTAATAAACTGTGTGTGTGCACAAGTGTGACTAGCAAAAACACAGCTCAAGCAGCAAAAGAAAATTCATGTTACAGCATCAGCATACCAACTAAAGCAAACACTGATCTCTATAATGGTAACTTCAAACCAAACATTTTCAATTAAACATCTCAATAACAACTTCTGTCGATGTATGACAGAAATAAAGCCATACTGGTTAATAATAAGTGTAATAATGTGTAATAGCTGGAAGTCAGTTGTAGGTCTTGTGTTTCTCTATTTTCTGTTCATGTTGTTCCTCTTTCCTTCAGTGATTCTGCTTATTAACAGCAGGTGTTCATCACTAATGCTCAACAATCACTTACATATTCACTTAATTATCTCACTGCAACACTGTCAATGTTACTTTTACTGTTTGTAGTGTGGATTTTCCTGTGGGGTTGAAAGGGTTAACAGTGAAAGATAAAAACACACACCCACAAAATGTATTTTAACAGCAATAAACTGTAAGTTATAAAACAGGTTTATACTGGCAACACTGTTGCCAGTAGTTTACTGTAAAATGTAGTTTTTTGGTCACCGTTGTGCTGAAGAGTAGAGCCTGTGCTTCAGTCCAGGAGAAGATCTACAAACATTGATGACATGCTGCATGTTGTTTTATTTAAAAGGCAGTGACTGTGTAGTTGATGGTCCAGTGGAAATCTCTTTATTTACAAAAGTTAATTTTTGTGGTTTTTAATTAAATAAGTTCGCAATAATACTTTGCTCACGTTATTAATGCATTATAAATTTTAGTTAATGCTTTTAAATGACAGTTTAATGCAGTCGGTTTCTGCAAGTGAAATTAGTTAACTCGAGTTTTAGTGCATTTTTACAGTAAATAACTGGCAACACTGTTGCCAGTATTTTACTGTAAAAAAACCTGGTAAGGTCTAACATTGTATATATATTCATCAAACCTCTGACAGTGAAATGAACAGCAGTTTTTTAATAATAACTAAAATTTACAGTACGCATACTTAGATGAATGACAGTAGCCTATATCTAGTATTTTAATGCAGGACCATGAAGTGACTAAAACATTAATATCTAGTAGGATTTAGGGAGGAACTAGCCGATAAATCACTAGGATTAATCTTAGCCTGGTTGTTAGCCTGCTCCGGAGCAGGCTAGCTTCAAAGTGTAAATCTCCATAGTAACTTAATGTAGATTAATTTAGCCTCCCTTCATGCAACCGAGTCAGGGCTAAATTCAGCCAGGATAACTGGAAAATCCCAGCTTAATCCCTTATCTTGCTTTCGTGCAATACCCCCTTGATCACAGGGAACCTAAAAACAACCACAATCCATGTTAAAAAAACAATGTCATGTTCCACACAGAGATGGCGATAGAGAGGCCAAAGTTTCCTAGTGCATTTTTATTAATACCAATATTTTAGATTTTAGTGCGTCACAAGGTTTTGTTGAAATTATTTTCAGAGTCTCGTTGTGGGAAGTCTGTTTTCCTGGACGGGTATCTTGGACAAAAGACGATCACTTTCCGCTGTGATTATGATGAGAAGTTTAAAACACACACCAAAGTTTTCTACAGACTGAACAAGGATCCTGTCCATGTTCTGAACAGCTCACGATCATCACAATCATCAAGATCATCACAATCATCACGATCATCTGAGGAGAAGTTCATTCTGTCTGACAGTCAGAAAGATCATTTTAATGTGACCATTAGAGATATTTCTGCAGCGGACGGTGGAGTTTATTTATGTGGAGTGGAGAGAGACGGATCAGATCATCGACCTTCAGAAACATCAATTACTCACATAACCTTCATTAAAGAGATTCAGCTGAATGTTTATGGTGAGTTTAGTTTATTTTTAATGAAAATATCCTTAATGCTCTAAATAAGGAATGTAAAATCCCTCCTGACTTTTAATAATGCTATAAATCAAGAAATAAATCTCGTTTTGCAGATAGAATAACATCTGTCCAGGTTCAGGCCTACTCCAGTAAATCAGTCTTCATTACCTGTACATTTCCACAAACATTCAAAGAAAACAAGAAGTTCATCCAGAAAGATTCACAGAAGGAGATCTCTGTTGATGGACAGAATCAATGGGTTCATCATGATAAAGTGCACATGTATGATGATCCCAGTGAAGGACGTTTGAAGGTTTTTATCAGTGATTTAACCGCGGCTGATGAAGCGACGTACAGATGTGGAGTGAATAACGCTGATGATGGTCTGTTCACTGAGATTAAACTCACAGTAAATCAAGGTAAAGAGCTTCCAGGAGGAACTTCATTTTAGAGACTTAAAATAAGAAAGATCGCTATTTTATGTTGTATATTTTTCATTGTTTTTGTGTGTAGATGATCATTTTCCAGCATTAAGCAAATCATCTGCTATTATTGGTGAAAGTGTGAAACTCACCTGCAATCTCCCTGAGAAACACGACGAGACCTTCAAACACATCTGCAAAGAGAACAAGCAGAAGATCTGTGAAAGCATCAGTTCATCCGAGAAGAAACGCTTTGAGTTTTCTGCCAGTACAGCAGGAGTTTTCACAGTGAGCATCAGTAATGTGAACGTGAGAGATGCTGGAGTTTACTGGTGTGGAGCCGAAACCAGAGACACATATCTGACTTCTGTCTCTCTCACCAATCAACATCAACTCACTACAACTAGTACGTACAGCAACCAGAAATCACATTACATATGCATATATTACAGAATATATTTTCTTTAACTTTTCTTTGACTATTAGTGCCTCCAGTGGTCGGACGTGAAGGAGATTCATCTGAGATTAAATGCTCTTATGATGAAAACCATTCAAAAGAAATAAAGTATTTTTGTAAAGGAAAGTGTTTCACTCCAGATTCTCAAAATATCATTCGATCCGATGAAGCCCATGTTAATAAAACAAAGATTTCAGTAAAGGACGAGACTGAACTCAATCTCTTCACTGTGACCTTGAGTGACCTGAAAGCAGAGGATGCTGGGATATACTGGTGTGCAGTGAAAGAAGCGTTTAATCTTCGCATTGAGCTCATGATCGTCCTGAAAGATGGTGAGAGTGTTTTCTGGGGAACATCTCAATGTTTTCTGTCATCATCCTCGTATGTTTGTTCTCTCCAGCGCTCGTCACTCGTGAAGCGTCTGTCGGAGGATCGGTGTCCATCAGCTGTAAGAGCGTCATGAGTCAAACACAGAGGTTTTTCTGCAGAGGAGATCAGCCCGATGTGTGTGTCCGAGACGGAGTTCGTGTTTCATCCAATAAGAGAACAAACGGCCGATTCTCTCTGACTGACGAAACCTCAGCTGGAGTCTTTACTGTGAACATCAGCAATCTGACAGAAGAGGATTCTGGGAAATACTGGTGCGCAGAGGAGACTTCTGGGTCGCTCGTATTCACTGAAGTTCATCTGAATGTAACTAAAGGTAAAAGACTCTTTCAGCACAATGGTAACCACAAACTCAGACATATCAGAAAACATTTTAAATTCCAAATAATAGAAAATTAAACACCAACAAATCTCCCCTCTATATTAATATTGAGCAAAACACATTAAATAAAACCGTATTTCAACATGTGCTCCTCTTTAACAGTTAGAAGCAAAGTATGCTGGGAACTAGAACAGCTGTAACTCATTCCATGAATGTGTGTGAACATACAATCACATATGGGAATATGAATGTGCAATATATTTACACAATAAAGAATACAACTTTTTGATTATTAAATTTTTTGTTTTAATTTATAAATTCATTATATGTATTTATATATATACATACATGGCCAAAGCATATATTGCAATATATTGAGAAATATAAGCACTAGTTTCCCATATATGGAAATGTATAATATAATATATCACATTATATTTTGCAGTATATTCCCATATTATTTTGTTCCGTATAGATCATGCTTGAGTCACACACAGACTTCAACATTCAGCATGCAAAACACAACCATGCTAAAAGCAATGGTAGCTTTACTACACTGTTAGACCTTACCAGGTTTTTTACAGTAAAATACTGTATAAATTACAATATCATTCCATTTTCCATTAAAACAGTAATATACCGTAGAAAACAAAACTAGCCTCCAGGAATATACTGTGAATTAACAGCTCGCAAAGTCGACACTCAGAGACTGTGTTCCCAATCACACCCTATACCCTCATTCACTATTCCCTATAGTAGTTCACTAATATAGTCCACTTGACTGAAAATATGAGTGAATTGAGACACTGATGAACACCCGATAAGCAGAATCACTGAAGGACAGAGAAACAAGAACTGAAAAAGAGAAACACAAAAACTAAAACTGACTTCCAGCAACACTGAGTGTGAAACCAGTTTACAAACCAGTTTATAATTATTTCTGTCATTCATTTACAAAAGTTCTTGTTGAGAATTAACAGATAATAAAGTAAAAATAATAAATTTTGTTGTCACCATAGTGGAGATCAGTATTTGCTTTAGTTGGTCTCTTGTCCCTGAACTTCTTACATGTATCTCTCTCTGACTGCTGTAACAGTGAGTTTAAAAAGCACATTTGTTGTAGCAAGAAAAAGCCAAGAGGAAGTAGATCTGTTGGTTTTGGCTTTTGTGATGATGTCACAATCATCCTGGACTCTTCTGATTTTCAGATCTGTATATATTCTTTGAATATATGGGTAATTGATATGAAAATTATGGTAATTTATGGGAATGAAATAAATCTGTGAATCTACAACATGAAATCAATATTTTGGTTAATTATGTCTTCTGAAGAATATTATAACCATATATTGTATTAAAAAAATATCCTGCTTTAGTCAGACACACACAGACATCAACAATTACAATATGAATCTCAACAATGGTAACAATCAAAAGTTTCATGCAGCAGTGCATGCTGGGTTCCAGAATAGTGTAAAACTCCCAGCATGCACTGCTGCATGAATAAAAAAAATATTGCCACCATTGTTGAGATTAATGTGCTAAATTTTGATATCTCTGTGTTTCTACGTGACTGTGTAGCTCTGTTTTTTTTTTTTTGATTTATGTATGATGAGGTTAAAAAAATGAATCATTGTAATTTATTACGGTGGTTGTAATATAACAATTTTGACTGAGGATTAAACTCTGAGTGAGAATGAATTCTCTAGTGAATGAACAGGCAATATGATGATTTTGATATTTTAACAAATCCAATCATTCATAAACTGTGTGTGTGCACAAGTGTGACTTGCAAAAACACAGCTCAAGCAGCAAAAGAAAATTAATGTTACAGCATCAGCATACCAACTAAAGCAAACACTGATCTCTTTAATGGTAACTTCAAACCAAACATATTCAATTAAACATCTCAATAACAACTTCTGTCGATGTATGACAGAAATAAAGCCATAGTGGTTAATAATAAGTGTAATAATGTGTAATAGCTGGAAGTCAGTTGTAGGTCTTGTGTTTCTCTATTTTCTGTTCATGTTGTTCCTCTTTCCTTCAGTGATTCTGCTTATTAACAGCAGGTGTTCATCACTAATGCTCAACAATCACTTACATATTCCCTTAATTATCTCACTGCAACACTGTCAATGTTACTTTTACTCTTTGTAGTTTGGATTTTCCTGTGGAGTTGAAAGGGTTAACAGTGAAAGATAAAAAGCCACACCCACAAAATGTACTTTAACAGCAATAAACTGTAAGTTATAAAACAGTTTTATACTGGCAACACTGTTGCCAGTAGTTTACTGTAAAATGTAGTTTTTTGGTCACCGTTGTGCTGAAGAGTAGAGCCTGTGCTTCAGTCCAGGAGAAGATCTACGAACATTGATGACATGCTGCATGTTGTTTTATTTAAAAGGCAGTAACTGTGTAGTTGCTGGTCCAGTGGAAATCTCTTTATTTACAAAAGTTAATTTTTGTGGTTTCTAATTATATAAGTTCTCAATAATACTTTGCTCACGTTATTAATGCATTATAAATTTTAGTTAATGCTTTTAAATGACAGTTTAATGCAGTCGGTTTCTGCAAGTGAAATTAGTTAACTCGAGTTTTAGTGCATTTTTACAGTAAATAACTGGCAACACTGTTGCCAGTATTTTACTGTAAAAAAACCTGGTAAGGTCTAACAGTGTATGTCAAGAGTAAACCTAAAGTAAATGAATGAATGAAGTAATGAAAAGTACTCAAACGTGTCCAGTCGACAGAAGCACTGGACACAGCTGATCCATGCTCTCACACAGAGTTTTGAAAGAAATCATTGAGATCAGCGGGACTTTTGCCTTCAAAATCATTCCTGGCATACATTACAGTCAGTCAGTTCTGTTTTTCCGGACAGATCGAACAGTGTGCTGTGACTCTGCGTTTAGCTGAATAAGGGATTTTTTCTGGTAGGTTTGAACCTGCTGGCGGTTGAGGAGGGAAATAAACATTAATTTGTTGGTTGAAAAACTATTAAATCTACAGGAATGTATTTTAGTTTCTGCAGTTCGCTTCAGATGCGGTTAGCTAGCTCAGCCTCTGGCTACCAGTAATAGTATGCGCTCTGACCACCCAATCAAAGAACGAGAAAATGCAGACGTTATTATACGCCTGCTAGATGGCCCCGGTGCAGTCAAATTGAAATCTGATTGGCTGATTAAATCTGACTGATTATCTGATTGGTTAAAGCAACGGTTTTATTTCCATTCATTTTAAGTTACAGGCGCCCGCACTGTCGATTCTGAAGGCATCAAGGCAGATTTATTTGACCCTGGCAACGCATGATGGCTGAAATATAATTGGATAAAAGCACTAAAATAAATATACAATACTGGAAGCAGCGCAACCAAGAGAAAAGCTGTGAGATTAAGAGAATGGACTATTGGGAATAATTTAATACTCATTCATGGAAAAAAATATATTAAAGTGCAAGTCAGTGATAGTGTTTAGGCCAGCAGAGAAGGCCTTGCTGGCCCTGACGGCCCACCACTGAAGTGAACTATACTAAAGCATTTGACAGTACAACATACTATTCCTATTTTACTTGGGTTATTTAAGGCAATCGTTTGTATGCTTTTTTAACCCTCTGGGGTTGTTCGGCCCAAATGGACCCAAAGCATTTAAATACATTTTTTTTTTTTTTTTAAATCATAGCTTCATCGGAATGTTCTGAAATTTGGTGACTTTGTTGGTACTTGGTATATGAACACCCAAAAAAAATGGGGACAGGATTTGAATAATCTAAGTGGTTGTAAAAAAATAGTCACACTAAGGACCTTCGGGTCCAAATGGACCCGCATAGGAAATGAATGGGAAATTGGCAAAAATGTGAAAATACCGAGTTTTTTTGTGCATACAATCTACAAATCAGCCACGATCCAGAAAAAAAGCACACAACAGTGAAGGGGTGAATCTATAAAACATCAAGAGTGCAAAACACACACACACACACACACACACACACACACAAACCCACTTTTATACACGTAAACACTAATAAATTCAGATTACATGTGTTTTGCATTTTTTAATTGCTCAGTTTGTCCACCAGATGGCATCCATCTCATTTCAAAAATTGCTTTCATGAGGCCTAGGCTTGACTCTAAGATGAAATACAGCTTTAAAAAAAAAATTAAAAAAAAAATATATATATATATATATATATATATATATATATATATATATATATATATATATATATATATATATATATATATATATATATATTTTTAAAGCAACGGTTTTATTTCCGGATGGGGGGGAAATGGGTCATAATTGTTGCATAAATATTATTATAAATCATTAAATTATTTCAAAACACCAAAAAAGAAAAGAAAAAATATTATAAAAAACAAGTAAAAAAAAATTATGATTTCTTTTTTTAAATATGAATCCTGCCCTTTGGGTCCATTTGGACCCTAACATCCCAAGTGTGACTGTTAAACGAACAACCCCCGAGGGTTAAGTAAGACTTACATTAGATTTTACATTGTAAAAATATGGACCAAATTTATTGTTAATGGTTCTCTAAGCGATCCTGGGTGACGTCACTTCTTGTTGACGTTCGAACTATTGTCAAACAAAACGGAGGCTAGCTAGACCCTCCCTCCTCCTCATCCGCGCACTAACCCCTCAAACCCACCCCCAAACACTTCAATGTTCCAAACACATTGGCTGGAACAGTTTGTTATGTTTCGTAGAGCGGGTCGCTACAGTTTGTTTTTGTAGACGTTTGTGGAGCCTGGGGGTGTCCGCAGAGACCGCGTTTTTTTACAGTGTGGACAGGCAGCTAGCGGATAGTGAGGAGATGTTTGCTGTATGTGACAAAACATGTTTTGGCCTTAAAAACGCGCGACATCGCTTAGAGTTAGAGCACCTTTAATAAATAGTTTTTCATATTAATGTTTTAAGGTTAAAGGAATTGTATTTAAGCTTAATGAATAATGTCCTGGCAGAAAAATACAGCACAATTTCTGGTTCTCTGCAGCTTTTTTTTTTCTTACCATGTGTTTATTTTTGGGTGAACTGTCCCTTTAAAACAACATGCTGTGGTAAAGTCTGCCGGTTCAACCGGATGAACATGAAAACCACAGAGAACAAGCAACCAAAACCATAGTAAAAAGTGTAGTTTCGCCCTGCAGCTCAGGCTGGAAACCTGCACATTCTTCTAACCTGCTTCTGTTACAATTCTGCGGGGACCAATCACAAACTGGCGTATTCACGCTATTGGCGGGTTTGATCCAATCCAATTTCTTTTAACCTTTTTCCGCTGAATTTATGCTAATTTGAAAACGAAACTATTTTTTTTTTTACATCACTTATTAAAGCTGGTGCAGCAGTGTGCACTTCACTTTCACTTATACATTAGCATCAATTCATCCTTCGCAGGGAGTTTGATGCGATCTGACAAATCAAAATCCACCATTTTTGTCCGACAAAGCAGTCAGGAGAGTAGTAGTTTAGTAGCCTAGATTAGTAGATTAACGTCGGTGGATTTGAACTTGTCTTTAACTGAGGCAATCTTTCACGACACATTAGAGCCACAAAACGGTAGGCCTATTTATTGTTTCATTTTCTTTGACTGACCAAATTGAAAGTTGAGACTTTGTTTCATATTAAATATTACCTGCTCGGTCCTGTCTGTTAGCGCATTGTCAGTGTCCTTATAGGCTACGTGAATTGCATGTATAAAATGAAGTTAACGAACAACCTCGATCCATCAGGAAACGCCATATAGGTCGCTGAATTTCACTGTGCTTCATGAAGAGTTTTTCTTTTGCGTGAAGAAGCCGTTCGCCAGAGATGTGTTAAAGACAGCGGAGTGCATTCATGATTATTAGGCTAACGTTACCGGTATAATAATCCTCCTGGCTCCGGGTCTGAGTGAGTCATTTACTCTCTTACCTTTGTTCCTTGATTAACTTTAATGACACTTTAAGACCAGCCGCTGCTGCTGACAGAGACGCGATCGACACGCGTCCCATTTTCTCACAAATCTCTATGTTAATTTAAGACTTTATTTAAATCATTTAAGACTGCTCTTATGAGGACACTCAACAAAACTGACATTTTGGCATAATTTGTGTGTGTTAGGGTTTGTTCAAGCCTGAAAGAGAACTCGATACTGACCGCGTCTTTTCTGTGTGTAGGCAGGACAGTGCGGTCTCTTTAGTCTTGTTGCGCTTAATATCATTTACATTAATAAGAGCTTGATCATACAACGCTAGTCAGTGGGTGAAAGAAAAAAAATGGATACTGCGTAATTGCGTTAAATATATAGATATATATGCCTATATTTTATTTTTTCGCGGTGTCGCGGTGGACAAGTGATGAAACCGGTGTTGCGTCTGAACACCGTGTAACACCGGTAACATCGACTACCGTAGCAAGCCTACTCCAAACCAACACGTTTGTTGACACGTTTCCTGCCTGGAGTTTTCGCTGCAAAGTACATCACCCGGATCATTGGTCTGATTGGTTGAAGGACTAACCAATTGTGTACAGTGTCATGTGAACTATGCCCGTTGATCACGCCTCTTGTGCAGTAGAAAATAAACAGCAGACTCCTATAATATAAGACATTAAATCTCTGAAGATCTCAATGTATCAATCTCTGTACCAATGTCATGTGTAACTTTACAGACGGTCCCTAAAAATTCGAATATCGAATATCCAGTGTCAAGCCAGCTATATGCCAGTATTTCACTGGGAATCGCTTAGCGTGAAACTTTGCGCGTTACATTCATATTCTGAGTCCGCTTGCCTGTTCCTATATCTAGTATGCATCCCCATACATCCCCATAGTATACATTCCTATATCTACTGCATCCCCAATAAGGTGCGAGTTTGGTCTTTTATATCACTGATAAGTGCATTAAGCGTTAAGTGTCCTGACCGCAGGGGAATCCTGGAGAATGACATATTGAGGGAATCCACAGTTCTGCAGTATACATCACCGCAATATTTTTACATTACATTCTTTTACATTACATTTTTAGTAAGTTGTCTTTTTATATTGTATCAACCGTTTTTGTTATATAACTCTTATATGTGTAACCAGTGGTTGAATGAGACAGCACAGGATACAAAAATTACTTTTTGGGCTTTATTCTGGCAGCTGTCTCTATGAAAGACAGCGATCGAAAGGAGCAAATATTTAGAAACAAAAAAAATACAAAATGAAATTTGTTTCTTCAGTTTCTTCTTATTTCTTTGGTGTGCTTATTTGGTATAAAAGACGATTTATAACAAAAACTTAATAAAGTCAGAAAGACATTGGAATGAGATACTCCAATTAAATATAGACAAGTACAAATACGGAAATGAAATACGGTAGAGGCTAATAGTCAGATGAAAGAAAAACAGTACATTAGTCTACCATCAAACTTCACAGTTATCTGCATAGTTTTACATAAAGAGAAATGAGTACACTGTTCAAACAGCATTCAATACGTTCCTTCTTAACCAGATATTAAATGCTTAAAGAAACACACTGTTTTTAACATGCACATTCAATTGAAACATTCACAAACACTGGGCTTTGAATAAGACAAACAAAATTTTATTAACATTTACTACAACACATACCCAGTCTTTGCACGTGTCCCACGCGTGATCAAACCAGATCCAGCTCACACATACACTCACAGGCGTCCTTAAAAGAGGCGATCAATAAACATTTCCCATTGAACACACACATATGTAATATGTAAATATACCATTTAAACATTCTGTTCACTGGAAAGAAAATGTATATTTACCTCACAAAACCCTAAATAGAAACCAGCAGCTCTCATTTGCAATCACTGCTCTCTCTTCGAGGCAATGCCGTCGCAACACAATCTCTTAAAGGAACCACGACCAGTTTATGTCTAGTGTTATATTTTGTAATACTCATCCCACTTGGCTACATGCTAATTGCCTTTGTTATGCTATTTTTATTTTGTCATGTAATCTTAATTGTGTAGGACTACAGATGGAAATTAGCATAGTGCTAAATCTGGTGCAGCCATCTTTTTTAATGTAACTGCACATTGTCCTGATACAAATATCCAGGAAATATCATTATAATCTCGTTCAAGGTAGAGAAAGCTGCTTACATGTGCAAAACTAACTGTGAATCCTTTAATGTAAACACAGCTTTTGTGTCTGTATCATCTTTAACACACATATATATATATATATATATATATATATATATATATATATATATATATATATATATATATATATATATACTGACCTTTATAATCATTACAAATACTTACCTCTTGCTCCATTTCTGCAAATCCGTTTTTCTGAATGAATGACTCTCTCAGCCGTTGCTCTATAGTTCCCTTTATCGAACTCGCGATGTGTCATCAACGCTACGGGAACGCCTCCAGCGTGAATGCGTCTGAAGCATCTATGTCAACTTAGTCCAATGGAAAAAGAGAATGAGCGTCACGGGCGGGTGACGTCATGACCAGGATATAATAAAAGCACTTCCGCTGCAAAACGGCAGTAGCTTCTGTTGCCTCAGCAAGCGATCTGTGTCAAAACTGTCTCTGTCTATTTATTGTTGTCTGTTGCAATATTGTTGGAAATGTTATGGTGAAACAAATGTACAAGATAAAAGATAAAATAAGATAAAATATACTTTAATGTCCCCCAAGGGGGAAATTTGTCTTGGGCTACAGCCACTGCGACACACACTTACAACAAACCATATAAAATATAGACTAAGTATAGACAATACAACCATGCCTCATTATACTGTACCGTGAAAACGGTGCACAGCATAGTGGGAATAAAAAGTGTACAATTGGGTAACAGTCATTTGTTACTGTTTAGCATCTTAATAGCAGCTGGCACAAATGAGTTTTTATACCTCTTTAACCTGCATTCCGGCATTCTAAATCGTTTACCTGAGGGTAACAACTCTAGTTCCTTATTGAGAATATGTGTTCGGTCATCTAGAATCTTATTTGCCTCCCTGAGCACAGATTTTTCGTACAATGACTGTAGGTAGCACTGTTCTTGGTAACCTACAATTCTAAAATCTGTACTGATCAGACGCCCCAACTTGGATTTAAGCTGAACTGATAGATTACCATACCAGGTCTGCATGCTATAACGTATCACACTTTCTAAAATCATTTTAAAAAACAGAAACAGGAGTTTGCTATTTACACCATACAGTCTTAGCCTTCTTAAAAAGTACATCCTTTGTTGCAACCTGGTGCAAAGATTTTCAACATGAATGTGCCAGGTAAGGGAACAATCGATAAAAACACCCAGATACTTATATGACAACCTGACGTATTGGTGCATTGTGAATAAGTACAGGATTAGGTTCACAGATTGATCTTGGGTCAAATATCATCTCCTCTGTTTTAGTGACGTTAACCATCAAATGGTGAGCATCACACCAGTCCACAAACTGTTTTATTTCTAAATGGTATGAGACAGTGTTTTGGTCTCGATACAATAAGCTAAGGATAGCAGTATCGTCAGAAAATTTAACAATGTAATTGTGTGGATATTTACTCACACATTCATTGGTATAAATAGTAAAAAGGACAGGGGAGCTCACACACCCCTGTGGTGCCCCTGTGCTGATGAATTTGGGGTCTGAGACTGCCTGGTGTACTTTAACATATTGTGTCCTATTAGTTAAAAATGAGTGATACCATTTAACGAGAAAGGAGCTTACACCCATATTTTTAAGTGTCTCAAGTAAAATAACTGGCTGAATCGTGTTGAAGGCCGAACTAAAATCTATAAAAAGTAAGCGTGCGTAGGCCTTCGGGTCCTCCAAGTGCTTTAGGACTAGGTGGGTGATGCTACTTATAGCGTCATCTGTACTCCTACCCTGTTTATAGGCAAACTGCCAGGGATCTAACCTTTTATTGACCTCAGTTTTTAAAAGAGACACCATATATTTCTCAAAACATTTCATTACAATGGATGTCAATGCTACTGGTCTAAAATCATTGTTCCCTATCGAGGAAACTCGACAATGCATCGAGAATCGACACTTTGGGGGCGCTCCCTTAGCGTGCGCCTCTGAAGTAAAAATGAAACTAATCCAATCCTGATTGGTGTTGCGTCGTGACGTAACATGTGACGGCATAACCGGAAGCATAAAGGTGACGCTGACGCATAGAATGCCAGCTATCGCTCTTCAGCAAGCGCTCTCTGTGAAACTGTCTGTCTTATTTGATGTTGTTTGTCTGTGCTAAGCTCTATATTATGGCGAGTGAACAATACACTAAGTGTGTGCACCCCTGCCCAAGATTATATGCCACGGGTGGGGACACGCATCTGCTGTGTGTGTGTGTATTGTTTAGGGGCGCAGCACGCACAGTCAGCGCCTCGAGAGGGCTGCCTGTGATACTGTGAAGCACTTCCTATTAGAGTGCTGCGCTCTCGATTGGCTATATTATTTCACTGATGATGGCCAGGCTCGCGATCCCCGCGATTCGGGTCCCGCGTCCGTTGAGGCGGCGCGACGGCTTAGATCGCGGAGATCGCAGAAGGATCTCGCGGATGAGAACGAGACTGCTGAGGCACCTTTTCTCTCATCATCCGCAGATTCTATGACACTAGTTCACGACGCAGACGCCCGCGATGCGGCTTCTTCTGCCCGTGACGAGTGCCCAGTGCTCGAGCTATCTGTTTATAAGGAAGTAGATGCGCTCAGCATCGGGAACGAGCAACATGAGTCACACTCGCCGGCTTATGTTTCTGCTTATGTAGAGCTTGTATTGTTGTGATGAGTGCTGTGGCCAGTATTAAATAAATAAATAAATATATATAAATATATAAGCTGGCCACAAAATAAGCAGGATGATCCCCGTCAAAATGAACTAGACCAGAGATTCCTGCAGCACCGTTCACAAACTCAGAGCCGGGGCTTACTGTTTTTCCCAGATCTTTATAAAAATATATATATATGTTAGGGGTGGAGCCGAACACGAATACGGTATTCGGAAAGGCACAAATAACGTGTTTTTTACGAATACTTATTTCGAACAAATACTTTTAAAAATATTTGTATTCGGGAACAAGAAAAACTTTATATCAAAAAGATGCGTTTTCTCACGAGACCGCAGTGCATGCCCGGATGAGTGAGTGAGTGAGTGAGGGACGTTCAGGAAGAGAGGTGACTGACACAGGCTGCTTTTAGTCATTTAAAAGGCGCAGGCACAGCAACAGAGAGGGCTCGGCTGAGCGAAAAAACACTTAACTGCATCACTATTTTTGTTGAATAGATTTGTGTACCTTAACTGGGTTCTGGAGGCAGTTTATAACTTTCGGAAAGCGGAGTTTGATCGGGAGATTATTCCATTACGCTGCATTATTGACATTTGCAGTCGGAGCTCTCATGTTCGCTCTGTTTACGTAGCTCTGTTAGCTCGGTAATTTAGACAAAAGGCAGTTGACAGAGTAACGTTACGTTAGCGTTCGGTTTTAAAAGGTAAAAAAATGCTTGTGTAGGTGTGTCGAATTGTATGCACTTGTGGGAGTTATATGGTACGTAGACATCCAAGTAAGCGGGTTCAGTTCAAGTTCAGGGAATCTCCCGCATTTTGATAGCGGGCGGCTCCCTGAGCGCGCATGCGAGACAGAACTGCTTCAAACCGTGTATCGCGCGCACGGCAAGAGAGAGAGCGAGAGACTTTGCGTGTGTGCGTCATCAAAGCTAGTCTTTCGCGTTTGCCCATCGAGAATCGTTTTTCGGTCCAGCCCTGCTGGAAACCCGCTTCAGGGGGTCAGGAACGAATCCCGATTAATACCCGAAGCCAGGCTTGAGAGCCTGGTTCCTTTGGTAAAATATTTCAAAAAATAATAAAAAAAAAAAAATGAAAAAAATGGGTCAGGCTGGTGCGTGCCTGCACTCTATGACGATTTTGCACGCGTACCAGGCCGATCTTCTTAAAGATCTAAATAAGGGAATATTTCCTGTTGGCCGCTCCGCTATCTCCTTCTGGCCTGTTTCCCAACGCTGTCATTACAGTCGTTGACAGGTTTCAGGAAGCGAAAAAAAAAAAAAAAAAAAGAGGGCTGCCCCCCCGCTGTGGAACAATCGAGGTTGTTCTAGCAGCAGGTGCCCTCGGGGAAGATGTTGTTGTCCCGCCGTCTTTGACGCTTCGGGCCACATCGATTTCCAGCGAACGCACACCATGGTGTTCGCCCCAAAAGCTTGCAACAGGGCACCGACTATGGTCACAAAATCTGTATCGACTTTTTTCCTGCCGTTCCACCGCTTCAGGAAGTCGAGAATAGTGCTCGAAAAACACCCGAGGCCAGCCTCGAGAGGCTGGTTCCCTTAGTAGATTTTGTAGAAGAATGGCAACGCCTTCCGAACATATATCAGCAGTCAGTTCTCAGATTTACACACTCAGGAACCCAGACTAACCTCTCCCACAGCCAATAACCTTCTCTCCTCCTTCTCTCCACTAACCGAGGAAGAAGTATCTCAACTTCTCCTCTCCAGTCATCCTACCACCTGCCCTCTAGACCCCATCCCCTCACACCTTCTACAAGCCATCTCTCCCACACTTCTACCAGCTCTTACACACATTATAAACTCATCCCTCCACACTGGCATTTTCCCTACAGCATTTAAGCAGGCTCGGGTAACTCCACTGCTTAAAAAACCAACATCAAACACATCACTTCTAGAGAATTACAGACCTGTCTCTCTCCTACCTTTCATTGCGAAAATACTCGAACGAGTTGCTTTTAACCAAGTATCATCCTTCCTGTCTCTGAACAGCCAGCTGGATGTCAACCAATCTGGCTTCAAAAAAGGACATTCTACCGAGACTGCACTACTGTCGGTCACAGAAGCCCTGCGGATCGCAAAAGCTGCTTCCAAATCATCAGTTCTCATTCTCCTGGACCTGTCTGCTGCCTTCGACACTGTGAATCATCAAATCCTCTTGTCCGCCCTCTCATCACTGGGCATCACTGGAACTGCCCTCCACTGGTTTGAGTCCTATCTCACAGGTAGGTCCTTCAGGGTCGCATGGAGAGGCGAGGTATCCAAAGCACATCAACTGACCACAGGGGTTCCTCAGGGTTCAGTTCTTGGACCGCTCCTCTTCTCTATCTACACCACATCATTGGGACCCATCATACAGGCACATGGTTTCTCTTACCATTGCTATGCTGATGACACCCAGCTCTACCTCTCATTTCAACCAGATGATCCCACAGTAACGGCACGGATCTCAAGCTGTCTGGCGGACATCTCGGCATGGATGAAGGAACATCACCTGCAGCTCAACCTGGCAAAGACTGAGCTTCTCGTCCTCCCTGCCAATCCGTCTCTACAACACGACTTCACTATCCAGCTAGACTCTTCCTCAATCACCCAATCAAGGTCAGTCAGAAATCTTGGAGTAATCTTTGATGATCAGCTGACCTTCACCGACCACATTACAAAGACAGCTCGATCATGCAGGTTTGCTATGCACAACATCAGGAAAATCAGGCCTTTTCTAACTGAGCATGCAACACAACTTCTCGTCCAGGCCCTGGTCATTTTTAGGCTGGATTACTGCAATGCTCTTATTGCTGGACTTCCATCATGTGCAACTAAACCTCTACAAATGATCCAGAATGCTGCAGCTCGTCTTGTCTTCAACGAGCCCAAAAGGGCCCACGTCACTCCTCTGTTCATCTCTCTGCACTGGCTACCACTCGCTGCTCGCATCAAGTTCAAGGTGTTGACGCTTGCTTACAGATTGACCACAGGTTCAGCTCCCTCCTTTCACTCGCTATTACAAGTCTACATCCCTACCAGAAGCCTACGATCGGTCAATGAGCGGCGGCTCGTGGTACCATCACAGCGAGCCACAAAATCACTCTCCAGAACTTTCTCATTCACGGTTCCATGCTGGTGGAATGATCTGCCCAGCCTCATTCGGAATGCAGAATCCCTGACAGCATTCAAAAGACAACTGAAAACTCATCTTTTCAGGGAGCACTTAACATAAAAAAAAAAAAAAAAAAAAAAAAAAAAAACCCTTTCCCTTTCCTTTAAATCGCCCCTTGCTTGGCTTATACTACTCCGAGCTATGTGTGAACTTTGTACTTTGAGCACTTCTTGCATTGTTTTTGCCTTTTCAAGATGACTCGCTTGGTTTTGTCCTCAGTTGTAAGTCGCTTTGGATAAAAGCGTCTGCTAAATGACTAAATGTAAATGTAAATGTAAATATCTATATGGGTCCTGTATATTATAAAATATGGGTACAGATTGCAGTTCGGTCACCGACCTCCCTAGTTTGCTGGGGTGGTACCGACTGCAGTGGTTCCAGAACAGGCTCGGGTTATGGAACAAGAGGTACAGACTCTACTGGAATTAAGGGGCCATAGAATGTGTTCCCCTACCAGACAGGGAGTCAAGGTTTTACAGCCGGTACTTTATAGTTCCAAAGAAGGATGGCGGACTGAGGCCTATTTTAGATCTAGGGCTTTTTGAATCATTCTTTGAGGAGATTCAGGTTCAAAATGCTTACTGTTACCATTATCGTGAACCAAATCAGATACGAGGACTGGTTTGTCACGATGGATCTAAAAGACGCTTATTTCATGTCTCCATCCTTCCATATCACAGGAGGTTCCTGAGGTTGCTTTCGGGGGCGAAGCATACCAATATCGGGTTCTTCCGTTCGGCCTAGCACTCTCTCCCCGCACGTTCACAAAGTGTATGGATGCGGCTCTGGCTCCACTGAGGCTTCAGGGCATCCGTATACTGAATTACATCGACGACTGGCTCATATTGACCCAATCTCAGGAAATGGCAGTTCGGCATCGAGATGTCGTCCTTGGCCACATTCAGAACCGGGGTTGAGGCTCAACACTAAGAAAAGGTGTTGGACCCAGCTCAGAAGACTACTCTTCTGGGCGTGGTACGGAATTCGGTTACGATGCGGGCACGTATGTCTCCCGTTCATATCGAATCCATCCTGGCCATGGGGTCCAGGATAAAGCTAGGCCAGGCCATCATTGTAAAGCAATTTCAAAGACTGCTGGTCCTCATAACAGCGGCATCCAATGTAATTCCTTTGGGCCTGCTTCACATGAGGCCCCTTCAATGATGGCTCAAAAGCCAAGGGTTTTTTCCCCAAGGGGAATCTGTTCCGTATAATAAAGGTTATGCGCAGATGCCTTCGTTCCCTATTAATATGGAAGAAACCTTGGTTCTTGTCCCAAGGTCCAGTGTTAGGGGTGTCATGTCGCCGGGAAACTGTTTCGACAGACGCTTCCCTCGCTGGCTGGGGCGCGGTCTAAGGCCGCTTTGCCAGGGGTCTGTGGCAGGACCATCATCATTCTTGGCATATAAATTGCCTAGAGATGTTGGCTGTGTTCAGGGCTCTGAGGAGCTTCCTCACAGACATCAAAGGTTACCACGTCTCAGTGGTAGCTTATCTGAACCGACAAAGGACACTCAGATTGTGCCCTCAATCCAGATTGGCGCATCTGATCATTTTATGGTCCCAAGGGAAATATTATCTATATGAACAATATATGTCCCGGGGGTTCTGAATTAGGGAGCAGACATCCTGTCGAGGCAGGGGCTGAGGCCCGGGAATTGAGACTCCATCCAGAGGTGGTGGAGTTGATATGGCAGAGGTTTGGACCAGTGGAAGTGGATCTGTTTGCGTCTCGAGGGACGTCCGTCCAACTGTCCACTTTGGTTCTCCCTCACTCATCCAGCCCCGCTGGGGCTTGGATGCCATGGTACAGGCCTGGCCGAGGCTTCGCCTGTACGCTTTTTCCCCGATCGCTCTGCTCCCGAGTCCTGGAGAGGGTCAGTCAGGAGGGCATCAGTCTTCTTCTGGTAGCCCTGTGTTGGCAAGGCCGAGTATGGTTTTCAGACTTAATTTCACTCCTGATAGCTCCGCCATGGCAGATTCCTCTGAGGAGGGATCTGTTGTCTCAGGCGGAAGGCACTATATTCCATCCTCATCCAGAGCTGTGGAAATTGTGGGTCTAGCCTCTGAGGGGGCTCAGTACCTAGAAATGTTTTGTGGAATGTTTTTCCACTTGGTGTAGAGAACTTGAGTTAGGCCCAATTAACTGCCCAATGGCTTCAGTTCTGGAGTTTCTTCAAGATCATTTCTCTGCGAATCTCTCCCCATCCACATGTAGGGTGTACGTGGCTGCCATTGCGGCATTCCATGCACCACTAAATGTTGGGCCTTTGGGGAGGCACCAACTGGTCATACTATTTCTCCATGGTATTGGAGGATGAGACCGACAGTCAGGTCCAGGGTTCCTTCCTGGGACCTGGCGGTGGTTCTCGAAGGGCTATTCCTGGCTCCCTTCGAATACCTCCAGTCGGCTTCGCCTAGGACCTCACGTTCAAGATAGCCTTTCTCTTAGCTATTTCTTTACAGAGACTGGGAGATCTCCAAGCCCTGGAATTATCGCCAGCTTGCTTGGGATGCGCCCCCGGCGGAGTTAAGGCCATCCTGCATCCGAGACCCAGCTATGTGCCTTAAGTGCAATTTATCATGGCTAAGTCCATGGTCCTGCAAGTATTTCATCCTCCACCTCATGTGTCGGCAGAAAAGGAGAGGTTCCTTGCTCTGCCAGTCAGAGTTCCGAGTATTTACCTTGAGAGGTCCTCTTCTTGCAGGAGGTCGGACCTACTGTAGTGTGTTTTGGATCACCTATTAGGGGCTCCCGGCTTTACAAACCATAAGTAGGCCTACAAGGTGCGCAATTTGCCTTCACCTTTGGCCGTTAGGGCTCTTTCTACTAGAGGCATGGCGTCCTCTAGGGCCCTCCTTTCGGGAGTTCCCATCCAGGAGATCTGTGAGGCAGCCGGTTGGGCTACCCCACACACTTTTGTTAGGTTCTATATTCTGCACCTCCCTAGTACGCCTGGCGCACATGTGCTCTCGTCCTAGCTGAGTGCCTGAATCAGTTTCACTCCGGGGCAGGCCTGTTTTCGGTGCGTGGCCTAGTGGGCATTCGTTCCCCAAAGTGTCGATTCTCGATGCATTGTCGAGTTTCCTCGATAGGGAACGTCTCGGGTTATGACTATAACCCTTGTTCCCTGAGAAGGGAACGAGACAATGCATCGCTCTGCCACGCCCCTCGAGGCCTTAGAGCGTCTTGCTTCATCGCGAGGCTGGCATTCTATGCGTCAGCGTCACCTTTATGCTTCCGGTTATGCCGTCACATGTTACGTCACGACGCAACACCAATCAGGATTGGATTAGTTTCATTTTTACTTCAGAGGCGCACGCTAAGGGAGCGCCCCCAAAGTGTCGATTCTCGATGCATTGTCTCGTTCCCTTCTCAGGGAACAAGGGTTATAGTCATAACCCGAGACGTTCTCCTTAGGACAAGGTTTCTTTGGGACTGGAGTTATAACAGTCTTTTTCCATAGAGCTGGGATGATGTGGGAGTCAAGCGATCGCTGAAAGATAGGGCACCATGCTGGAACAAGCTCAACCGCAAAAGTTTTCAATAAGCGGGCAGAGATTCCATCTGGGCCTTTAGCCTTCCTAGTACACTGATGCTGGAACAGTGACTGTATCTGTAACCAGTCTATCTCATGCCCTATGTTCAAATCCGTACTGATGGAGTTTAGGATACTAATGCATTCATTGCTAAAATCTCAAGTGTGAAATCTAAGGTAAAAGTCATTAAGTTCATTGGCTTTCATCCGGTCATCTGTAGTGGTTATATGTACTAGTGTTGTAGTCAAGACCACCTAATGCTGGGCGTACACCTAAAGACTTTGAAAAGATTTAGAAAAGACTTTATAAGATTATCAGCTCACATCTAAAGACTTGGGATCACAGTTTTTAGTCTCAGACTAAATATTTTACAAACACTGAATCTTGTAGTGACACTATTTACAAGACTACAACTAGATTATTTTAGCTTTTTATTCCCACCAAATTCCTCCCATCATGCTCAGCAGTGATTTAAGGGGGCTTTTACACTGGGCTCGTTTGCTGCGGTCCGAGCCCGAGCGCGTTTGTTCCCGGCGCCCCCGCAGCGTTGGGCTGGTTTCACACAACTTGAACCCTGGTGCGTTTGCGTGCATATGACGTCATCGCAAACGTGCAAACTGTTTTCATGATAGAAAACAGAACGAGGGTCAATATTGTTTTTTTTTCCTTTTATTCCCACTAAACAATTTATTGTCCAAAAGACGTCTTTTCAACGTCTTTGTCACAAAGTCGAACGTTGAATAGACATCCCCTGAGGAGCCAGAATGTGACGTTTTATGATGTCTTATTGTTGACGTGTTCTGCACGTCTGATATAGACTTTCATGGACCCTTCTTACAAGGTTAAACTAGTTCAAATGTGGCCATTGTGGACATATTTTCAACATCATTTATGGTCTCATTTAGACAATTTATACTGTTTCTGGACCAAATAAACACTGTCAGGATGCATTAAATTAAAACTCGTGTTTATTTCAATGTCATTGAAAAGCAACTCAGTTTGTGTTTGTCCAAAAATCATGAACATAAAAGACACTTCTGTAAATCACACATCTCTGGATCATGAGAGAAACCAGATCTGAAGGAAAGACTTTCTGGCTCAGACACTTGTGCTGAACTTAATCACAGACATAACATACAGATTTAACTATTTCTGTCAGACGTCTACAGAAGATCTTAGAGAGAATTAACAGAGGTTTAGATGCTGATATTTGTGTCATTTGGAGTGTCACCAGTGTAGTGATCAGTGTTTGCTTTAGTTGGGCTCTTGGTCCCAGTTCTTCTTACTTTAGCTTTTCATTGGCTGCTGTATCTCTGTGTTTGTAAAACATAATATTGCTATGGCAGAAAAAGCCAAGATAAAGTAAAATCAAGTGCCATCAGCTTCGTGTTGATGATGAATAAAGTTTTGTATTTGGCATGTATAACTGCCAACCTTGTGGAACTTCATTAATGGCACCAATAGCATTAAAGGAGCATTTCACCCATTTCAACATGAATCTTTATTGAAAGTGGATCATATATGTAGTCGAAATGTAAAATAATTTTTTAATTTGTTGCCCTCTTGACCGAGAAAAGACAGAAAATAACCGAAGGGTGCATTTGTATGAAAGACTACAACACCCACAATGCACCACATTGCACAGCTCCGCAAGCCACACCCACTATTCCGGAACTGCGCGCACATCAAAGAAATCATTCTTTCGTCAACAAGGCTAACGTTAGCTGCCACCAGAGTTTGAAATTCATTTCACGCAAAATTTCTAGTAAGTGATAATGAAAGTAAAGAGACACACCGACCGGTCTCGTATCTCTCACAGAGGAGCGGAAGCATAAACGGCAGATCGAGAGAGGAACAGGCCTGATTTTATGTTGTGTGTGGACTTCAGTCTTCAATGAGGGGCTTTTGGCTTATACTTTCGTTGTGTATTTGTTCATTTTACTATTAAAATGTTTAAATGTTCGCCGATTCCAGCCTCCTTCTTCCCACAACAACAAACCCCGTTAACGTTAAGTTACATTGGCAAATTCATTAGTGAATTACTCCTCGTTTGTATTTCTTTCTGAATATGGTGTATTACTGCATGATACCTGGATGTTCAGTCAGGCGAAACTATGGTGGTTCACATCACAACACAAACGTCCCTTCGTTGAAATTCTCTGCAGCAGACGGACTCTATCTGTGTCCGTAGCGCACAGCGAGAGCACAGGCACAGCAGTCCGCCTCAGCTCGAGCCAGTCCGGGCTCCTCGACCGCGACAGGCAGCCGCCTCCTGTTCCTCCATCAGCCTCAGCTGCTCTTCACTATATTGCGGCTCGTAAAGATAGCCACGAACATCGGATTCGAGCAGCAGACTTTCAAAATCCTCTTCTTCCATATCATGTATAGTTTCTTCAGTCATTGTCATACTTCCTATCTCCACAGCGCTCGTTAGCTTAGCTTCCAAAAACAAGATGGCGGATATTGATTTCGGTTTCTGCAAGTGAAGTCCCACCCACTGATCTGTAATAGGCCTGTAGGGTGAGTGGGTCCCACACCCTTGAATAATAATGAGCTAATGTTTGTAGTCTATACACTTTTCAATGAAATTTATCTTCCGTCCTATCGTGACGCAAAATGACGATATTTACGTCACGATAGGACGGAAGTAAAACACTTAAATCCTTTTTTCTCCCATCTCATAAAAAAAACAAGCAAAATTCCACCATCATTATAATATATGACTGGGTTTCTAACAATACAAACCTTAATGCAAATGGGTGAAGTGACCCTTTAAAAACGATAACTTATTTGAAGGTGTAAAAAAAACATGTGCACATTGTTTTGAGCAAATGTGTCATGAAGTCACACACAGACCATTTACATATGAATCACAACAACGGTGACAATCAAAACAAAAAAACTTGGGAATCAAGGATGAGTTTTGTCCTATGAAAGCTACCCATCATGCATTGCATCATGATGCTTTTTTTATTGTCACCATTATTGTGAATCATATGCAAAATCTTGATGTCTGTGTGTGACTACATGCTACACTTGCTCAAAATATTGTGTACACATCCTATTTATACACCTCTAAATAAGTGAACTATTAAATGCTATTAGTGCAATATTGCAGTTCCACAAGGTTGGCAGTTATAAATACCAAATACAATACTTTAATCACAAAATTATATGCTCATTTTGTCAAATTAATATCATTATCAACACGAAGCTGATGGCACTTGAATTTACTTTATCTTTGCTTTTTCTGCCATAGCAATATTGTGTTTTACAAACACAGAGATACAGCAGCCAATGAAAAGCTAAAGTAAGAAGAACTGGGACCAAGAGCCCAACTAAAGCAAACACTGATCACTACACTGGTGACACTCCAAATGACACAAATATCAGCATCTAAACCTCTGCTAATTCTCACTAAGATCTTCTGTAGACATCTGACAGAAATAGTTAAATCTGTATGTTATGTCTGTGATTAAGTTCAGCACAAGTGTCTGAGCCAGAAAGTCTTTCCTTCAGATCTGGTTTCTCTCATGATCCAGAGATGTGTGATTTACAGAAGTGTCTTTTATGTTCATGATTTTTGGACAAACACAAACTGAGTTGCTTTTCAATTACATTGAAATAAACATGAGTTTTAATTGAATGCATCCTGACAGTGTTTATTTGGTCCAGAAACAGTATAAATTGTCTAAATGAGACCATAAATGATGTTGAAAATATGTCCACAATGGCCACATTTGAACTAGTTTAACCTTGTAAGAAGGGTCCATGAAAGTCTATATCAGACGTGCAGAACACGTCAACAATAAGACGTCATGAAACGTTACATTCTGGCTCCTCAGGGGACGTCTATTCAACGTCCGACTTTGTGACAAAGACGTTGAAAATACGTCTTTTGGACAATAAATTGTTTAGTGGGTTAATTCGCTGCTATTATGTGCAGTTGAGTGAACAACACAGGTTTACTGTGCGTGTGTCACATAAGGTGGACTTCTGCTGCTTGCAAACGGACTATTTTGAGGAGACAGTGGATTTCCAAATTTGTTGCCCTGATTCCACACGCAATGCACGAATACACTGCAGGCTCACTCTCGCTCGTATCCAAGGTAAATCATCAACACTATCATCCCTTACAAGTGTTTTATTTAACTGAATACATCTCAATAAGCTAAAACGCATGCGCAGGTTACTTTATTTCCTGAACAAGTGCGCACCCGAGTCCGTGTTGGGAATTAAGTGAATCACAAACAGTGTGTTCCTCCCTGCCCGCGTTATTTAACGGGTGGGGACACACACGAGCTCTGTGTCATTTGTTTGGGAGTGGAGCATGCGATCTCAGCCTTTGAGGGGGCTGAGTGCCAACATTGTGAAATGCTACCAAATTTAGCATGCTCTGCTCTCGCCTGTCACTCTGTATGATAGTGGCAGGTTCGCGATTCTCAGGGATCAGGACCCGCGTTTGCAGAGGCAGCGCGGAGAATGCATTCCTGGGGATCGCAGAAGGATCTTTTGGAGGGGTTGGAGACGGGTCCGAGGGCCTTTTCTCCTTCCTTACCCGGAAGATCCAGCGCTATCTCCCCGGTGTCGGAAGCACGCTCTGCGGTTTCTTCCGCCCGGGGAGAGAGCCCTTTTTTCCTTCAATACTCTTCCTCCGAGGAGGTTAAATGTTTGAGTATAGAAAGTGAAAGCACACACACTGTTTAATTAGATTCGCCATCGCTTTCTCCAGCATATGATGAGCTGGTGGAGGTTTTGTCCCGTGCTGTTAGTAAATTAAATATTTAATGGCCAGCTGAGAAAAAGGGACGCTCGTCCTTAAAACAAACTAGACAAGCGTTTCCTTACATCTATCACATTATCTCCACCACGAGGCTTCCCTTTTTTCCCTGATTTACACACTGAATATCTAAATTGTGGAATAAACCGTATTCATTACTACTTTTCAGCCCTCATGTTAATGTTTATTCAAAGTTAGAGGGTTGAAAGATTACGGTTATGATATGATGCCCCAGGCTGAACAGAAATAGAAAACATCAGAAAAATGCTATTTTTCACCTGGTCCAGCATCGTCATTTAAAGCCTCTTCTTTGCCCACTAAGTCTAATACTAAACAAAACTACTTTGGTTTTATGGGTAAAGCTTATACGGCAGCAGGTCAAGCTGGAGAATGTTTATACAAAACTATGGTATTGCTCCAGGCTTATCAGGCTGATCTGCTGGGATCTGGATATAGCGAAAAATGAGCCTTCGGGTCCCTTCGGCGACGCATTCCATGCGTTCGTTGTTAGGTGATGCAAAGATATATATATAAAAAAAAAATATATATAATAAAGTTTCTCCCTCGCCGTGTCCAGCCCCCCTGGCTGCTGGGCGTGAGCAGCCCCAGCCGTCGAGTCATCATATTATGTGCACAGAAAGAGAGTGCTGCGTCTCGTGCACCTCCACGTAGATACTGGAGACAGACACAACCCTCTCAACCGAAGTCTTCTAAGTCAAAGCCGGATCTGAGGACCGTTCTTCGGCGAAGGAGACTTCGGCTCAAAAAATAAAAAGGTCCTGATGTTCATGCATCAGGCCTGTGAGGACAGCCCCGACTGAAGTAGAGCGGTGTACACCTCATTATACGGTGCCCGCTCCATTTCAGGGTCCTCACGAGACCGTTCTGCCAACCCTGTCACCCTTGGTGCTTCAGGGCGCGGCGGTCTCCAGCGAGTCGCTGATGCTATGCTGCGGCACAGCATCGGTTTCGCGCCCTCTGAGGGGGGTTTTAGAGCAGCCAGTTCAGGTAGTTCCTGTCATTATGTTTCAGGCTCCAGGATTAGCTGTCTCGGTAACACCAGAGACCAGCCTCAAGGGGCTGGTTCCCTTAGTAAATTTTCTGGCAGCGTGAAAGCTTCTGCCGAATATTTCTCGTTGGGTCCTGCAGTTTGTAGACAAAGGATACAGAATCCAGTTTGGTTCTCGTCCTCCTCGTTACAACGGGGTGTTGCCCACAGTGGTGCATCCCGAGCAGGCTCTGGTAATGGAAAAGGAGGTAAAGGCCCTGTTAGCAAAGGAAGCTTAGAACAGGTGTACTCACCCGACCGAGAGTCGGGTTTTTACAGCCGTTATTTCATTGTTCCAAAGAAGGATGGAGGGTTGCGTCCCCTTTTTTAGATCTTCATCTGTTAAATCGGTCAGTCAGAAACTAAAAGTTCAAGATGCTGACACTCAAACAGATCGTGACTCAAACCAGATCTGAGGACTGGTTTGTCACGATAGATCTGAAGGACGCTTACTTCCATATCTCCATCCTCCCTCAGCACAGGAAGTTCCTAAGGTTTTCTTTCGGGGGCAAAGAATACCAATATCGGGTTCTTCCTTTCGGCCTAGCTTTATCACCCCGCACGTTCACGAAATGCGTGGATGCAGCTCTAGCCCCTCAGGCTTCAGGGCATACGTATTCTGAACTACATCTACGACTGGCTGATTCTAGCGGAATCGGAGCAGTTGGCGGTTCGGCACCGAGGTGTCGTTCTCGCTCATATGCAGATGTTAGGGGTTGAGGCTCAATACCAAGAAGAGTGTGCTTTCTCCAGTATTGAGAACCACTTTCCTTGGTGTGGTACGGGATTCAGTGACGATGCGGGCCACTCTGTCGCCCGTTCGTGTAGCTGCTATCATAACAGCCACAGAAGAGCTGAGGCTAGGCCAGTCACGCACTGTAAAACAGTTCAAGAGACTGTTGGGTCTTGTCGCAGCAGCATCCAACGGAATTCCTTTTAACATGCTGTACATGAAACCTTTACAGTGCTGGCTCAGGACCAGAGGGTTCTCCCCGAGGGGAAACCGACTTCGTATATCAAGGTCACGCGGCGATGCCTTCGTGCCTTAGATATATGGAGGAAGCACTGGTTCTTAACCCAGGGTCCGGTGTTGGGAGCTCTTTGCCATCGAGCTACTATCTCGACAGATGCTTCCCTCACCGGCTGGGGAGCGGTAATGGAAGGCCGCTCGGTTCAGGGTCTGTGGAAAAGTCATCATCTTTCGTGGCACATAAATTGCCTGGATATGATGGCTGTCTTCAATGCGTTGAGACATTTCCTTCCCGACCTAAGGGGCCATCATGTGCTCGTTCGAACAGACAACACATCAGTGGTCTCTTATCTGAACCATCAGGGGGGTCTGCGGTCGCGTCTGCTTTGCAAATTGGCGCACCAGATCCTCCTGTGGTCTCTGGGGAAGGTACTCTCCCTGAGGGCAGTGTATATTCCTGGGGACCAGAATATAGGAGCAGACATCCTGTCGAGGCAGGAGCTGAGGCCAGGGGACTGGAGACTCCACCCCGAGGCGGTGGAGAAACTCTGTGAGGCATATGGCCAAGCAGAAGTGGATCTGTTTGCGTTTCAGAATACGACGCACTGTCCTCTTTGGTATTCCCTTACGCACACAGCCCCTCTGGGGCTGGATGCTATGGTGCAGACGTGGCCGAGGCTACGTCTGTACGCCTTTCCCCCTGTTGCTCTGCTCCCAGGAGTTCTGGAGCGAGTCCGTCCGTATGGAATAAGCCTACTGCGGTAGCACCATGCTGGCCAAGTCGGATCTGGTTTTCGGACCTGATCCATCTTCTAGACGGTCCTCCATTGGAGATCCCGATCATATTTCACCCTCGTCCAAAAGAGATTTGGAACCTGTGGGTTTGGCCTCTGAGGGGGCCCAACTCATTTAGAGTGGTCTCTCAACTAAGGTTGTTGAGACCATTCTAGCTCCAGAGCTCCCACTACGAGGAAACTATATTCACTATTTCGAGAGTTTTTTCAGGTCTTGGTGTTACCAGCGTCAGTGGAATCCGGTTATCTGTTCAGCAACACAGTATTGGATTTCTGCTATAACGCTTTGTGTCAGGTCTATGTCCTTCCACGCTTAAGGTATACGTGGCGGCCTTTGCAGCTTTCCACGCCATGGTGGATGGTACGTTTTGGGTCGAGACCCCCTGATCACTCGTTTCCTTCGTGGCACCCTGAGGCTTAGGCCTGCAACTTGCTCTAGGGTGCCGGCTTGGGACCTTATAATAGTTTAGGCTTATCTGGGGCTCTTTGAGCCCTTAGATTTGGTCTCAGAGTAGTTCCTTTCTTTTAAGACTATTTCTGCTAGCTATTCGTCCCTATGAGTCAGACCTTCAGGCCCTTTCGGTCCCCAACTGCCTGAGTGCACTGGAGATGGCCAAGGCAATCTTTCCCGGGACATAGATATGTTCCTGAGTTGCCTACCATTATTCCGAGGCCTATTGTGCTGCAGGTTTCTGTCCTCTCCCATTTTTCGGACCAGGAAAAAGCTGACCTCTTGTGCCCAGTGTACCACTGGACACTTATGTGTATCGGACATCCTCATCGAGGAAGTCCGACCTATCTCTGATTTACTTTGGATCACCTAAGAAAGGTCTTCCTGCTTCTAAACAGACGGTCAGTAAGTGGATAGTTGAGGCTATTTCACTTGCATGCGAGTACTCGGACCAGCCTTGTCCTTTGGTGGTCCGAGCTCACTCGACTAGGAGTATGGCGGCTTCTAAAGCCTTACTGTATGGAGTTTCTCTTCAAGATGTCTGTGATGCGGCGGGCTTCCTTTCCCCTCACATTCGTCAGATTTACAGTTTAGACCTGGATGTTGCCCCAGGTTCTCAGGTGCTTAGTGCTTAGTACAACAGACTGACACTCAGGTACTTGGAATTCTGACGCTTTGGGTATTCTCGTTCCCGTAGCGTTTATGACGCATCGCCAGTTCCCTTTCGATAAAGGGAACGTCTCAGGTAACTATTGTAACCATAGTTCCCTGAGAACAGGGAACGAGACGATGCGTCTCCCTGCCATACTTCCTGCATCCCTGCGATCGGCTTGCTTCGGCAAATTTCGAAGCTACTGCCGTTTTGCAGCGGAAGTGCTTTTATCATTTCCTGGTCATGACGTCACCCGCCCGTGACGCTCATTTTCTCTTTCCATTGGACTAAGTTGACATAGATGCTTCAGACGCATTCACGCTGGAGGCGTTCCCGTAGCGTTGATGACGCATCGTCTCCCTGTTCTCAGGGAACTATGGTTACAATAGTAACCTGAGACGTTTTCTTCGTCAACAGCCGCTTGCACCCCTGCTGGTGAGGTCAACTAACAGCTATGGAGATTATCAATCGGTAATCTACTGATATTCCTGCTGGTCCCGGATGTCAAATGTTGAATTTTCTGTCGAATTTGAACCACTGAATTTGTTAAGGGAAATAAAATGGACCGAAAATTGCCTGTCGAATATTATAGGTTGTATTTTTAAAGCTACACTGTAAATTTTTTAGTTTATTCTTAGCTAAAAACACTTAGTTCTTTCAAAATATATGTGCTCATTAATGTATATTTACTTCATTCAAGTAATAAAGTATTCTCGTGAGTGTATAATATGCCATTGAAAATACATACAGGTGAGGGGTTCTAATGTCGGTCGCCATGTTGCCCCTCCATCTTAAAAGTACATAAGCCAAAGAGGGACATACCCGATAATTCAAGCTTTGCCTTTCGCATATCACTTGAAGGAACACTCATGGACGAGGTCGAGCTTGAAGCCATTTTAATCTTGGACTACATTGGCCACCGTAGGAGTTAAAACGAAATCGCAATTGAGAGGAACAGAATCTAATATTCACTGGATGGTCATATACCTTTTCACCGCTAGATGGGGGTAAAAATCACACAGTGTAGCTTTAAACAAATTGAATATTTTGGAAGTGAAATCTGAAAGGTGAAAATGGATCATTGAATTTTTAATAATGAAAATGTGTGTGAAATGTGTTGAATCAAAATATTCGCAGCTTAAATATATGACCTTGTTCAATGTTGAATTTCAGCCCATAAAAATGCAATGCATTAAAATGCAAGCAAGGTTAATGCAATGCATATGAAGAAGTGCAATTCAACAAGCTTTTTTGTTTAAAAAAAATGTGTCATTATTTTACTTCCATAAACATCCCAACATGCAATGCAAGTACGCAACAAATTGGGCTGTGCACGCTAGATATCGGCTTGTTAACAAGATACATTTCTTATGAGATTTAGCAACACAGAAGATGGAAGAAAACAATGAGGAATTGGTCTATAAAAAATGCAAAAATCGGTAAGGAAATGGTTTGGATTTCCACATCAGACATGGTGCAAACAACAGTTATTTGCAAATGTTGCAATAATAAGATTCGCACGTTGGATAGCAACACGACAAATCTTTTAAGCCACCTTTAAAAAAAACACCCGAAAGAATATGCTGACAGTCAAACTGTAAGTGCATCAGGAACAACTTCAGTTTAAACAAACAACTCAAAACAAACAACTTCTAACAAAGTTAGAAAAGGGAACTCCGTATGATAGGACAACTAAACACTGGAAAGATGAAACTGATGAGTGACATTTTACCTGGACATGGATATGATTCTCATAAAAACTGTGGAAAATGATGGCTTCAAAAGACTAAAGTCGTAGATCTGCATTGCCAGTCTCAAATATGTTTCCGCCACGGCCATTCTGTATATCTATATATCTAACACACAGCTGTATTCTGAATGCCGCCGCAAGATGGAATTCAAAATTCAAAATAATATGTTTTTCTCTACAACAGCTGATTTATGGTCTAGCCGCACTTCAGAATCATATTTAAGTCTGACTATTCATTGTATTGATGACTGGAAGTTGTGTAGTGTGTGTCTAGAAAAAACATACTTCCCACAAGACCACACAGGGGTTATTATTGGCACTGACATTTAGTAGATTGTAATAATAAATAATTACTAATTACATTAGGAACACTGAACAGGGTACAATAATGAGATTAGTATAAAATATAAATTGCATTATTATATTTGAATGTTTTGTATTTAAAATCAATTATGCTATTGTAGCACAATCTGTTTGGTTTCAATAAAATATTACAATTGAAAAATATAATAATTTGTAAATAAAATTTACAGTGTGCTCTACGTTAAATCTAATTAACACATTTTAAAATGGGGACATTAGTTTGGTTGTTTTGCGAAACTAGTCTTAAAAACCAACAGGAAAAATATTTGTGATAAAAAATCATAAATCTTTTTCTAAATAAATCGTGATGTGACATTTTTCTATAGAAAAACGATAGAAAAATATAAATAACTGGCGTAAAACCAATATTTAGGATACTGGAATACTGAAATTGTTTTTATAACTGAAGAACTTTGCAACATTAACACTGTTATTTTCCTGTTTATAAGTGTGAAGCTGATTTAAAAAAACAGTCGGGATTGTATAAAGCACAAGCCAATATACATAAATGAGACTTGAAATGAAACGTCACACGGGCACTAATTTATTTATTTATTTTTTTTTTTTGTCCTTTTGGGAGCTTGACTGTGTGCTTTCACTGTACAGAAAATATTCTTTTCAACAATCACATTTGTGTTCCACAGATGATCTGAGTAAATAATGACTGAATTTATTCCTCTAATAAATTTGACCATCGGTGCTCTATGATTGTGTATTTTCAGAAATAACTACTTCCCAGGATGAAGAAAAGTCTGGTAAGATGCAACAGATCTGTTGCTCAGTTTGAGTTGAAAGTGGTCTTATGATATAAAAGCAATGGATGTACAGCAGAGGTGGAAAGTAACAAATTATATTTAATCACGTTACTGTAATTGAGTCGTTTTTTTGTGTACTTCTACTTTTTTAAGTAGTTTTTAAAATCTGTAATTTAATTCGCTACATTTTAAAACATGCGTTACTGAGTAAAAAAAAAAAATGTTTTGGGTGAAAACATCACGCTCCGGAAACTACAGCATTGATTGATTGAAGGGCGGGAGAACAGACGCACTAAAATCATAAAACAATATGGAGAAGGTGACGGACAAGAAAGACAGTGATGCAGACCCAGCTGAACGCGAAATGCTGTCGAAATCTCACTCGCACACATACCGGTATGTGAATCTTGATTTTTTCGATGACCAGGGCTGGTCATATGAAAAAAAATGGAATTTACAGTATAATGCAGATGTCACGTAAAACACAAAGTAGATGTATGGATGAATAAATCGAAAGTAAAGCTGTACAATAAATAAAATTGCGACATGATCTGTGAATATAAAAGCACAAAAGACTGCTATGTAAATATATAATCTGCTTGTTCTGCGTGTCTCTGGGTGAATGAGCTGTGCTGTTTCGTCTACTTACTACATACTCAAGTACTCGACGCGCTCGTGCTGTTTTCAGCATCTCACAAACAATATATAAGTACATGAATACATGAACATTTCCAGAGCTGCTCTGAGAGAATGCCTAATGAGCATTTTCATAATTTTATTTGAGAAAAACCATTGTCAAATACACTGAAACAGGACTTAACATCCTGTCAAAATAAAAGTTCGGTTTTACTAGAAGAAATTATGACAGATATATTACTATTTCAGGCCTACAATAGAATGTACATACTTCTCATAATAATATTAACAACAACAATAATAATACTACAATTTATTTAAACATTATTTAAGGAATATATATTATTTGTCCATGGTTTGAGTAAATTTGAGTAAAATTTTATTGAAGTAATAGTACTTTTACTTGAGTAGAACATTTTTGTACTCTTTCCACCTCTGATGTACAGTATGTGTAAGAGTACTTGTACATGATTTTTCTCCACGAAAATCCCTATGTGTGATTTCAGGTTCCTCTGTGATAGTTGCGGTTCCTGTGGGTTTGATCCTTCTGGCGGTGTGTTTAGTGCTCATGTTGCTCAAAATAAAATACAGCTGTAAACATGGTGAGACACACACACACACACACACACACACACACACACACACACACTCAACTGCACATTTAGTAAATCTGAGTGTGTCGCCCCCTGCTGTTCAGAAATACACATACAGTTAAATTATATCTCATTTTCTCAGTCTCGGAAGTTGCTCTTGTTCACACAGGCATCATTTCATCATCAGACAGAAGAGAGACCGGAGATCATGAAATGGTGAGTTTCAGAACTGAACTGTGCTTCAACATGTCAGATAAGTGGGCATGTTTGCTGTACCTTTGAACTGAGACTTCATGTTTGGGGGATTTTGCTTCTCTTACAGGTTCAAGGCTCAGATCCTTCATCAACTCCTCTCTATTCAACAGTCCAGTTATCCACAATCCCCTCTGATTCACAGAATCCACTTTACTTGACAGTCCAGTCACCCACAATCCCCTCTGATTCACAGAATCCACTTTACTCAACAGTCCAGTCACCCACAATCCCCTCTGACGGGGTCCTTTATGCATCTGTCAGTTTCCAGAACCATGAAGAGTCTCTCAGTGACGCTAAAGTCGCCTTCAGGAAGAACGAGATTCATTCTGATTATGCATCTGTCAAACACAGCAACACACCAAACTACAATTACCATTAGAGTTATTTTTTACTCAAACACAAACCATTTCAGTCACTGAGAATAATAATTGAACCACTTGCAACAATCATTCATTTAATTTCATTGAACGCACAGCAAAATCCACAGAGTTAAATTAACTCTGCTCAGAGAACATGTGGTCCCCACTTTACAGAGTGTTAAAGTTAATGAGATAATAAAGTAAGCGATTAAGTGATGATTGAGCATTAGTGATGAACACCTGCTGTTAACAAGAAGAATCAGTGAAGGGCAGAGAAACACAAGAACTACAACTGACTTCAGCCACAGCCTTAGATGAAATCCGCTGAAGATAAATGAAGACATTAAATCTGTGAAGATCTCAGCAGAGGAGGATAAAACATCTCAAACAGCATTACCAGCTTCACTTACTAGTCAAGTCAACTTTATTTATATAGCACCTTTTACAATACAGATTGTTTCAAAGCAATTCTACAGCGATGCCAGGAAAATAATGCAACAAGTTTGTTTCCAGAAGAAAATAGCATCACAGTCCAGCTTAAGTAAGTTCAGTGATGTTTCATTTTTGTTGTAAAAAGGTTATTCATTTAGTTAATTTATATATATAAAGCTGCTCTAGAGAAAACCGTGATGTCATCGTCAAGCTCTTGTCAGTTCTCATATAATGGTGTCAATGCAGGCAGATCAATAATATTGTTGAATATTAAATTAAATGTCCCCAACTACACAAGCCAAAAACCTAAGTTGAAAAAAGTTGAAAGGCGACAGTGGAACCAAAACCCCATCAGTGACAGAATGGAGAAAAAAACGCTTGGGAGAACCCAGGCTCAGTCGGGGGCCAGTTCTGGCCAATGAACGAATAGTGTATGATTATGATTCAAGCAGCATTATAGGTCAGAAGTCAGATTGGTTTGAAACAATCAGAATATTATCCAGTTCATCTGGTTATATATCGGAGTCACGCCGGTATGGAGACGAGTTTGTTGACGATCAGTGCCGATGGCTGTCGTGTCGATGAGGCCTTCACAGGGGAGAGTCAAGTTGACACAATCTCTGCTGACACTTCAGGGATGCGTTGTGGTCGCGTCTAGTCGCAGGTCCTCCATCTGATCTGGATACGACCCGGATCCGGCTATTACTAACCAGATTGACTTTATTTCTGTCATACATCTACAGAAGCTCTTATTAACAGAATTAACAGAGGTTTAGAGGTTGATGTTTTATTGAAAATGGTTGGTCGCCATTATGGTGATTATTGTTTGCTTTAGTTTTTATGTCCGTTTGTGGTCTTTATTCAATTCAATTCAAGTTTATTTGTATAGCGCTTTTCACAATACACATTGTCTCAAAGCAGCTTTACAGAAAGTGCATTTCAGAAATGTACAAAGAAAATACAGTTAGTTAATCATGTATAAATTTAGGCATAACATATCGCCGGTGTTTAGTCGTCTCTTCACAGGCGTCGAGTAGTCTCTCCACAGGCGTTAAGTCGTCTCATCACAGGTGTTGGGGCATCTGAAGTCTCCGTGAGAGGCTGGATACAAACTGGAGCTGACGAACGCTATTTACCTCGGGACTAGCGTCCCGAGATAACAGCAGAAAGGCAGATGGGAAATAATTAGCATAGCTGATGTTCATAATATTAATGTATTCGAACTGATTCAGAAGTAGTATAAAAGGTAAGCATTAAGTGAATGCTTGGTTAAAGAGATGCGTCTTTAATCTAGTTTTAAACTGGGACAGCGAGTCTGAGTCTCGAACAATATCAGGAAGGCTATTCCAGAGTTTAGGAGATAAATGTGAGAACGCCCTCCCTCCTTTAGTAGACTTAGATATCCTAGGAATGACCAGAAGCCTCGAATTTTGTGATCTTAAAGAGCGCGATGGATTGTAGGGCGATAGAAGGTCTGTTAAATACACAGGAGCTAAACCATTTAGAGCTTTATAAGTCAATAGTAATACTTTGTAATTGATACGGAACTTAATAGGTAACCAGTGTAGAGATGATAAAATTGGTGTTATATGATCATATTTTCTTGATCTAGTAAGAACTCTAGCGGCTGCATTTTGCACTAACTGTAGCTTGTTTATTGAGGATGCAGGACAACCAGCTAATAAAGCATTACAGTAATCTAGTCTCGAGGTCATGAATGCATGAACTAACTTTTCTGCATCTGAAACAGATAGCATGTTACGTAGCTTAGCAATGTTTCTAAGGTGGAAAAAGGCTGTTCTTGTAACATATGAAATATGATTTTCGAAAGTCAAGTTGCGGTCTAGTATAACACCCAGGTCTTTTACTGTAGTGGATAAAGTAACAGGACATCCTTCTAAATTAAAGTTGTATTGTAAGGGATTTTGTGGGTAGTTTTTTGGACCAATAAGTAATACCTCCGTTTTATCTGAATTTAATAGCAGGAAATTACACGTCATCCAGCATTTTATATCTTTTAGACACTCTGTCAAGTTAGATAAGTTAGTGTTTTCATCTGGTCGTGATGAGATATATAATTGAGTGTCATCAGCATAACAGTGAAAATTAATTCCATGTTTTCTTATAATATTACCAAGTGGCAGCATATATATTGAGAATAGCAGAGGGCCTAGGACAGATCCTTGCGGCACTCCATAGTCTACTGATGTTATCTTCGATTTTTCCCCATTTAAACAGACAAAATGGTAACGGTCTGATAAGTACGATCTAAACCAGCTTAATGCCTGTCCCTGAACACCAGTGTAGTTTTGTAGTCGATCTAAGAGTATTTTATGATCTATAGTGTCGAACGCAGCACTAAGATCAAGTAGAACTAGTATTGAGATACAGCCTTGGTCAGAGGCTAAGAGTAAATCATTTGTAATTTTAACTAGCGCAGTTTCTGTGCTATGATGCGGTCTGAATCCCGACTGAAATTTTTCATAGATATCATTTTCTTGCAAGAAAGAGCACAATTGAGCGGACACAATTTTTTCTAGTATTTTAGACATAAATGGAAGATTTGAGATGGGTCTGTAATTTGCTAGGTTATTTGGATCTAATTGCGTTTTTTTAATGAGAGGTTTTATTACTGCCAGCTTGAATATTTTTGGAACATGACCTAAAAATAAAGACGAGTTAATAATATTGAGAAGAGGCTCTTCCACTACAGGTAACACTTCTTTAAGTAGTTTAGTGGGTATTGGATCTAATAAACATGTTGTTGGTTTAGATGCAATGATCAGTTTATTTAGCTCTTCCTGTCCTATAGTTGCAAAGCGGTGTAGTTGTTCTAGAGGGGCCATAATTGAGGCCGAGTCATAAGACACCATAGAGGATTGTACATTTACAATTGTGTTTCGGATGCTTTCTATTTTCTCATTGAAGTAATTCATAAAATCATTACTACTATATTGTAACGGAATATTTTGCTCTGGAGATGTCTGATTATTTGTTAGTCTAGCCACGGTGTTAAATAAAAACCTTGGATTATTTTGGTTCTTTTCTATTAGTTTGCGGATATGCTCAGCCCTGGCTGATTTTAGAGCCCTTTTATATCTAGTGTACTAGAGAAAATGTTGCTCATACTGCTAGTCATTTCCTCTAGTTCATCTGTTTGTTTGGGTTCACTGAGCAGCTGAGATAGATCAGGTAAGCTATTTGAGAATCTATCTATAGTGGTTGGAAGGATTGTTCTGCCTGGTCTATAACGTGGTGCAACATGACAAATTTCAGCAGTGCGTATTATGCAAGTTACCATGTAATGATCAGTGAGATCGTCACTTTGCGGTATAATATCTATATCGGTTGGATCGCTTCCATATGATATAATTAAATCTAGTGTATGATTTAGACGATGAGTGGGACCACTGACGTTTTGCTTCACCCCAAAAGAGTTTAATAAATCTTTAAACGCAACCCCTAACGGATCATTTGTGTTATCTACGTGTATGTTAAAGTCGCCAACAATTATTGCTTTATCGACATTGACCAATAGGTCTGAGAGAAAGTCTGCAAAATCTTTTAGGAAATCAGCATATGGCCCTGGAGGTCTATATACGGTAGCCAAGGCTAGCGATAATAAGGATTTCTTTCTTACATCTAAGAGCGTAACATTTAGCACAAGTACTTCAAACGAATTAAACCTATGACAAGTTTTCTGAGTAACATTAAGAATATCTCTATAGATTGTTGCAACACCGCCGCCACGACCGATCAGACGGGGCTCATGCTTATAACAGTATCCTGGTGGAGTAGACTCATTTAGACCGAAATAATCAGTTGGTTTAAGCCAGGTTTCAGTTAGGCACAGAACATCGAAATTATTATCTGTGACCATTTCATTTACAATAACCGCCTTAGGTGTGAGCGATCTAATGTTTAGAAGACCTAGCTTTAGAAATTGTTTTTGTTCACTGATATTTAGATTTTCTGGTTTAATTACAATAATATTCTTGCTAGATCTTACAGTAGATTTGTTGTTTGGCTTCACTAAGCGAGGAATAGACACAGTTTCTATATAATGTTCTACATTGGTACTTATATCAATTAAGTTGGGACAGCAAAGACTATGATTTGGACTTTGACTTACTAGTCAGATGGTCTGTAGCGTCTTGGAGATGTTGTCCGACAGAACAGCCGCTCCGACTCTGCTGGGGTGCAGACCATCAGGACGGAAGAGCCTAGGTCGCTCCCAAAACAGATTCCAATTATTTACAAAGAGCAGTTTCTGTTCATTACACCATGACATTAACCATTCATTTAAAGCAAATAATCTACTGAACCTTTATTGTCCAAGTCGGTACGTGGGAAGCGGTCCAGACACGACGATCGTTGCTCTAGGCGATATGCTGCGTACCGTCTTGATCAGGCTCCTGTAGTCCTTCTTCAGAACCTCCGTCTGCCGCAGCCTGATGTCATTCGTCCCCGCGTGCAGCACGACAGCTCCGACGCGCTCGTCACCGTTCAGGATCTCGGGAACCTGCGCAGCGACATCAAGAACACGAGCACCAGGAAAGCAGTGAGTGCGCACCTTACCTTTACCCGAGGTAGCACGGACATGACGGACCATGGAAGTGCCGATGATCACGGCGTCGTCGCGTTCTGACTCGCAAAGAGGGGAGAAGCGGTTCCGGGTGGAGATCTCGAAGACCGGGAGGGGCGGAGAGGTTCTTGCTCTGGTCCTGGCTCGTGTCGTGACCCAGGGTGCAGGAGTGATTGAAGGCAGAGATGATCGCGTCCTCCTGGGCAGAGAAACGCACAGAGTAGACGAAGTCAGAGTCAAAGTCAAAAAGTTACTAACCACTGACTTGTGAGCATCGGCGCGTGATGTTTCAAGCGCTGATCGCCGATCTCGCAGCTCGGCTTGCTTCTCCAGCAGAACACGAATCTGCTTCTCCACCGACTCCAGCTCCAATCGTACCGAAATCAGCTCGAATGTGTCCTCACCTGCACTCAGAGGTAACGTTAGACACACATCCGATATGTTCGCCATTATAACAGATGAACAGTAAATTAGTAGTGATACTACCAATATCACTACTATTTTAGGACTGAAATGATGGATATAACCCGTATCCTTTCAGAGAAACGGGTGTAAAATGAGACGCTCGATAGGCGCGAGGCCACGCCTGAAATGCTAGCGGGCTAAAGGCTAGTAGCCGAGATTCGGAAAGTTGGATCTAAGTAGCGATATCAAAGCAATCCGATTGTTTTTTTATAAGGAATAGTATCGAGGATTAGTTCACATGATATAAAAATAGAAAGTGCCTGTTTATAATTGAGTGGTAAAGAAGAAAATCAAGGATTAATGAATCAATTCGACGGAGCTACAAACACAAACACAGACCGCACGCGCATGCGCTTATGCCCCGTTGATGCGGGCTCTATATCTTTATATTGTTACAAATTATATCACCTGATTTTTGTTTCTGATTTTCTTTTAAACAAATTGTAATGATTATGCTTGTGTTCTGCTTTGATTTAGTGATATGTTTTTATTGTTCTCATATATCATTTTCAATAAAAGTTTGTGCTGAATAAATTTATATGCAAGCAATCCTGCAGCCATTTTCATTTATCACTCTGGTATCCAGATTTAAAGGTTCATTGGTGTGACTTTTCTGCTGACTACCATTTTTCAAATCTGCTGTCTTTAATGATTGAAAACAACTGTATAAACTATAAACTCTCTAGCCCTGTAACAGCACTGCACCATTGTGACGTATTAATAACAGAAACAGACTTTAAAGATTACAGTAAAGAACTGTAAATTCACAGCTGCTCTTGTTTTTCTGCTTTTACATGTGTGCTGTATACTTTTACAAAGGGGTTTACGATCTTTGATGAATGTAAAAACAAGAAGACTTCTCGACATGATCTCCACGTCTGAACGTCCCCAAAGGGGAAGATGAGAAGGGCCTGATCTCGTGATCTCTTTTAAAGCATGAAGATCTCTCGTCCTCATCAATGAGGAGTTGTTCCTTTGGAGGGAAACTTTACGATCATTTGTGTGTTTTGCATACGTTTGATGGAGGAACTATTAAAGAGTCTGATAATACTAACATGCTGCATATATTGACATATAATGTAAATGATCATTGTACATATGTGATCTTAAGTAAATAAGGCTAAAACATTTATTCAAAGGGTTTAGATGAATACTTTTGCTAAACACTATGAAGGCACATACTGTATGATTGCATAGGAAAATTGGACACAGATTAGAGCTCTACCTCATGGTCTGCTTGTTGGGGAAAATAAAAAAATAAAACGGTTGAACTCTTGACAAACATCTTAGCTTGATCTTTCACCTCAAGAAGCCAAATATTTCTGTGTAAAAAGTGTTATACAATCAAAACAGTCAGTCAGTGATAGAAACTTTGCAGCTTTTACACAACAGTGACCTGTAGATGTTGCCAGCTGCTTTTCATAAAGAATAAAACTGTGGCAATATGATAGTTTGACAAGAGAAATTTAAACTTTACACCATGGGAGAGAATTGCCTATACGGGCTACCAATCTTAAAATCTACACCTCTAAGATACCCGACTACGCCACCCCAGAGGCAAATTTACCGGGGAATCTCCTTTTATAAGAATCAATAAAGCACACAGGTTTGATTACGGCTGATTTAGGACTCGAAACAGAGGTGAAATATAAAAAGACATATCAGAACCTGATGACATAAAAAAGTTAATTAAAGCCAACATATTTATTTGAGTGTGTTGAGTGGAATTCCTTTGATGAGGCTAGAGAGGGTAGCGAGGGGGGAGGGGGGGGGGGGGGTTGTACGATGGTCTCAGGAGAATATCGCTGCAGTCCACACTCTCAGGGTGTTAAAGTCACCATTACGGAGATCAGTGTTTGCTTTAGTTGGGCTCTTTACCTTTACATTTTTAACTTTATGATTAGTTTGGATTAGATTGGTTGCAATACGTGAGTTATCACAGCCAGATGAACAAAGACAAAGTGATCTGATGGTGTTGGTTATGTTATAACATAATCATCATTTGGACTTGATCACTAAAGTAATTAAGATCCTTATTTTCGACTAAGATTAATATTGTTGATTACAGCATCACTGTGATTCTACATAAAAAATCCAGAATTTTCAATATAATACAAAGGATTTTCTAAAAGTTTTCACAAAATAAATAATAAAATGTCTTCCATTTAGGCACACACAGACATCAAGATTCAATCTATGCATATAGATTGAGGGGCGGCAGTGGCTCAGTGGTTCATGTAGATTGTCTACAAATCGAAAGGTTGGTGGTTCAATCCCCGGTTCCACCTGACCAAGTGTCGAGGTGTCCATGAGCAAGACACCTAACCCCAACTGCTCCCGACGAGCTGGATGGCGCCTTGTACGGCTGACACCGCCGTCGGTGTATGAATGTGTGAGTGAATGGGTGAATGAGAGGCAAAATGTAAAGCGCTTTGGTGGCCATTGGGTCTATGAAAGCGCTACATAAATGCAGTCCATTTACCATTTTACCATTTATATCAACAATGGTGATGACCAGATTATTCAATTAGGAAATTCAGATTCAGATCATAATTTATTCATACTGCAATGCATGAATGGAGCCATTAATGAGTTTTGATTGGTGACACCCAGAATGCACGGCAACATGCTTTATTATTGTCACCATTGGTGAGATTCACAGTCTGATTATTGATATCTGTGTTTCTAAATAAAATTATTTTAAAATTATTTTGATTAGAGCAACCTTTATTAAATATTTTGGATTATACTGAAATCCTATGCTGTTGAATCTTAAACTATCTCAATGCTGAAACTATCTCAATAAGTTTAGTTTTTCAGACCACAACATGATCAAATCCCTAGTTGCTTTGTTCATCTGGCAGTTATAACTCAATAACAGCAGACAAACAAAATCTTAGGTTAAAGATATATGGGTCAAGAGCCCAACTAAAGCAAACACTGATCATCATAATGGTGACTTAAAATGTGTGTTTTTCTCCTTCAGTATTCTGCTTGTTAACATCAGGTGTCTTCAATAATGCTCAATCATCACTCAATTAATCACTTAATTATCTCATTAACTTTAACACTATTGAGTGTTACGTTAACACCCTGAGAGTGTGGACTCATATAAACACTGAGCAGTGTTAATTTAACACTGGGGATTTTGCTGTGTGGTCGTAAACGGGTGTCAGAACACAATCTCATCCTAGACATTTTGGCGCTGAGCTGGTTAATTATTAGACAGAGTCAAGGTCTGCAAGTTTAAGGGAACTTAGCAAAAATGTTTTCATTGCGTTCACAATGAAAGAATCATGATTCTTGTCCATATTCATGTCCCATGATTATACCCCAGGTCCTACAAAGTAGATAAAAAAAATGTTCAATAATATTAATTTGGCATGATGTGGTATCCAAAAGTTGATCCACGTGATGAAACGATTCCTATGTGAACAAGAGTATAGAAAACTGTGTGTGTATTTCTGAACAGCAGAGGACGACAAACTCAGATTTACTACATGTACAGTATTGTGTGTCGGTGTGTGTGTGAGAGAGAGAGTTTCTAATGAGGCTTTAGTTGCTTGTTTTGGCCCTTGGGCGGCTCACTCCTGTTTGCTAGATCTTGGCCACAAGCAGGCCATAGTAATGCCACATGTCAGCCAAGAGCAAAGAAATAAAGCAGAACTGGACCTTATCTGAGCCACAAAATCTGTGTATATTAAACATGGAGTCATTTCAGCCTTAATAAAGCCTGTTAACAAGCAGAATCACTGAAGGAAAGAAAGAGACGAACAGAAACACAAGAACTAACTGACTTCAGCCGCAGTCTTAGATGAAATCAACTGAAGAGAAAAGCAGAACATTAAATCTGTAGATCTCAGCAGAGGAGGATTAAACAAGGTCATTCCACGCTGCATGTGGGCCAGATCATCTTTCAACGTGTGCCGGACGTGGGACGTCAAAATGTTGCTATGTGGGATAAAATATCATGCTCAAGACCATAAACAGAAGATGTGGTTAGAAACTGTTGGAGACCACGCAGCACTACTAGGGCTAAAAACCACAAGATCATCTGCATACATAATGTGGCACTAATATTTTCCCAACCATAACCAGTTTTACAGGCATTCAGGCATTTAGATAAGTCATCCATGTAAAGATTAAAAAGAAAATGGGACCAAATTCCTCCCTGTCACACACCATTGCTAACCCCAACAGGTGCAGAAACTTGAATGCCCCATTTTATTCGCATCATCTGGTGGGCAAACCAATTCTCACAGGTTCAGAAAGTAAAAGTCCTCCTCAGTATTTTGTTCCAATTACCTGGATTTGTTTATTAGAAGTTTTTTCAGTCAGGAGATAGAAACCAGCTGAAATCAACTGTCAAATATAAACATATGACAGGACTTCTACTTTCTGACCCCTGAACTATACACCTCTGTAAAACACATTCATTATGGCAAAAAAATCAGAGAGAAAATGTGATCAGCTGTTGTTGGCTATTCATTGATGATGACATAATCGTCAAATGTTGGCCCACTGATCTCATAAAGAGACTTATCTTTGATTATATTTGGAATGCTTAAAACATATCGTATGTTTATGAGTATAATAGCTCTGTGATCCAACAATATGCCAACAATGAAGATTATACAACCATTATCAGGTAACCATCATCACCTGATCTCATTTCTCTTTTGCTTTCTTTGCTGCTGTAAATGTGTTTGACAAACACACTGTCATAACAGTCAAAAGAAATAAAATATATTATTAGAGTTATTAGCCCAAGTAATGGAAACACTGATCACCGTTATGGTGACTTCAAATGAAACAGAGTTAAACCTCTGTTACTTCTCAATAAAAACTTGTGTAGAAGTCTGACAGAAATAAAGTCAGTCTGGTTAGTAATAAGTGAAGCTGGTAATGCTGTTTGTGGAGTTGTTTAATCCTCCTCTGCTGAGATCTTCAGATTTAATGTCTTCTTTTCTCTTCAGTTGATTTCATCTAAGACTGTGCCTGAAGTCAGTTGTAGTTCTTGTGTTTCTGCTCATCTCTTTTTCTGCTCTCTTCTTTCCTTTAGTCATTCTGCTTGTTAACAGGCTTTATTAAGGCTGAAATTACTTTACTCTTGGCTGGCATGTGGCATTGTTATGTAGAGGTGTAAAGTCCAGGTTCAGATTCCAAGAACACAGGATGAGATGTTACTATCCTTTGTGCAAGTGCTTCCAAGAGTTCATGAAACAGTTAGCCTAATGAAATTGGGGAACACATCGTGAAATTTGGGGAGCGCATCGTCAGTAGTGTACCTTTGGTTCCTAGGGTGTTTCGGCCTTTCACACTATACACCCTCCCCACAGGCGGCCAGCGACAGGGTGATCAATCCTACGCTTGCGTCCCATTCCCAATTAGTCATAGGAGTTGCCTTGTTGTTGATAGCCAACATCCCATGGGACTATGCATGGCAGGGGCATCCTCCTCCCTGAGTCAAGCATTGTTGACCGCATACCTCCTGGCTTCCTCCCTCCCTCCTCCCTCTCACTTCGGGGCCCAGCTGGGGTCTTTCCTCTTCATCCAGAGCCACTGACTGCTACCTTCTGCCGCCTCCGATACAGCTCTGATTGCCGAACGCTGGCTCTGGCCCTTTATTCCTAGGTCTTTAAGCAGTCTGGTTGTAGATGTTGCCACAAAACCTCTGCAGCCCACCTCCACTGGTCGGACTTCTGTGTTCCAACCATGATGCCATGCTTCGGAAGCTAGATCGTCATAGCGCATATGTTTTCGCTCATAAGCCTCACCTACTGAGTCCTCCCAGGGTACTGTGAGCTCAATAATGAAGACCTTTTTGAGTGAACTGGACCAGAGCACCATGTCAGGTCTTAGGGAGGTGGTTACGATCTCCGGAGGAAACACAAGTTGCCGACCAATGACAGCTAGCAGTTTCCGGTCGCGGACGAAGCGCAGCTGGTCTCGCTCTGATGGTGTAGAGCTGCTCTTCGGTGGTTTTGCCCCTTCACGGACAAAAGTCGTCCGTAAGGGGTGTGATGCTGCTGGGGGTGGTAAGGAGTTGGTTGCGGCTCGTTTGTCCTCCAGGGCTGACGCGAGGTTTTTTAGGACTTGGTTATGACGCCAAGTGTAGCGTCCTTGGGTGAGGCTTGTTTTACACCCTGTGAGAATATGTCTGAGGTTGGCTGGCTTGGAACAGAGGGCACAGTCCGGATCTTCACCGTACCATTGGTGAAGATTAACTGGTGTTGGAAGGACGTCATACGTTGCTCTGATGGAAAAGCTCAACCGCCTCGCTTCCATGGCCCACAGATCCTTCCAGCTAATCTTCCTCTTCTCCACACTGTCCCATCGAGTCCACTGTCCCTGTTTGGCAAGAGAGACTGCCTTGGCCCACATTGCAGCCTCCTCCTGATGGCGTACCTCCTGCACTACCATCTGCCGCCGCTCTGTTGCAGTGGCCTTACTCCAAACAGCACGGCTAGTTAACCCAAGGCCTCCTCTCCCTTGCTGAACATGACCCACAATATCAGCATGTCTGAGGGCTGCTGTTGCCTCCTGGACTGCTTTTCCTGGCCTCCATTTACGGCCAGTTGCCAAGGTTGGTGCGTTGTTACTCACCACTGGGTCTCGAGATTCATTCAGTGTCATCTGGAGCCTGGTTTTGCACACTTGAATTCCTCTGTTAGACTGGTGAGGGGCAGCTTGAGGACACCATCTCCATAGAGGCCTATGGAGGTAAGGCATCGTGGAACTCCGAGCCACTTCTTTAAATAGCCTGTGACTCCTCTTTCCATCTTCTCAACTATTGAGATTGGAACCTCATACACTACTAGCGGCCACAACACCCGGGGTAGGAGACCAAACTGTAGACACCAGGCCTTTAACTTTCCAGGTAGCTGGGTGTTGTCGATGGACTGTAGGCTACTACTGATGTCTTTGCGCAGCTGTTGCACCTGGTCTTTGTCCTTCAGGTTTGCATCATACCACCTTCCAAGGCTTTTTACTGGCTGCTCAGACACTGTTGGGATTTGGTCATCTCCGATGAAGAATTTCAGGTCAGAGAGTACTCCCTTCACAATCGAGATGCTGCGCGATTTAGATGGTTTAATCTTCATACGGGCCCAGCTGATGTTCTCCTCCAGTTTTCTGAGCAATCTCCTGGTGCATGGAACAGTGGTGGTCAATGTTGTAATGTCGTCCATGTAGGCTCTAAGTGGAGGGAGACGAAAGCCAGAGTCAACTCGCTGTCCACCAGCAACCCATTTTGAGGATCTGATGATAACCTCCATTGCCATTATGAATGCTAATGGAGAAATTGTACATCCCGCCATTATACCTACATTCAGGCATTGCCATGAGGTAGTGAACTCTGAGGTGGTGAAACAGAACTGCAGATCCTGGAAATACTCCTTCACCAGGGTTGTGATGGTGTCCGGTATGTGGAAAAATCTGAAGGCAGACCAAAGGAGTTCATGGGGCACAGACCCAAATGCATTGGCAAGGTCGAGGAAAACTACATGGAGGTCCCTTTTCTCCACTTTGGCCATTTGGATCTGGTGACAGATCATGCTGGAATGTTCCAAGCAGCCAGAGAACCCTGATATTCCTGCCTTCTGTACAGATGTATCAACGTATGCATTCCTTTGCAGGAACACGGCCATCCTCTGGGCAATGACCCTAAAGAAGATTTTACCCTCGGCATTCAGTAAGGAAATTGGGCGGAATTGGCTGATGTTCACTGCATCCTTCTCCTTAGGGATCAGGACCCCGCCTGCCCTACGCCACACTTTGGGTATTATTTTCTTTTGCCAAGCCGTTCTCATAAGCCTCCAGAGGAATCTCAGGACGTCTGGTGCATTCTTATACACTTTGTAAGGGACTCCGTTTGGCCCCGGGGCTGATGTTGATCTTGCCCGTCGAACTATGTTTTCCACCTCTTTCCATGTCGGAGGAGTGGTCTCAATATGATGTTCGGGGGGTTCAATGGGTGGGATATCTGATGGGATGGCCAGATGTTCATGGCGCTTTGAGTCAAAGTTTGTTATTCTCAGGTGCTCCTCTAGGTCTTTCTTTGTTGTTTTTAGAGCTCCACTTTTTTCCTTCGTGAAGAGACTTTTAAGGAATTTGAAGGGATCTTTATAGAATCGAGTTCTAGTTTGCTCTTTCTTCCTTCTGCGCTTCCGTAGGTTCTCTGCTCTACGGAGGGATGCCAACCGGGTTTTAATGTCAGCCTGAAGTGCCTCTATGCCCTCCTTTTCCAACTCCGAGCCCTTCTTCCACTGTTTCTTAAGCCGTCTCCTTTCTTGAACGAGGCGCTTGAGTTCTTGTTGACTCCTGGAAACTGGTGGGGTTGAAACCTTTCTCCCGCCTTTTGCCTCTTGCACTCCAAAACTTTCTACCCCGTACTCATAAATGATGTCCCCCATCCTTTCCAACTTCTTCTCCACCGTGCCTCGAAGTTTCCCGAGGATCAAGGTAAGGTCAGTATTCACTGTTTCCCACAACTTCTTGTCACTGGCGCCAGGCCACTTCACATACAATCTGTGCCCTGGCAGTCTCCTCTCGACTGCGGGTCTGGGAGGCTGGGTGAGTTCCACTCCTGTTGTTGGATCCACCTCAGTTGTTACTTCGGTGCTTGAGTTTGCATCCTCCATGACAGTGGTACTGATGCACTGCAAGCTATGGTTTGCGTCCAGTTGCTGTGCTTCATTCGACTGATTTGATCGCTTTCGCAGAAAGTGATCAATGCGAGGCCTCTGTCTCTCTATACCCAAACACCCCTTCTTCCCCTGGTGGATCCTCAACCCATGGTGTGATGTAGCTTTCCTCCAACCACAGACACATACCTGCATTTGTTTGTGGCCCACCGTTACAGCGGAACTTGTGACAGTTGTTGTGGTGTTCTCTTGTGCTGTGCTCTCATTACTCGTAGTCGTTTCCAGTCCTGTCGTTATCATGTTGTCAGTCAATGAGTCATCTTCCGCCCCCGCTCTCGCAGACTCTAGGGGTATTCTTATATGTTGCCTTTCTGTAGCTAAAGCGGGTGTTTCCAACATACTGCGAAGCATGGGAAACTACAGAAATGGGAAGCTAACCCATCACTGTCCCAATGGGGTCTATTCCCTCCGGTCAGCCGTCTCTCCGTGCTGCCACAAGGACTTTCCCCTGTTGTCAGCTGATCTTTCTCAGTAGTCACTGGACAAGTCCAGATATTCAGATTCCAAGAACACAGGATGAGATGTTACTATCCTTTGTGCAAGCGCTTCCAAGAGTTCATGAAACAGTTAGCCTAATGAAATTGGGGAACACATCGTGAAATTTGGGGAGCGCATCGTCAGTAGTGTACATTTGGTTCCTAGGGTGTTTCGGCCTTTCACACTATACACCCTCCCCACAGGCGGCCAGCGACAGGGTGATCAATCCTACGCTTGCGTCCCATTCCCAATTAGTCATAGGAGTTGCCTTGTTGTTGATAGCCAACATCCCATGGGACTATGCATGGCAGGGGCATCCTCCTCCCTCAGTCAAGCATTGTTGACCGCATACCTCCTGGCCCTCTCACTTCGGGGCCCAGCTGGGGTCTTTCCTCTTCATCCAGAGCCAGTAAAAAATCCAGAGAAAGTAAAAGTCTTCCTCAGTATTTTGTTCCAATCACATGGATTTGCTTATTAGCAGTTTTTCAGTCAGGAGACAGAAATCAGCTGAAATCATGGGTTCATGGGTGGAATAAAAACATGGCAGGACTTCTACTTTTTCTCTACTTCTACTCTACTTCTATACACCTCTGCACAAAACAAGCTACTAAAAAGTCGGAACAAAAACAACAGCAAAAAATAATCGCTGATAGTAATAATAAAATAAAATATTATGACAATTCAGCATAATTTATTCATGCTGCAATGCATGCTGGGAGATATTGTTTAATTTTAATTGATGGATCCCATCATGCACTGCACTTTTATCATCACCGTTGTTGAGATCCATATGGTGATTCTTGATCTCTGTGTGTGTCTTTCAGCTACAAAAGTTCAAACCTTTATTGTTGTTAACAGGTTTTCATCCAGGAGATAGAATTAGTTGTGAATGTGAATGTGTCATATACATATGGCATTTTACTTGCTGACCCCTGGACTATACACCTCTTGAAAAGGGACACACTGTACTTTTTGTCCAAAGAGGTCTGAAACATACTTATTTGTTGTCTCTTGACATTATGTAAATTGTGTTTGTGTTTTTAGATCAGTTTTTAAAGAGACTTTGGACTTATAATGTCTCAGGCCAATCAGATAAGTTTTTTATGGGTTAACTTGGCAACAAGTTGATCATAGTTTGTGCAAAATTATCATTTAATCTCTTCCTCCTCGATTAATTTGTCATTATCAACTCATTTACTGGCAGAGGTGGGTAATCCAGGGGTTCAAAGAGTAAAAGTCCTGCCATATGTGTATTCCACCCATGAACTCAGTCAGCTGATTTCACTAATAGTTCTGTCTCCTGTCTGAATTAGCAAATCCAGGTAATTGGAACAAAATACTGAGGAGGACTTTTACTTTCTGAACCTGGACTTTACACCTCTGCATAGCAATACCACATGCCAGCCAAGAGTAAATAAATAAACCAGAACTGGACCAGAAAATCTGTGTATATTAAATATGGAGTAATTTCAGACACAGTCTTAGATGAAATCAACTGAAGAGAAAAGAAGACATTAAATCTGTAGATCTCAGCAGAAGATGATTAAACAACTCCACAAACAGCATTACCAGCTTCACTTATTACTAACCAGACTGACTTTTTTCTGTCACACGTCTACAGAAGCTTTATTGAGAATTATTTTATTGAGAACAGGTTTAACTCTTTTTTTTTTTCATTTGAAGTCACCATAACAATGATTAGTGTTTCCATTAGTTGTTAATGGAAGTTAACAAGTTCCTGGAGTTTCCTGCAAATTAGTTCAAATCGCCTAGAATCTAGAGCGAGCAAGGGCGCGCATGTGAGATGGAAGAGATGCTGTGCTCCAAACCGTATAGCGCGCACGACAGAGAGAGCGAGAGACCTTGTGTGTCTGCCTCATGAAGTGCATGTAAGACAGAGAGTCAGGCACCGAAATTTTCGTTCTTATTTGGTCTCGTTACTACTGTTTACGTCGGAACCGGTTCCCTATTGGCACAGAGTTTCGGTACCCAACCCTAGTCTGGTTAGTAATAAGTGAAGCTGGTAATGCTGTTTGTGAAGTTGTTTAATCCTCCTCTGCTGAGATCTTCACAGATTTAATTTCTTCTTTTCTCTTCAGTTGAGTCTGAAGTCAGTTGTAGTTCTTGTGTTTCTGCTCGTCTCTTTTTCTGTTCTCTCAGGAGGTGTAAGGTCCAGGTTCAGAAAGTAAAAGTCCTCCTCAGTATTTTGTTCCAATCACCTGGATTTACTAATTAGCAGTTTTTCAGCCAGGAGATAGAAATCAGCTGAGTGAGATCATGGGTGGAATAAACATATGGCAGGACTTTTACTTTCTGACAACTGGACTATACACCTCTGCACCCTCTGTGTGTGAACGGGCCTTAAATAGGCTCTCCTATCAAAGACAAATACATATACAAGAACTATAAAGTAAATAATGTGTGATCAGCACTTCCTGAATGTGTTTCCAGCAGCAGTTGCTCTGATCCGGCTCATTCCCCTTCACTACAGTTCAATGTTTGTCTGAGACACACCCTTATAGTTTAATGACAACTTTCTTCATGTATTACAGTGGGTTGAGCTGCTGGATCTATAAAATCTGTTCGCAGTTCTACAGATCGTTATTCCCTCCTTGTAGTATTCTTAGCACTATATACTACACTCCTCATCTGAGCTTCAAACAACCCACAAAAATAAGACTAAAGAGAAGATGCCACGATCTGGAAAGAACAAAAAAACTCTTTCTGATCTCAGGAAAAATCTTCAAGATCTAAAAAAGTCATATGAAGACATTGAAGGTAAGGAAAGACGTACACAACTCATGGTCATGATAATGTGTATATATAATTTACTGAATTTCATGTGATACATATATCTCCTGCTTCTATATTTGTGTTTAGAGTAATATGCATATGTTATTTACAAACCAGGGAGAAAAAAGTTCAGCACAATATATACAAATAAATGTATTTTTTTCTTTGGCCTGCAACTTGACTTAACTTGACTTGAGATGACAAGAAATACAGTGAACGCAATAGATTTGACAAGGATAGAAAAGAAGTTGTTTACAAGAAAGACTCCTAAACTGTAACAAGTAAAGAGTTCTTAATTCATTTTTAACGTCTGTCTGTTATTCAGATATTTTTGTTTAAATGTTACTCATTTTAAATGGTTGACTTTTAAGGAATTAATTTGATTAATTCTTACTCAATTCTAATTTGTTACATTTAATTAATAATATTACTTGTAACCTGTTGCCACAATTTTATTGAGTAGATATAGTGTATTACTTTTTACAGTGAAACGCTTTAACTACTTCCTAAAAATAGTCCCATAGCTAAAATATGAAAGGTGCTATATGTCATTTTTAGCGGCCTCTAGTGGTGATGTTTCAGATTGCAACAAGAGCGCTCGTGCGTGTGTGCGTGTGTACGTGTGCGATCTCAAGAGCGAGCATTCACTACCGGCCACACGGAGACTTTCAACGCAACGGCGAAAGCATCACACAACATGCTGGAAACTCATGTAAACTCCCACTGCAACATTACAATAATAGGCTACTTTTATCAGCTTGACGTTAAACTAATGCTCCATGCTCGTACCATGATAACGTTACATTGACTGCATTTAGCCGACATGTGATGTTATCTAGCATACGGCATTTCACTAACTATTCGTGTTTCTTTCACAATCAGCAATGTTAACATATGTGAATGTATAATATGATAACGAAAACGGTGAACTTGACTGAACAATGTCAGTGTAACAGTAAGACAGTAGGAAGTAACATTACTGTACTGAACGAGTCTGGAAATGTTTATTATAAACAATATGATAGTAGCGGATGAGTAATGTTAGACAGTAGATCTAGTAGCCTACATAAAATAAGGTACATCCTAAAGCACCTACTACTTATCCTGGAATAGTCTTTTGTATGCATTTCATAACTCATGTAGTTTACCTTGCTATTTCATTAGAGTTTACTAATAATTCAAAAGCTCTGCCGATGTCAGAATCACGTTTGGCCTGACGAGCTTCAGCTGATAAAACTATGTTTTGTTTTTTATATTTGTGGAGTTTGTGTTGGAGTGTGTGTTGTGCTGGAGGCAGGTCGTGTGGTTTTATCAGACTCATGTTCGCTGCAGTGCCGTCGGTCGCATAGACTGTATATAAGGAGAGAGGCTCGGGAGCGCGCATGCACGTCACATCAGCTGGATTTTGCGGTAAATCCGACCCGGAGACTTCACATATAAATATGAATATTGGCCTTCGGAGGTAATAGCAAAACCCGACAAGTGGATCATTGTAATGTGTGATTGCAACCCCTTCACACACAGGCAATAAAAAAAGGATTCATTTTAGAAGAAAAGCTACATAGAGCACCTTTAAATTAGAAAACTTAGAAACGTTTATATTAGCGCTAAAAATAACACAAATATAAGCTACACTTTTTTGGAATACACATCCACTATAAATGCATTTTTTTTTTTTTTTTCAAATTGAGAAAAATGTGATATATTTCCTTTCGATACGGTACACTCACACTGCATTAGTGTTTTCTGATGCTTATGAGGATAACTCAGTCTTTCTCAGAATAATGAAGCCTGATTGGTTCACGTCTGTGTAACTGCACAGAAAAATGGTTTTTCAGTGTGGCTGCGGGGCTGACTGTCTATTTAAGTCGAGCTAAAAGCCATTTTAGTCTGAATTTTCTCCTTAAAGCACGAAGTTTATCTTGCTCACCCCGAAGATAAGAAGTCTGCAGCTCACTGAAGAACGAGCATCAAGCAGCAGAATAAGGGCACGTCTCCCCTGTGGCCATCCATCAAACACTCAAAAGAGGAAATTCTCTCATCTAAAAGTGAAACAAGATAAGATGGCCCTCCTTGACTCCCTAGTCTCTCCCTCAAGCCTATTTGGTTCTGCAGTGGACGGCTTCGTTGAGCAATTCAAAGCATCCCAGAAGTTGTTGCAGGCAATACATCACTTCCTGCCGAAGCGGGCCAGTTCTTCCACCGCCTTAAGTCGCCCCAAGTCGTCACTGACTCGCTCCCACAATCGCTCAGCCCCAGGCCAATGCAAAACAGGAAAAGCAGTGCTTACGCCCAGGTAAACGCTACCCATTTCCAAGGGAAAATGTTCTCAAGCAGCTTCGGGCAAAAAGAGGAGGAGTCCCGCCGAGGCGATCATGTGTTCAGTTCTGGGTGTTGGAGGCTCTGTTTTTTGTCGGTACTGGGTCCGCCCCACCAGTAGTATGCGAGCCCAGACCTCCTTCTGCTGTTATAGGGAACCAAATAAAAATAAAATGCAGAGTTGTGGAGCCTCCATCTATGGCCTCTCGACAGGAGCCTTCGCATCTTTCCCAAAAGGTCATGAATATGATCTCTGAGGCTAGGGCACCTTCTACCAGGCACCTTTACACCCTCAAATATTTTATGTAAACCTTTTTTCTCCAGCTGGTGTTCATCTCGGGACGTAGACCCCTTCTCTTGTGAGATCCCTCATGTAACATTGGGTGTCTTCAATAATGGACAATCATTACTCAATTAATCACTTAATAACCTATTTAAATTTTGAGCCTGGTTAGTACCTGGATGGGAGAATCCTAGGAAAATCTAGTTGCTGCTGGAAGAGGTGTTAGTGAGGCCAGTAGGGGGTGCTCATCCTGTGGTCTGTGCGGGTCCTAACGTCCCAGTAAAGTGATGGGTACTGTCAAAGAGCACCGTCCTCCGGATGAGATGTTAAACCCAGGATATCCCAGGATGTCTTTCGATACGAGTAGGGGTGTAACCCCGGCATCCTGGCCAAATTTGCCCACTGCCCTCAGTCCATCATGGCCTCCTAATCATATATACTAATTGGCTTCATCACTCTGTCTCCTCTTCACCAATAAGCTGGTGTGTGGTGAGTGTTCTGCTGCAATATGGCTGCCGTCATCATCCAGGTGGATGCTGCACATTTTTATTATTATCTGATTAACATCAACACTGCTTCAGTGTTCATTTAACACTCTTGAGTGTGGAGTCAAATAAACTCAGGAGAGAGTTTTTGCTGTGTAGAGCTATGGACTGATCTTGTGGGCCTGGACTAACGGAGTGTCCATTGCCGTCATCTGTGCAGTGGCCAGCCGGTCCTCACCGTCCACCTTTGCCAGTTTCTTCAACTAAGACATCCCTGCTCTTTAAAGTAACACTAAGGATTTTTCCTCTTCGGTCGCCCTACTGGTTGGAAACGAAATTGTCCATTGCCGCTGTCGTAAATAATTTAGCCTACCGTCGCACGCACGCTCACTGTTTATCCAGCACCGGCTTTAGAATGAACGATGTCCACAGACAAGGTAGAGTATGTTACATGATTTCATGAAAGGATGATGTATTGCGACATCAGAAACGAGGAAAAACGAAGTAATGACTATTGTAGCGCTTGACGTAAAGCAGTCGAATTTTGTAGTTCTTTTTGTGCACGGGTTCCTACCCGAAACCCGAAGTTACATAGTGCCAGTAAAAGCGATACAGACCCCGTCAGACTATGGCAGACGTGTCATTTAACTTATTTTAAGTCGATGTACCATCACAAGGGTCTTGGAAATATATTATGAAGGTTAAAAATTGTTACTTAGTGTTACTTTAAGCACAGATTTCGTCACTCACGGGTTTTTCCTAATGGTGTCATGCCCCACAGGCTCTGGTTCCGGACCCAAGCCTGTCTTATTGGACTTATTTTAAGTCCCTATCTCTCTAGGAGTCTGCACTGGGGCCTTTGGCATCAAGCGCAATGCCTTTTGCTTTTAGCGCAACTCAAATAGACAGTCGGCCCTGTCCGTTTTGGTGGGCCGAAAAGCCATTTGTCTTTGCAAGTACACAGACCAATCAGGCTTCAGTATTTTGAGAAAACGGGAGTTTTCCCCTTAAGCATCAGAAAACAATGATGCAATGCTCATACCCATCATCTCAGATATAATATGTCATGTTTTTCCAGAGCCTGAGAAACAACAGTCATGGGAGATTATTAATGATGAATTCCAAGACATCCTGAAGAAATACTCCTTAGACTTATCACAAGAACAAATGAAGGTAAACTAATTACTCATTTAACATTTCTGCTTATCTTTTTACTTTTTATATCCGCCCTGAAGAAACAAACAAGTTGATAGCAGTGCTACTTATATGTATTAAGGCGAGACACTACAGGTGAATAGGGTAATTTTTTTTAAATAATAGATATCACCATGAAACTTTCTCAGTTGATTACTTACACAAGTATATACAAAAAATGTATTACAGGTTTTTGAAATTTGTATGTTTAATTATGCAAATTAGGCATTACCTCATTAAATATGCACAATTTTGCATATATTTTCGTTAGATAGATCTGAACATATGATAAAGCCAGGTGCAAAATAATTTTTTTCATTTTGTTTACACACAAGATGAAAAAAAAAATTCAGAGGGATTTCAGGATATATGCTTTCATTACCTAGGAAATCAAAATATACTGTCCATAGCCTTAAAAAATCATTTCTCGCCATATTTGTTTTATTAAAATGTCACATAAATAAGGCCAGGAATGATTTATAAACAAATCCCTCTGAAAATATCTTCAGAATACTGGGTGTATAACTGGAAAGTTTGGTGTACATAGGTACACAGGCCGAGAAGTTTCAACAACTATTTACAAACACAATATCTTATCAAATCATCAGCAACAACAATACAAACCACCTAAATCAAATTACAACTTATAACACAGAATTTATGGCCTTCAAATGAACAAAAAAAGAGTCAAAAACACACATCTAAATGTCAGAGCGTGTCACGTGATGCATCTGAACCAATCACATTGTCAGAAATTGACATCAGCCAATGAGATTTCTGTTTTTGAGTTAAATGGCCATTTTACTTTCACGATTGGTTGCTGATAAAAAGGAAATGACAAGGGCTGCGTTCCAGTCCACTTTTAGACATGCACTTGCGAACTTCCCTAAGTACTTCCCCTCGGGGGAATCCCTGCCGCCATTTTGAAGTGCGTTCCACTTCGTGAAGTGAACAAGGGAAGTTTATATGGACAGACACTTGTTCCCTTGATTTAGACCGAGGGAGCAAGTCTACTTCATATGTACAATTCAGGCACCATATGTTCCACAATGCAGTACGATTGTGACGTCACCACAGATCTTGTCTAATCACAACCACAACAAACAACTCTATGACATATTAATTATATTTTTTTAATGTAAAACAACCCAAACACACCTATATACATTTGGATGCTGCATTAAACATATTCTTAAAGTGAACATTTTTTAAAATAATAAACAATAAATCATAGCTGATTCAAAGTGATCAAGGGCTTAGGACAGGGGTCTCAAACTCAACTTAACTGGGGGCCGCTGGAGGTAGAGTCTGGGTCAGGCTGGGCCGCATCAAGTATTCCACAAAAAAATAGTATATTATATATAATTTATAATTATAAATAATTATTAACGTTTCTTCTGAACTGTTCCTCTGAATTTGAACATTCCTTTCTGAACATGATTGGTTCTTCATGAGCTGTCCTTCTGACAGTTGAAGTTCATTTTACAAACTTTCTTTGTCTTTTAATAACACATATTTGTGATATTTATATTTGCTTATGTCCTTTTTATTTTCTTTATACAACACATTAATGATATTGAAAAAATTTTTGGAAGGCACATTTCCTTTTATTATACTTAGAAAAACAATTATTGCTTTTGAAATACAAATATTTGCAGTCATGTCTGCCCGTCTTATTGAATTCTCACTACACATGTATAGTGTCTCAAAATACTGACTTTGCACAAATCAAAGAAAACCTTCTTATCAACCTGCTGGACACATATTACAAGCTCAAAATGATTATTCTCACATTGTTTTAGAGCAGGGTCTCGTTCCAGTTCAGCCCATTGCAGTTTCCACCAGTAGTGGGCACTCGTGCAACGTAAGCAATGACGTACATCCGAGTGAACGAGACGGAGGGAAGTTAGTGAGTGAAGGGCATGTCAATTTTGGACTGGAACGCAGCCCATATTTGGATCCGACAACAATGTAGAGGAGAGAGAGCTCTTTCCAACGGTGTGTGTGATGACGGTGCAGATCGCGATCGCAGAGCAGCATGTTGATTTATAACGACAACTTTTTGTTGAATTTAGGAGAAATCTACAGACGCAAATGGACAAAGTGTAGTAAAATAAAGATCTAAATGTGCATTTTGGAATTTTTTTTCACCACAAGTCTGAAAGAAGACATGTTATTGAAGATAAATAGCCCAAAATCTCAAAATTGACCAGTGAAAAAAAAAAACGATGTTTTTGCCTGCCGTGTGAATTGTAATTGTGTGCCATCAAATTGAAATGTAACACCTCACATGGTGTGTGTAAAAGTTTATTTCATTTTGTGGACATACGCATGAATATACTCTCTTTTCATCTATAACAGAAAGCACCTTTCATTTAGTAATTGCATGTGTGCTTTATCTAATTTTGCAACAAAACAAAAAAGCAACACTTAATTCCTAAATGAATCATTGCTTGAAACAAATAGGTTGAGTAAATGATTCAATTACTCACGTGTCACCAGTCATGATGGGTTTCACTTATGAAATGCTCTGTTTATTCACCAGTGAAATGATTTTTGTAGGTCACAAAATCACTTGTCAACAACATGGTTTTTGTACATGTTGAGTCGCGAAATGCATCGAATGTTAATGTGATGAACTGGTGTGTTTTGAAATCCTGTAGATTTTCAACGACCCCATTCATGGTCACATTGCACTTCACCCCCTGCTGGTGAAGATCACAGATACACCTCAGTTTCAGAGACTCCGACACATCAAACAACTCGGAGGAACATATCTGGTGTATCCGGGAGCTTCTCACTATCGCTTCGAACACTCACTTGGGTGAAATATTATTATATTCAGATCACATTATTTAGACCATTTAAATAATTATATTTGAGTTAATAATTTGAGAGATTTAATTTTTTAATTAAGATTTAAATAATTTTACTACATTTACACGTTCACAGTTCTCTGATGTTGTTGATGTTTTTACATGGCATGCAAGGAAAGAAATAAAAATATTTTTGCTATTCAGTGTTTTTGGTATAAACTGTGTGTGTGTGTGTGTGTGTGTGTGTGTGTGTGTGTGTGTGTGTGTGTGTGTGTGTGTGTGTGTGTGTGTGTGTGTGTGTGTGTGTGTGTGTGTGTGTGTGTGTGTGTGTGTGTGTTAGAGTGGCGTATTTAGCAGGTTGTCTAGTCAAGATTCTTCATGACAATCAGCCAGAGCTCAAAATCACCAAACAGGATTTTCTGTGTGTTCAGATCGCTGGACTGTGTCACGACTTGGGTGAGTAGCATTAATGCTAATGGAAAGTAAAAATATATTTAGTGTTTTGTGTTTTTTGTATTTGTCATGGAGTCAAACCCTTGTCAAGTCAAGTCATCCTCATTTATATAGCACTTTTAACAATGTAGATTGTTTCAAAGCAGCTTTACAGAGACAAACATATAATTTAAGGTAACAAAGAATGGTTTGGTTTTATAGCGGATCTTGAATATTGTTATTTCCAGCTAAAGTTAGTTTTGATTGATTCACTTCCGTCGAAATGATCATTTGTTATTAAATTAGGGGCAGCTAAGATGACGCCGTTCTCTCTAAATAGACTTTAAACGCAAACCTGTGATAAACGCTGATGGCGTTTACATGCGCGTTAAGAATTGATTCTATAGTTATGTGCGTTTGAATATATGTGTGCGCAGGTTCGTAATTCGCTACAAACCATCCCTAAACAAACTACTTGTCTTGCCTATAAATTTTGACGCAGAATTTTATTTTATCAATTCGGCGTAGGGACGCGGAACCGTAATTTCATAGCGCTTTATCTGTAGAGTGGAATAGGGATCCTCCATAGGGAGAGGCTAGTTGGCACTTCAGCACTGCGTTGTCATCAGGGTCCAGGCGAAGGTCCTTCCTCAGATCTGGTAACGGCCTGGATCCGGCAGGCTGCAGGAAAACCTCGGGATAAACAAAGACACTAAATTAGCGTAGATGCCATTCTTCTTATGATGTAACGAGTACATAATACCTTGTCAAATTGAGCATTCAATTCAATTCAATTTTGATTTATATACCGCCATTACAACAACCAGAAGGGAGCACAAAGCGCTTTCCATGAAAGACACAAAAAAGACAGCAGTACATAAAAGTAGCAAGTTAAAACTAATTTAAGCAGTTAAAACAAAATAGCTAACACAACAACTACAGGTTACATGTTGAAAGCCTTCCTGAAAAGAAACGTTTTCAACTGCGATTTAAAAACACTCAACACAGTTATGTTACGAAGGGGAGTAGGTAAGGCATTCCACAGAGTAGGTCCCTGGATGGCAAAAGATCGACCTCCAAACTTTTTACATCTAAACTTAGGGATAATCAAAGAGGTTTTCTGAGAGGAGCGGAGGGTTCTGGCAGGTTGGTATAGTGACCAGCACTGAAAGGTATGCCGGGGCCAGACCATTCTGCCGTGCAAAGGCAAAAGACCGCAACTTCGTTTTTGGTCGAAAATGAGTCATTTATATTTTTGGCACATTCAAGACCTCCTTTATCATGTTGATAAGTATCTTGAGTCAATTCCGTTGTTTTTACGAGAAAATAATGGGTTGTCTAAACCGTAACTTCCAAAAGCCCATGAGAAACCAAGGCAGAACACCGTAACAGCAGTTACCGCTCTTTTTCGGCTTTGTTTTGGAACGCTCATATTGAGTTACGGCACTCTGCCTTTGTTTAGCCACGCGTCAATATGAAGTTACGGTCACCTTTATTTATATAGCGCTTTTTTTTACAATACAAATTGTTTCAAAGCAGCTTCACAGAGATAACAGGAAAACAATGTTGTAATAGTATTGTTAAATTCAAAATTAAATGTTAAATGTCCCCAAATAAGCAAGCCAAAAGCCAATGGCGACAAAGGCGAAGAGAGGCGAAAAAGGCGACAGTGGCAAGGAACCAAAACTCCATCAGGTGACAGAATGGAGAAAAAAACCTTGGGAGAACCCAGGCTCAGTCGGGGGGCCAGTCCTCCTTTGGCCAACGAACGAACAGTGTATTATTATGATTTAGGCAGCATAATGTCAGGAGTCAGGTGTGATCAGAACTTTCACGATATTTATCCAGTTCATCTGGTTGGAGGTTGGGTCATCCCGCCGGTGAGGAGATGAGTGTGTTGAGGTGTCCATGGGCCTTCAGTGTTGATGGGGCTGACACTTCAGGGATGCGTTGTCGTCGTGTCCAGGTGATGGTCCTTCCTCAGATCTGGATCTGGTCTGGATCCGGCGGATTGTGGTAAACCTCGGGATAAACAGAGGGACTAATATTAGCGTAGACGCCATCCTTCTTATGATGTACAAAGTACATCAGGAATTATGGGAAGTGTTCCCGGTTCCGGCTGATCTAATCTATGCAGCCTAACATTGAATTATAGAAATCTATAATGTGTTATGTGTATGCTAAGCCAAAGAGATGTGTTTTTAGTCTAGATTTAAACTGACAGACTGTATCTGCTTCCCGGACCGTGTTAGGAAGATTGTTCCAAAGTTTTGGTGCTAAATAGGAAAAGAATCTACCGCCAGCAGTCGATTTTGATATTCTAGGTATTATCAACTGGCCAGAATTTTGAGATCGCAATAGACGTGAAAGACTATAATGCGTTAAGAGCTCGCTCAAGTACTGGGGAGCTAAACCATTTAGTGCTTTGTAAGTAATCAGCAATATTTTAAAATTTCTACGATGTTTAATAGGCAGCCAATGCAGTTTTGACAGAACCGGGCTAATATGGTCATACTTCCTGGTTCTGGTAAGAACTCTAGCGGCTGCGTTTTGAACAAGCTGTAGTTTGTTTAATAAGCGTGCAGGGCAACCACCCAGTAGAGCATTACAATGATCTAGCCTTGAGGTCATGAAAGCATGAACTAATTGTTCCGCATTTGTCAGTGAGAGCATATGACGTAATTTAGATATATTTTTAAGATGGAACAATGCGGTTTTACAGATACTAGACACGTGACTTTCAAATGAAAGATTGGTATCAAAGAGCACACACAGGTTCCTAACTGACGACGAAGACTTAACAGAGCAGCCATCAAGTGTTAGACAGTATTCTAGGTTATTACGTGTGGAAGTTTTTTGTCCAATGATTAGAATCTCTGTTTTTTTCAAGATTTAAGAAATAGAAAATTACTGGTCATCCGATTTTTTATATCAGCTATGCATTCAGTTAATTTTGTGAATTGGTAAGTTTCGTTAGGTTTTGAAGAAATATACAGCTGAGTATCATCAGCATAGCAGTGAAAGCTAATTCCATGTTTCCTAATGATATCTCCTAATGGTAGCATGTACAGAGTGAACAGCAGCGGTCCTAGTACTGAGCCTTGTGGTACGCCATACTGAACTTGTGATCGATAAGACATCTCTTCATTTACTGCTACAAACGGAAAACGGTCAGATAAGTATGATTTAAACCATGCTAGTGCAATTCCACTAATGCCAACATAGTTTTCTAGTCTATTTAAAAGAATGTTGTGGTCGATAGTATCAAGTGCAGCACTAAGATCAAGTAACACTAATAGAGAGATACAACCACGATCGGATGATAAGAGCAAATCATTTGTGATTTCAATGAGAGCAGTCTCAGTACTGTGGTACGGTCTAAATCCGGACTGAAAATCCTCGCAGATATTATTTCTTTCTAAAAAGGAACACAGTTGTGAGGATACTGCTTTTTCTAGTATCTTTGAAAGAAAAGGCAGATTCGAGATTGGCCTGTAATTGACTAATTCTGTAGGATCAAGTTGTGTTTTTTTAACAAGCTGTAAGGAACCTACATAATAATAATATACATAAAATGTATTTAAGGGGGCCGGAAGGCCAATTTAGCTCAAAGGGAATGATTCATCGATTTGCAATGAATCATTGACCGAATCACTATGGAACCGAGCAAATGACTCGTTTAGAGTTCATTTGAACGGGCCGTAATTTTAACCTTGGCAACAGATATAAATATCCAATCTATAGTGAAACACTATGTATTAGCAAGGTAACTTTAGATCGACAGTACAAGACATTAAATGTGTAAGCACAACACAAGGCAAATATCTTTTCAAATATATGGACGACTTTATTAACTATTCTAAACACATAAAACTAAGGTCTAAACCCAATCACACACACACATTCATTCAAGGCGCAGAGGAAGAGAGAGAAAGAGTGAGTTTTCAGAGTGAGATGCACTTTGTAAGACATAAACCTGAACGAACCACCAAGCATTAATTTAAACCTTCGTTTCTTAGACAGGTTATTCAATTTAAATTAAAACACCAGTTTAGTTACAGTCTGGAGTACTTGCTCGTCTTTGCGTTGCTTAGGCCAGGGAATTCCCTTTGTGCGGTGCTTCGTCCAAGGAGTTTCCCGACCGGGTCCGTGTCGCTGGTTGTCTTTGAAGTGCCCTGGATGGAAGTTTCTGAACTGCCGGTCACGGGTGATGGGCAGGCGAACAAGAGTCTTTACAGTTCGAAGCGCGTTGCAGGAGAGACGTGTAAATGAACTTTACAGCAAACTTAACTTTGAACCGAGACTTTCACGAAAAAGAAAATAAAGGAAGAAATGAAAGTAAGACGAGTTAGATGGCTTGAATGAGCTGTTTTAACTCCGATCTTGATGGGTTTGTCTGCTGGCCTGGTCTAACTTGGTCTGGTCGATGTAGAAGCGTACGAATATGAACACTCTCTTGCTGTTTGTTGATAGAGAGAGGCACAACTTAATTTAACACAGAACCGACTCAAAACCGAACTGAACCGAACCGAAAACTGAACTGCTCTCTGAACTGAACTGTTCGGGTCTTTAACTTAAAGTTAGTCCAACCTCTTTTGGAGAATTCTGACCAATGAGACAATGGCATCATTTTAGGAGGTGGACTAGTTCCTACTTATCGTAAATCCATGCGTTATCTGTGATCTCCTTGTTTTCCAGCACTAAGCAGAGAGAACAAGAGATCACAGTTTAAACATTATAGATTATTATAATCATACAAAGCATTTTACACAGATTTCATTCAAGCCATCTTTTGAATTAAGAATATATTAGCATAATGATAGGAAACACGACACACTTTCATTCAAGCATCTCATAGTTATATCACAATTACATGATTTATATGTAATCTAAGATTTATATGTAATTTAAGATTTATATGTAATCTAAGCATAACATGCATGAATTGTAGGAACAACAAGCATTATGATGTTTGATTGTAAATCCACTAAGCATTGTTCTGTGTGAGTTTTAATATGTAAAGTCTGTGTAAGTCTCTCATGAAAGCTGTGGTCTGTTTCACGTCTCTGTCCGGTTCAGCAGTGGTGATGCTGAGGGAGGTCAAAGGTGGTCAGGCCCCTTGGTCCCTGCGGGGCCATAAAAGTCCTTTCTGAGGGGGTTTCTAGGCAATTTGGAGCCAGTCTTGTGACGTTGGAATGTGTTCAGATCTGGATTGCTGAATCACATTTGAATGAATCCCATGAGAGATTAGAAAGATTCATTTGTGTTTGGTTCACCCTCAAATTCTCTACAAAGCGGTTTAATCATAGCCAGCTTAAAGGTTTTTGGTACGTGTCCTAGAGACAAGGATGAATTAATGATATTTAGAAGAGGATCTATGACCTCTGGAAGCATCTCTTTCAGTAGCTTAGTCGGTATAGGGTCTAACATACAAGTTGTCGATTTAGATGAAGTTAACAAGTTTGCAAAATTCTTTCTCTCCTATAGCAACAAATGAATCAAAATGTTCCTCACGGAGACTACACTGCACTCCCTGATGCGCTACTGTAGTAGACTGTTGCATAGTTATAATTTTGTCCCTGATATTATAGATCTTATAAGTGAAGAAGTTCATAAAGTCATTACTGCTGTGTTTCTTGGAAACTTCTGGGCTTGAAGCTTTCTTTTTCGTTAGTTTAGCCACTTGTTCAAATAAATACCTAGGATTATGTTTATTTTCTTCAAATAGGGTTGAAAAATAAACAGATCTAGCAGCTTTTAAAGCCTCTCTGTAAGCAATCGAGCTCTCCTTCCATGAAATCCGAAATACCTCTAGTTTTGTTTGCCGATAGAACCGTGCCGGCGTTCTATCAAATAATGCTACCTAGCAGATTATACGGTGTTCTGCCTTTGTTTTACTCTCCATTAAAATTGAAATTATGATGTAGCGTGTGTACTTACAGCTGCCACCAGTTCCTTTAACTTCTGATGTCCTCAGAGCTTTGTCCTGCACTATGCGTTCTCTTAACCCGCTCCATTGACAAATGTGCGATATCGGTCGCGAAGGATATATGCAGAGTTGACAGAAAAATGTTACACATGCTGTAGCAGGTGAAAACACAGAACTAAAGCCCCACCTCACCCAGTTCGGGTACCGGACCTGGTTGAAACAATCATGCATCTAGCTGGCAGAGTGCCAAAACTGGCGCATTCAGCACCGTGCTAAACACGGTCGAGCCGACGCAGGACTAATATCATTCACAGGGAGTGATAATAATGAAGCAACAATGGTATATTGATGTATACAACATAATGAAGCAAGTGCTGGTGCATATAACATCAGACCAGCTGTTAAAATCAGGTTATACAATCACAGCGTCCGGAATAAATCCGCAGAACGAGCGAAGTGCACGAGCACATTAATAGGGCAGACAGCTGAAACCACCGCATACTGAAAAGACGCAGAACACAGAAGGTTGTGCTATAAATGCATTAGTTGTCTAGGTAGTCCAGAACGCGCTTCCTACTGAGTCTCAAGGGGGAAAGCACTGCATAGGCTACTTTTCGTGAACGGACGAGGAGCGTGACACCTTCAAACACGAATCTCTGTAAGCGCCTGTGGAAGTAGCTTATCATGGAAAGTATGCGTCTTTCAGATCCACCGCTATAAACCAGTCTCCAGGTCGAATGTGCGCGAGGATCTGTTTTATCGTGATCATTTTGAACGCGTGTTTAGCAAGTCTTATGCCACGCGGTACCACTTGAAGATAGCCTACTCTTTACCACTATGGAGGTATTTTGTCATGTCTAATGTATTAATAGGGCCACCAAAATGCTACCAAAGCACAATAAGATGGCTATAAGTAATTGTAAATCATTCAAAATAAATGCCCTGATCACTAGATTTTATGCAGGTGTTACTATAATGATTTTGTTAATGGTGATCAGCAACCAAAAATTGATTGTTTGCTGACAATACAAAGGCAGAGTACAGTAACTTTAAAATAATGGTCAAAAATCAAGTTTGAGCTCAAGATGTAGTTAATTTCCATTACTTGAACATCTAATTGTCAGATTTCCAGTGTCCTACCTATAATTAATTTGGCGGGACAACTAAAAATCTTTAAAGTCATTTTTCTCAGTTCCACACTCTAGCGAGTTAAGGTCTTTTGCCTTTGTAGGGCAGCATTGGTGGCCTTAAAAACAAACATCAGAACCTTATACTCCACCCTAGACCGTACCGGGATTGATGTATGATAACCAGAATTATCCAGTTTCTCTTTATTTTTAGGTCATGGTCCATTTTCCCATGTATTTGATGGTCTGGTTATTCCTGAAGCCAAAAAAATGAAAAGAAAAAGAGGTAAGTGTCTGTGGACATGCAAATTATTTACTCGAGTTATTATTACATTTGGACTTACAGAACTCAAGCCATGTATGTTTGGGAAATTAACCTGAAAGAGTTCGTTAATGTGTATAACATGACTTACAATCCACATGAGACCTGCATTTTTTTCTTAGGCTTGTATGATGACATCCCTGAGAAGTGGAAGGTGAGAATGAACACATTGTTCACACACACTGAGTGTAATATATTTATGATTTCATCTGTCTTTGTGTCTTTACTGCAGCATGAGCAGATGTCAGTGCAGATGTTTGATGACATTGTGAAGAGTTTGAAGACTGAGAATGAGAATGTGTTGAAAGAGCACGGACTGGATGATAAAGACGTCACCTTCATTAAAGAGTTAATCGAAGGGGCAAAAGATTCAGTTGCTGAGGTTCATACTGATACTTCATCTGTTATTGATGTGTTAGCATGAATAAAGCCTCATTTACATACAGCCTTTTCTTTTCAGTGGACATACGAGGGCAGACCTGAAGACAAATCCTTCCTCTATGAGATTGTGGCTAACAAACAGAATGGCATTGATGTGGACAAATGGGACTATTTTGCACGGTACATATTATTAGCCGTTTTGCACAGATGGTACTCTGATGTAGAATCTATTATAACTTTGAGACAAATTATCCTCTCATTTACATATATTTTTTATTTTTATATTTAATGTTTATTTCTCAGAGACTGTCATCACCTCGGCATTCGAAACAGTTTTGACCATCAGCGTCTGCTGAAGTTCGCTCGAGTGTGTAAAATAAACAGGAGAAATCACATCTGTTTCAGAGACAAGGTGCATGATTCAATTATCATACTAAACATATTGAATGTATGGCATTCACTGAGTATATTCAAGATTCATCTACTATGTTTTATATCTAATTTATATTCTCTGCTTAAAACTTCAGATAAAAAGTCACATTAGCTGTTGAATATGAACACTGCATTATGGGAACTGGATCTGTGACTCTGGTGTTTGTGTGTCTAACAGGAGGCAGATAATGTTTATGACATGTTTCGCACTCGATACACTCTCCATCGCCAGGCCTACCAGCACAAGATCGGCTACATCATTGAAGAGATGTGTGTCTCTCTGTTTGCAGTGAATATGAGATTTCACAATATTTAAACTGATCCATGACTTATTCTTCTAACAAAAATGCAGCATTAGACTGTGATTCTTATACCCAGCAATATCCCTGGTGTTAATTTAACACTGAGTGTGAATTATATAAACTCTGAGCAGAGTGTTAAATGAAAACTGAAGCAGTGTTAAAGTTAATGAGATAATTAAGTGAATAATTGAGTGATGATTGAGCATTATTGAAGAAGACACCTGATGTTAACAAGCAGAATCAATGAATGGGAAAACCGGTATGTTTAACCCTCTGGGCGCCAAGGTCGAGTTTACTCGACAAGATGCGGCACTGTATAAAACGGCCGATTTTGTCAAATAGGGTTTCAAATTTCGTTCGTCCTCCCCTCCACTAGATGGCAGACATGTCATACTTCATCCCCGACTCAAAAAAACGTCATGCTTCTATATAAAATCTTCGAGCTAGAGCGCATTGAATCAGTGCGAACAAAAGCGGAGCTAGTGTGCGAGTGACCCATTTTATCAGATGCAAAGACTGGGGTTCATAAGCTCTTTTATCAATTTTAGGTTTGGGGATAGATATTCAATAATTATTAATCTATGATCAACAAATTATTGAATACAGTTTGAACCGGGTCCTTACGTATTTAAATTACCCAACGAAGGGTTGTACAGCGTACCCGTCTGTTCAGGGTAAGTATATAACAATTAAACACAACGAATTATGGTTAATTATTAATATACATCCTACACAGAGGAATGGCTGATCTTCAACAATACCAAAGCATTTGACCCCTCCTCGCTCGTTCACACGTCCGCCGTGTAGTCCAGCTGGAGGCTATAAATGACTTATGGTCTATTTTAGCTTAAATTTACTGACAATGTTTTGTGCACTTAAACAATTATCAGATTGTAGCTAGGATCTTTATATTAAAGAGGCTTTGTTATATGATCAACAACCACAGAGTCAATAAAGCATAAAATGAGGTTTAATGAATGAACTACACTACATGTAAAACGAGGATATAGATTAAAACAAAATGAAATAAAAACAATAAGAAAGGAAAAACACAAGGAAAATACAATCGCTAGCACAATTTTAGACCCTTAAGAGACAGCCACAGGAGACACACTTTACAACGTCTAAATTTAGGTGGAACAGCTTTGCATTCAGACCTGTATGTTTGTGCAGAGGCAAGCGTGCGGCGTTTTGGAGATGGGCGGACTTCTTTTGATTCTTCCAAGCTGGTTTACTCGCGGGAGATTCAAAACGTCCTAAACAGTTCTGTATGCGTAGAGTGTCACGGGTGGATTACAAAAAGTGGAGAGGAGGACTCAAGTGCAACAGAAGGGGGAATATTTATTACTAAATGAAAATAAACACAAAAACAAAAACCCACGAGGGGGAAAACATACTTCATAAAACATAAAACTTAACTGAGCTGAAACACAATACACTGACCATAAACACATCGAGAACCACAAGGAACATGGGAGACCTAATACAAAGATCCGACCAAGACAGCAAACAAGAGGAGACTTAAATAGGGAACAAATCAAGAGGGGACAGGTGGAACAACTAAACACTAATCAGGTAACAAGGGGGAGGGATCAAACAATCACAACAGCACATGGCACAACATAACAAAACACCCATGTGCTAACAAGACAGGACAGACATGTGACATAGAGATGGTCTTGTCGCCGGGAGGCTGGAAGGCTGACGAAACGCACGTGGATAACTCGGTCGGAGGACGAGAATCGCACTAGCTATACGCAAAATGAAACGAAGATAAAATAAAAAAGGAACATTAAAATAAAATACGAAGATTACAAAGAATACACAGGAACAGGGTACACACGAACAGAGAGAGAGAGATCGTCTCTGTTTTGGGGATTATAAAGATAAGCTAGGCACGCCTGGGTAAGACGCGCCGGCCAATGATAGCATCCCATATCGAGGAGCGCGTACGCCCCCCTGATTGGGGTGGAGATCAGCGGTAATATGAATTTATGACCAAGTAGAAAATTAAGCTTACTTTGGAAGTTGCATATACATGTGATTAAACATTTTACGATATTGATATACAGCTTAATAGATAGATCAGATTTGTAGGATTACAATGATATCACACATCACACATTACAGACATACTATTGCAGAATTATATCTTAAGGCATACGTTTAAGCATTCAGAAGTATCTTACATTCATGAAAACATTCGTAATACAAGTTTGCACATTTACAGTTCTTCTCCATGTATTTTAACACACCGAAGATGTTTTAGTAACGACTTAGGATGTAAAGTTAGGGTTCCTGCGTGTGTAAGTATGTGCGTAGGTGTATGTGCGTGAATGTGTATTGCTCTCGGGCGGGAAAAATAGACAAAGGGAACGTCTGTTTTTGCGCTTCTCCCTGGCCCGATTTCCGCTAGGAGGGGGGAGAAATGAGGAAGGCCTGTTGGTACCAACATTCAGGAACCCTTTATCACCATAAATGACACCTTTAGAATGTACTTTCTAGACTCGGAGACGCCAGTTCGGGACTGGGGAGTCGTTATCAGTTGACCATATGACCTCAAGAATGTGTGTGTGTCAGCCAGGGCTCTTTGTTCTGAGTTTAAATTTGTTGCGAGTTCGTGATTCAATTAGAAGAGAATTACATGATGATACCTAAAATCTCTACACAGAGCAATATTGTCAACGTCAGCGAGTATTTGCATTAGATTATTATTATTAATATTATATACCCGCAATGAAGTGTTGGGTCCTCTATTCGCGGACCCTGATTCTGAAGGGGAATATCTGCCTTCAGAAGATGACGGTGATTCTGAAATTGAAAGTGCCCTACACCAAGCACAAACGGTGAATCCTTTGCCCAATTTAGATGGTCCTTTGCCCAGTGTCAGTGTGGGAACAATGTTTCCCGGGGTCGGAGTGTTCATCGCGAAGTTAGAAGGCGTGTTAGTGTTGTGGGGAACGAGACGGGAGATTTTTATGTTGCTTTGTCTTCTGATCGTGTGCGACAGTATTGTGGTGGAAACTTTGTCTAATGCCACTGGGTATGTTAGACGAGGTCGAAGTATTCATAGGACAGTTTGGGGGCAACATGGAGGCAGGGTGGGTAGTCGTAATCGCAATGATAGTAGTCCGAGCTGTGCACACTCGTGAGACAGATCTGAGCTTTTGAACTAAACAGGTCTTGTCTACTTGTGTTTGTGTGTCATATGAATAATATATATGTGCCCCATACATGAAATCAGAGTGCCTTCTGTATGCAGTAAATGGAAAATCTCTACAGCAAAAGGCCAACCGCTACATGCATTCGGTTTGTTTCTACCATTTATTAGCAATGATTTACACAGTTTGTTTACTACTTAATATTTACCTGAGCATTCAGTATTGTGCAATATAGCATACAGAAGGTGAGGGACATTTTGGGGGGAAAGAAGTGCTACATTTTATCATTTAAACATGTGACTTTTCATGAAAATTCTATAATCCAAGATAGCCGCCACCATATGACGTCATAATATGCTAATTAGATGGGAATTTAATCCCTACATAAACTTTGGGTCATACTGTAAATTAGTAATACTTCTCTAATTTACAGAAAGTATCTATCTTTTATCACTTTTAAGATATAGCCTTTTGAAATTAAGATGTCAAAATTGAACGTTTTAGAAAAAAACCTCTGGTGCCTAAAGGGTTAAGTCACCATTATGGTGATCGTGTTTGTTTTAGTTGGGCTCTTGACTCTTAAATCATTAACTTTGGATTGGCTTCTGTACACGAGTTATAACAGCCAGATGAACAAATAGAAAAAGCTTATCTGATGGTGTTAGTTGTGTTTTAACATAATCATTTTTTGATCTGAATCACTGAACTCAAATAAAGCCGAATTTCTGAATTAGTTTTACTTTATTATTTATAACAGTAGTTTCCTTGTAGAACATAATATTTTTTTTCTTGTACAATGTGATCTTAAAAGTTTTTCTTATACACAAAACTTTTTTTTATTTTTTTTAGACACACAGACTTTAGAGTTGTGACGTTCGCGAACGAACCGATTCTTTTGAACGGCTCATAAACATGAACGATGGGAGCCGAGTCGCGGCTGGTGGGGAGCCGTTCTTTCTGTTGTTCTTTTTTTCCTATGCGTGTTTCACACAGATGCACACAAATTAGCTCCTCAGTTATAGGGGAAGGGGCGCACCCAGCGCAGGGGTGCTACTGCCTAATGGTGTGTTCACACCGAACGCGATAGAGCATCAAATACGCGTCTATCGTGTCTAGTTAGACGCTTGAACATTCGCTCGAGTTCAAATTTTTCAACTTGCGCGGAAGACATTCGCGGCAAACGCGCCGTCACATGGTTACTCCAGTAAAAAAAAAAAAAAAACACGCATACACACACACACACGTGCGAGTGCCTCTCGGAACTGCTTTGTATTTGTTTACATTGCATTTTGTGTTCATGTTCATGTTATTGTATCTACAGTATATATTTACAACTTTAAATATTTTTTGTTTTTGTTTATCAAAATGTTCTTGTGGTATTGTATGAATAACATAAGTCAACATAGCTTTACACACACACTTTGTAGCCTACTAAAGGTAAATCCAAAATAGTGATGTCACTTTATAAGCAGAGGGATGTTGTGCAGCAACCCTATGGAATATAGTCCACACATGACAAATGAGGTAATTAATATTTCAGAATAATTCAAACTCAGATATTGGTGTGTGATATCTGAGTTTTAATTATTTGACTACAAATCTCACCTCATCATTCCTCCCAGTGATTATTTCCAGGATAAACTGAGATGCCCCCAAGCTGGCTACAAAACTGACTAAATATTTAAAAAGAGCCAAGAGAGCCGTTCTTTTGAACGGCTCTTTGAAAGGAACGGATCGCCAAGATCCGGATCCCCTCAAAGAGCCATAAATCCCATCACTAACAGACATCAATAATCAGCCTGTGAATATCAACAGTGGTGACAATTATAAAGCATGTTGCAGTGCATTCTGGGTGGCACCAATCAAAACTCATTCATGGCTCCCATCATGCATTGCTGCATGAATAAATAATGAGCTTATGATCAGAGGTGATCTGTTTGTCAATATTGCTGAGATTCCTATGCTAATTCTTGATGTATGTGTGTGGCTACATAAAAAAAAGATGACTTTTTTTTTGTAATTGATTTGATAATTTGGATTTCATTGAAAAGGCTAAAAATGGTACGATCTATAATGACAGTACTGCTATAATGCTATAAAGGTAAACATAATCAACACCATCAGATCACCTTTTTTATTTGTTTATCTGGCTGTTACAACTCATGTACAGCAGCCAAACAAAAATTAATGATTTAAGGGTCAAGATCCCAACTAAAGCAAACACTGATCTCCATAATGGTGATCATACAATTCAGTTTTTCTCCTTCAGTGATTCTGCTTTTTAACATCAGGTGTCTTCAGTAATGTTCAATCATCACTCAATTATTCACTTAATTATCTCATTAACTTTAACTCTGCTTCAGTGTTAATTTAACACTGGGGATTTTGCTGTTTGAATGTTTGGAACACTAACTCAAATGTTTTTCCTTGTGTTAGGTTTGCAAAAGCGCTCATATTAGCTGACCGTGATCTTCATGAAGAGAAACCTGAAGATATGCTGAAGATTTCTGAAGCCATAAAGACAGCAGAGGAATACAGAAAACTCACAGGTCAGCTCAAAGAACAGGTGAAAAACATGTAAACTCAAAGCTAAAGAGCTAAAGATATACCGGATTACCATAAACCAGGATAAACATATTTTCTCTTATGAAACATGTGATTATGTGTCTCAGGACACATGAAATAACATGTATAATAATACATCTTCCATTGTTGTGTCAGATGAGATCTTTGAGCAGATCTCGTCCTCCACTGCTGAAAACCTGCAGGAATCCAGAAACATCCTGGACAAGATCGCCAGGAGAAAACTGCCTAAGTTTGTGGGAGAAGCTCGTCTGACTGAGAAAAACAAGGCAAAGGTTGGACAGAAACTGAAAAACACATTGATTTACTGTTTGATTAACCCTATAAAACTGACAAACCCTTTCAAATCTGAAAATTCAGGAACAGCTGACAGAAACATGGAAAGCCGCAGTGCAGAAGTACAAACCCACTGACCCGACTGTTTCTCTGAACGCTGAAGAATTACCAGTTTATGTAAGATATATCTTATTTCAGGGCTGATTTACATACACTGTAAAGAGATTGCTGTAAATTTTACAGTAACTTACTGGCAGCTGGATGCCAGTAATTTACTGTAAAATGTTTTACAGTATTGTTACTGTATTTTCACTTACAGTACACTGTACCTTTACTGTATTTTCAATTACAGTATCTTTACTGTATTTTCAATTACAGTATACTGTACCTTTACTGTATTTTCAATTACAGTATACTGTATCTTTACTGTATTTTCAATTACAGTATACTGTACCATTTAATGTATTTTGTCTGTTACCGTATTGTCATTTACAGTATTAGTATTGAGTTTTTTTTTGTTTTTTTACATGTTTACCCCACCCCCAAAAATTACAACAACTCATGAACATTTGTCCTTAAAATATTATTTTTAATTGTTGAACATTTTGTTTTTAGAAGTACAAATTACAAATCTTGACCTCAATAGCTGAAAAAAAAAAAGGCAAAAATCACCAAAGTCCATAGAACTAATCTCCTGGGGACCATTTGTATCTGTAGCATGGCAAAAACGTGCGTACACGCACTGAAAACCAAAACAGGCCTTAAAATAATAAAATACCATAAAAGTCAGTTTGTGTTGTTACATTTCAGTAATTTTGCCAGTCAAAGTTGACAAGCTCTCTGATGAGAAACACTGAGGAGGTTCAGGCTGATGCTTTTTTGTGTGTGGATCTTTCCAGATTTCCATCTGCTCTGTGCCTTTAGTGTTTGGTGCCATCAGAGTTGATTCTGAGAATGAACCTGCAAGCACAAAGGGGAAAAAAATACATTAATTTTGAGATCGGTGTTGTCAGAATTTGCCCTAACTCTCAAACTTAATGATGCATGTTATGTTGATAAAAGCAAAACATCTGATTCTGAATGCACCTACAGAGATGGTACATAATTACCTCATAATCTATTACATTCGAATCATTTAAGCTTCATTCTTTCACAATACATTCCTGTGTAGCTTCAACAGTAGAGAAAGATGCAAGAATGCTGAAACAATGAGTTTGATTTCCAGGGAATGGATAACTTAAAGGAGAACTCTGGTCAATTTTAACATTGAGCTCATTTTTTGTACATTTGGAGTGCTGTCAGTACAGAGAACAACGACAAAAATCAGTGTTTTCTACACCGTGTTATCCTTTTTTTAAAATTCGCACCCTGTTGACTTAAACGGGGCAAGTTCTAAACCTGCTTTTAGCCTCTTAACATCCTTGATGTGTCATTACAAGTGCACAGCCATGTGAGTGGTGTTATTAAGAGTGACCACGGTCAATCTGACTGCAGTAGATGTGAAAGATATGAATAAAAATGATGTTTATTCAGCCAGCTCACATACCTGTGTTTTCTTCCTGTTTTCGGTCGAAGTCGACAGTAGTCTATTGTCGAGTTCGCGCGTGCGCGATCATTGGTAACTTGTAATGACACATCAAGGATGTTAAGAGGCTAAAAGCAGGTTTAGAACTTGCCCCGTTTAAGTCAACGGGGTGCGAATTTTAAAAAGAGGATAACACGGTGTAGGCAACAACACCGATTTTTGTCATTGTTCTCTGTACTGACAGCACTCCAAATGTACAAAAAATGAGCTCAATGTTAAAATTGACCGGAGTTCTCCTTTAATAATAGGAACATGCCACCGTTTTTTGAAAAAGGTGGTTTTCACCGTCTCCCCTATATTTAGCAAACGCATTTTTGTCTCAGTGCATGCATTGTCTTAGTCTGGCAGTGCCGCCACTAGCTTAGCTTTGCATAATAAATGGAACCCTTTATTGCCGGATAGCATGTTGGGAGTAAAAGTGATTAAAAAACTCAATTACTTTTTGTGGCCTGCGTATTGACCCTTTTACAGCCCACGTGATCAAATAGTTTGGCAACGGAAGTGGTGTTGTTTCCCACTGGCTCTAACGTGTTAGCAACTCCTAAAGTTTATCAAAACGGTTTCCCAGCATCAAAATGTCTGGTTGTTGCGTTTACGGTTGCACTAATCGATATTCCACCATGGGACTTAAGTTTTATAGGATTCCGACAGGATCACGGCCGTTTCAGAAGAACCGACGGCGCCTGTGGCTGCAGGCGATTAAACGTGTTGATTGGAGCGAGGACATAATAAAAAAATGCTCGCGTCTGCAGCGCCCACTTTATATGGGCTGATTTTCGCCATACTTCCGTTGCCAATTTGCGCACGCATACGTTGCCACGTCATCAATGTGTACAAACAGTAAAAGGGTCTATTCACAACGAGTGCAAATAGCAATGCAGATTAAGACTAGGCGATTTCCTAGGCAGATGTTGACTTGGGACGGAGCACAGGCGAAGCACTGCTACTTGGTCACAGAGATATCACGCAACACCTGAAATCCCCCAACTTCTGTCAACATACCGGCATGAATATTAGCTGGCTATTTTTCCTACAGTAGACATAGTGAATGGCGATAAACATGGCTGATTTTGTGAGAGACGAAGAGGGTGGCTTCTCAGACAGCCAAGATCCAGAACCATAACTCTACGAACCAGAGTTTTCAGAAGAGGGGCTGCGTGCTTTGGAAATAAGACAGACAAAAGGAGGAGGTTGCGATTGTTCAACAGCCTGAGGGCGTGAGGATGAGAGCCGACACTAACTGGTGGTGTGAGTGTAGGAATATGCCAGCCTATGCCGACTGAAATAGAGTATCTGTGCTGTGGCGAGTGGGACAAGGTACTGCCATCGATGACCAGGCTCAACGTGTCGGATCAAGATGAGGTGCCCGCAGTTGTGTCTCAGCTACCGAGGACTTCTCTGCATTGATCCATCCTATAGTCTTCGACTTTTTTGAGAACTCATCTTCTTTGTCTCTCACAAAATCCGCCATATTCATCGCCATTCACTATGTCTACTGTAGGAAAAATAGTTAACTAATATTCACACCAATATGTTGACGGAAGTTGGGGGATTTCAGGTGTTGCGTCATATCTCTGCGCCCAATAGAGGTGTGAACCTATACTGGTCTCACGGTTCGGTTCGATTACGATTTTCATGTCATCGATTCGGTTCAATTCGATTATCGCGATGCATTGCGATGCACCGCATCCTTAATTTTCTATTTTACTTCAAAAGTGATGTATGCGTCGCGTGAGCACGCATACATCACTTTTGAAGTAAATTAGAAAGTGTTCGCGTGAGTGTTCGCCTGTTCAGGAAGTCCCAGTGACAACAACAGAGACATTCCAGTTTAAGTTTCATGGGACTAAAGCCTGTTTATGCCATTAAGAAAATTAAATTCTTTCAAAATAATTTTGTTTTAAAGAAATGTTCATTAAAAGCAGCGCTCATTCATCAGTGTATGTTACCCTGGAGATGCGCGCATCAACCATCACCGAGTCCGCTGTTGAAGACGATCATCCATAATCACGCGAAATAACACAGAATAAGTGTAATTTGACCATCGGGTGCGGAAGGGTTGCCATCTGTCCCGGTTTGTCCCGATTCCCGGGACACTGAACGTCCCGGTTTTCGAAAGGCTACGTGAATGTATGTTCAAACTGTGTAGCGCGTGCACGGAGAGAGCGAGACCTTGCGTGTGTGCCTCAAGAAGCGCATGTAACTTGCATGCTCATATGTAGGAATGTTTAATTACTCGCACTCGCGTCTCGTCTCCCTCTGCCAGCAGTGTTTGCTACCGCGACAAAGCACATGCGCGTTAAATGGCGTCAGAAAAGCGTCAGTACATTATAACCGGTTATGGTCTATTACTGAACCGAAACCGAATCGTCCTCGTCTGCATCGCGGTGCATCGAAGAAACGATTAATTTTGACACCCCTAGCGCCCAAGTAGCAGTGGTTCGCCTGTGATTCACCGCAATATAGTCCCAAGTCAATATCTGTCTAGGAAATCGCCTAGTCTTAAAGGAACACGCCTTTTTGGGACTTTAGCTTATTCACCGTATCCCCCAGAGTTAGATAAGTCTATACATACCTTTTTCATCTCTGTGCGTGCCGTAACTGTCTGACGCACCCACCGCTAGCCTAGCTTAGCACAAATACTGGATGTAAACGGCTCCAGCTAGCATACTGCTCCCAATAAGTGACAAAATAACGCCAGCCTTTTCCTATTTACATGATGTGATTTGTATAGTCACAGAGTGTACAAATAATAAGGTCACATGAGACACAGCCATATTTTAACCATATAAATACTGGGAACTATATTCTCAGAGGGCGAAGCACTGCTACTTCTGTGGAGTGATTTGCTCGCAGCACTTGAGAAGCCCTGTAGTGAGGAGCAGAGAGTTTGCTCAGAGCTGCGGTAATCACTCCACAGAAGTAGCAGTGCTTCGCCTTCTGAGAATATAGTTCCCAGTATTTATATGGTTAAAAGATGGCAGTGTCTCATATGACCTTATTATTTGTACACGCTGTGACTATACAAATCACAACATGTAAATAGGAAAATGTGGGTGTTATTTTGTCACTTATTGGGATTAGTATGCTAGCTGGAGCTATTTACATCCAGTCTTTGGTCTAAGCTACTGTAGGCTAGTGGTGGGTGCGTCAGAGAGTTACGGCACGCACGGAGATGAAAAAAGTTATGTATGTATCTCACTCTGGGGGATACGGTGAAAAAGCTCCCCAAAAGTCGGGAGCGGACATGCTATCCAGACATGCTATCCGGCGGCGCTGCCAAACGCGAATAGAGCGTAAAATTCTCGTCTACCACGTCTAGTTGGATGCTTGAACATTTAGAATCCAATCGCGTGTTCAAAGCTAAGTTGACACGCGTAAAAAGCAAGTGTTTGAAGCGAAATTGACGCGCGTCAGAGGAGAAATCCGCTTCTTGTGGGAGGGGCAAGTGCTAGACGGTTGTCTGTTTGCAAGATGGCTGATGTTGATTGACCTCTAGAGGTGCATAATTGCGTCTTTACATTGACTTAACATTTAAATCACTCGCACCAGACGTTCTATTCGCGTTTGGTGTGAACGCACCTTAAGACAATGCATGCACTGAGACAAAAATACATTTCCCAATTATCTAAATATAGAGGAGACAGTGAAAAAACCCTATTTCAAAAAAACGGTAGGGTGTTCCTTTAAACTTAAATACAATGTAATTCCTTTGGATAAAAGTGTCTGCCAAATGCATGAATGTAAATGTAATGTAAAAAATATATATATTTTGGGTTACCTAATTCTGCATTCGACAAAATGGACAGTTAATGCTGAAGAAGAGTCTGTTAGCTGTAGTAGCTGGGTGATGATTCTTCATAGTCAGCATCCATGTTTTTGCTTAGAGAACAGACTCTCCTGAAACAGACAAAGTCACAGCAGCCTTTTAGTGTTATTATAGTTCACAGAAATAAAATACAATGACAAAACGTATTACTAACAACAACAACATGAGGGGTAAAGATGATGTAAGATATGATGTTGTATGGTGTTTATAGTTTTTTTAATAAATTAAACAACATTTAAAATATTAGTTAGCAAAATTTTGCTATATTGATAATGGTATATTGCTAACCCTTTCCTCCTCCTCCTCCTCCTCCTCAAACGTCAACCTGTTCTGTATATTAGTGGAGAGCGTCCGCAGTGATGTACAGTCCGGAGGGAATGGCTTCTGCAAATTCAAAATAAAGAACAGAAACTGATGAATGATTATTTAAAAGCACGGTGCGTGTCCACTGGCACGGAGCGAGCGGAGCGGAGCGAGCGTTTTCAATTCATTCCTATGGAAGTCGAGCTTCACGCTCGCGTAGTGCATTTTGGGATTGACAGCGGACCGGAGAAAGCGTTGAGAGCGTCAAAAGGTTGGGCAGTTCTCGACTTTATGCAAATATCAAGCGAAAAAACGCGTTCGGCAGCCAATTGATGTGCGGTTTGGGATGTGACGGTCTGTTTTGATATTTTAAAAATATGCAAATTGTGCTGGAGTTTATGCTGGATTTAGTGCGTAAATAATTTTGTTTACAAATTAGACGCTTTGTAGTTGTTATATATGTTAAATAATTCATTTTGGATGTGTTCATTGTGATTATACTGGCTGGGTTTATAAAAGTTTATAAAATTGACGGGATATCTTGCTTGGGGCAAAATGTAAACAAAGCTTGTCTATTTCCGTATCTAATCGCGTGCATCTCTGATGATTATACTGTGTGTATGTTGAAAAAAACATAGATTGAACACACTCGCAACAGACACACCCCAAAGCGGAGACGTTATAGCGTTGCCAGCGGCACTGAGCGGAGTTTTGCCGCTGTAGTGGACACGCACCGTAACTCTGCTGCCTGGTAAACCCGTTTTCTCCCCTTCCGTTGGTTTCATCGGGAGTTACATTATATTATGTTTGCCTGCTAAACTAACGCATAATTCTGCTAATTTAGTTGATGTCATCTTACCCACCTGTAGATGTCATCACCATTAGGACGGCAATCACAAGAAAAGACTCCAAAACACACCTCCGACATTGCAGACATGATTCAGGCCACAAACTTGAAAATAAAACAAAAGATGTAATTAACAATGGTGTCGCTTAAACGGTTAGTTTACTTAAAAAATTAAAATGATATCCATTTACCATTTACTCAGCCTCAACTTGTTCATAACCTGTATTAATTTATTTCTTGTGCTGTGTATAAGAAGATATTTTAAAAAACATGAGTAACCAAACAAGTTTCTGGTCCCCATTGACATCCATAGTATTTTTATTTATTTATTATAGAAGTCAATGGGGACCAGCAAACTGTTCCATTACCAACATTCTTCAAAATATCTTCTTTTATGTTCAGAAGAAAGAACTTCATGCAGGTTTAGAACAACTTGTGGGCAAGTCAATTATGACAGAATTTCTTTTTGAGGTGCACTATTCCTTTTAACTTATTTTTTCACTTTAGCTCACTGTTAACGTTGTTACATCTCCCTAACTAGCTAAGTTGTGATAAATAGGGGACGGAAGTTCACGGAACATACATATGTTATTATTATTCTCTGTTTAAGTTTACTTCGGCTTATTTAAGTGAAGTTAACCTACCAGTTGATGTTATGACGGCAATGAAAAGGCTCCAACACACACCTCCATCGTTGCAGACTGCAGACATTATACAGATCACAAACCTGAAAATAAATCAAAGCATATACGTGAAAATCTTGTTTAAAAACCTCACTTAAACAAGGGTTTCGTCTATCTCACTTTACCTCAGTATTTCACCACGACACGTTAGTTCCTTGCGGTTAACGTTAGCCTAACCGACGACTCCGCCTAGCGAGCTTACGTTAAAGAGGCAGAGATATGTACAAACGTTATTGTTATCGTTTTAACTAAAGAATATTTCGGATAATATAGGTGAACTTATTAGCTTACTTACCAGTTAATATTATCACCGTGACGGAGATCCGGCCGACTGTCAGGGAAAAAAAAGGCACCAAAACCATTCCGACGAAAACAAAAAGACAAATCATGTTAGTTTGCTGTTAACATAAATGAAAACATTTGCAAATTTTTGTTTTACATAAAATAGAAATAATGTACTAACCTTTTTGGAGTTACCGGTAGGCTACATCTTTTGTCCACATTAACGGCCACTTCAACCAATACAGTCAAAAAAATTCAAAAGAAATCTCTCTTGCCATTGGTCAGTTTTACGCGGGCTAGTTCACTACTGTAAATTGATTTACAGTAGAGAAGAATTACAGTAGTGACCATATATTTTCCCATAATCCTTTGCGGTTTACAGTAACATACTGTATAAACATTTTACAGTATCTTACAGTACATATTACAGTAAAATACTGTTCAAATTACAGAAATCAGTTACAGTGTACTTAAACCAGATATTATGTGTTTAGTGAATAAGATCCAGGTTTATGCACACTGTTCACCCTTGCTGTAAAAAAAAGGTCAAATTCTGACAGTATCATACCAATTTTCATTAAAACAGTAATATACTGTAGAAAACAATGCATTCTGTTTTATATTTGAAATTTTCGAGAAAACAGCCTACAGGAATATACTGTGAATTAACAGCGCTCAAAGTCGACACCCAGAGGCTGTGTTCCAAATCACACCCTATACCCTCATTCACTATTCCCTACATTAGTTCACTAATATAGTCCACTTGAATAAAAAGAAGTGTGACTGAGACACTGATGAACACCTGATAAGCAGAATCACTGAAGGAAAAAAAGAGAAACACTTAAGGCCCTATTTTTTTTACAATCTGATACGCAAGTATCAAACGCAAATAAGTTTGTCAGCGGATCTCGGGCACTGTTGCTATTATACCGGGGGATGAATGACTCTTGCACCCGACGCAAATCTAAAATGGGTTGGTCTGAAGTACCTCACATCCTGTGCGCTTCCTGCTAGGACTATATAGATATATTTGGCTAGTCAACCCCCGCTACCGCTCTCCTTTTGCTTCAGCCGCGCAAGAAAAAGCGCCGTTCACAAAGGATGCCAGATCGGACAGAGACAAGCGAGCACACCCCGGCCCAGTGCCCACGTGCCTCGTTTTCTCCTCAGGAATCCCCCTCGTCGGTCCTGTTCACACAGGCAGACCAACGCCCCTCTCAGCGAGCAGCGGGTCTTGTCTCATTCGGGGATTCGGATGACGAGGAAGAGAAGGATGACAGTTTATCTATTACTGCATCAGAATGCGAGGAGTGGACGCACTCCGTTTCCGACCCCACGCCGTCTCACCAGCGCGGGCACGAGCATCAAGACAGAGCTTCTCCGCGTTCTCACCAAGGCCGTAGAAGACCTCGGGCTCTGCTCAGCAGAGACCCGCCCCGTTCTTCCCAGAGGTGCATGACAAACTAACAAATTTGTTACACCGCAGCTGGTCAAGCTGCCTCAGCACTCCACACCATGGCCATCCTCCAGGTTTTCCAGGCGTCATTTGGTGCATAGCGACATCTTTCAGGGCGGGCGCCTGCGTACTTCAAAAGATTTCAAAGGATGCTGGGAATTATGGCTGCAGCATCATCAGGTATCCAGCTAGGACTACTAAACATGCATCTTCTTCAACGCTGGTTAAATCATTGTGTACCAGCTCACGAGTGGCGATCTGACCAATTACGAATCAGAGTGACCCACGGCTGCATCAAAGCCCTGGCGCCCTGGAAGGTGACAGACTGTCTCAGTCTGGCGTGAGCTTGGGTGTGATCTCAAAGAGGAATGTGATCTCGACAGACACCTCCGACCTAGGTTGGGGAGCCCTGTACGAGGGCAGGCACACCTCTGGTCTTTAGTCAAACCCAGAGAGGTGCCTGAATATAAACTGTCTAGAAATGAAAGCAGTTGCACTAGCCCTGAATGCTTTTCTCCCATACTTGAGGGACCACCACGTCCTGGTCCGAACGGACAACATGGCAGTGGTGTCCTACATAAATCGCCAGGGCGGGCTCAGGTCGAACAATCTATATATCATGGCCAAGAGCATCATAATATGAGCTCAGCACAACCTGCGCTTCCTGAGGGTGGCGCACGTGCCAGGCATTCTGAACCAGGGTGCGGATATGTTATCCAGAGACAATATTCTCCGAGGGGAGTGGTCTCTTCACCCACAGACAGTTCAGCTGATCAGCTGATCATCTTCGGCGAGGCAGAGGTAGAGGTAGACCTCTTCGCCTCAGAACACAACGCACACTGCCAGAAATTTTTTTTCAAAGAGCAGGGATGCGCTGGCCCACTATACACTTTTCCTCCGGTCGCGATGCTACCACAGGTAATCAAACGAACTGTTTACTCTAAAAAAGCCTGGTAAGGTCTAACAGTGCACTGAAATAAAGCAGAATTGTTTAGTGAATCATCTCATGTTCTCACAAGCTCAGGTGGTTGATCTGGATCACGGCATGAAGGACAAAAACCCCATTGAATCCGTCTATTTCTACAGCAAGAGGAATCCCACCCAAGCTTCTACCATTAAAGATTATCAGGTATTCATGACACTCTAACTGTTTTATTCCAGATCATTGCAGAATCTTTCTAAATGGGTGCCATTTATTCGTTCATAATGTTCTTTTGGTAAACCAATCGGACAGAACTTTTTCTTGTTTGACTCAGTGAAGTTTACAGTGTACTTCATTTACTCTATGATTGAGTATCATTATAAAACTCATTGTGTGTGATTTTTGTCTTGTATTGACAGTTGTCCAGTTTTCTGCCAAAGAAGTTATATGAAGAGCTTGTCAGAGTTTATTACAGAAGAACTGATGATCAGACAGCTGAAGATAAGATGGAGAAGAAAAAGAAGGTGGAAGAGGCTGAGAAGTGCTTTAAGAAGTGGTGTGACGACAATTTTGGACTCCATTAATGTGTGTATGATTTAAAATATCCAACATGTATGGCTGCAGAGTCAGTTTGTTTAATGAATGAATTACTGAGTCACTTCATTATCAAGGAAGTGAAAGATCATTCATGCCTGTGCTATTGAAGAAACATATAGATTATGAAAGTATAATGGAAAATATTTTAAAATCAAGGAGTGTTAATTATGTCATGGGAATTGCATTTTTATTCAGTCAGAGGAAGAACTTGTGATTGATTTATAATGTGTGAATCAGAGTCAATCACTGCTGTTAAAAAAACAGGGCCAGTTTTAATAAGAGCCAGTTATCTGATAAATGTGGGTAAATTTCATCTGCATTTTCAGGGGAAATGAGTGTGAATTATGAAAACAAATTTGCTTTTTAACTTCTTATCTAAGCTTTCAGTGTTTCACCTGAAAATTCTTTCAGATCAGTTTCAGTTCAGTTTGTATTTGTATTGAATGTTTGAAGGTTTTTAATTAGAAATAGTTAGTTTTAGTTTAATAGTTTTACTACTTTAAGCCAGATAGCTAGACAGAGAGATAAAACACTTTTTAGTTAACTTTACTTAATGGCTTAATATTTTCAATACTTTAAAAGGGATACTCTACTGGTTTTTCATATTAAAATATGTTATTCCCTTAACTAGATGAGTTGATACATACCTCTCTCATCTCAGTGCGCACACTGAATCGCTGTCTTGCCGCAAACCTTCGTTAGATCTTATCTCAGCACTGTTCATTCAACGTTTTATTTTGTGTCACCATTCTTGGTCGAGTTACACTACTCGAGTAACTGTATTTAAATAGGGAAAAGGTGGAGGTGTTTGGTCGCTTCTCTTCTTGGCCCATATTGAATGAACAGTGCTGAGATAAGATCTAACAAAGGTTTGCGGCAAGACAGCGATTTAGTGCACGCACTGAGACGAGAGAGGTATGTATCAACTCGTCTTAGTTAAGGGAATAACATAGTTTAATATGAAAAACCAGTAGAGTATTTTTTTAACAATACTTTTAACAATTTTCCTAAACTCTTAACGCACCACCACACCTAAAATACACAATTGGCAAAACAGTTAATTTCATGCTCAAAATCACACATTATAAACTAAACTCCAACACTAATTTTCAAAATACAATAAAACACTAACACAATACACTGTCTATCAAAACACAAACACATGTTCTCTTCCAACAGGAACATTTAGTCAATCATAGCACAGTGTCATAAAAGCACTAACATCAGATGAATAACAGAAACTGCACTTTCTTTTGAAGCATCTCTACATTTTTGTTTTGCTTGGGTTTCGTAAATGAGTGCATTTTGTTTCTTTTGATGCAGAAATTGAATTAAAAAAAATATGAATGACCCTTCTCAGAGTATCTTTATAGAATGCACGGTTTATGAAAAAAAGAAGACAGAGACATAATTGCTGCAGTAAAGGCTTTAATTTGCAAAAGGACAGATAACAAAAATATGCGATAGCTGCCATTTATTACTGTATGTGAAAATACAAAATATACAAACAGAAAAAGCCATCTTTTAATGTGCCCCGTCATCAGCATTTGGTCACATGTTCTCATCCACATCACTCTTGCAAGGCATCTTGGGAAGAATCTTTTGGCCTTATTCTAGTGTTCAGCTGTGATGTCTTGGCATGCATCGGCAAGTCCTTCCAGAAAAATGCGGATTTTTTATGTGATTGTTGCGGGCAAAAATCCTTGATTATGCAGCATGTTTTCTTAAAAAATGCAATGGAAAATGCTGGATATTTATGCAATTTTATGAGATGATGTTCCGGGAACTTGCAAAAACTGCGGTTTAATGAAAAAGAGAAAAAAAAGTGATTCCCCAACACCCTGTTCTCACTAGGCTACTACCTTAATGTAAAGAGTCATTTCTTATTACTTCCTATGATAAGCAAGCACACTACATCACAGAAAGTGCTGGGATATTTCAGTTCTCATCTTGTTTTATTTCAGATCTTAATAAACACATCAAACTTGCACACAAAACATTGATGAGTCAAACAAGTTATGTAGCTTTACAAAAGGAATATGCTACAACTTCTGGAAAAATTAAAAAAAATATATATGTGTGCATCCTGTTTTACAGCTTTTCGATGATGTACACGTCGCGTAATCAAAAACCTTCCATTTCCAGGCTGAGAAAACTCCTCAATGGGGTTGAGGAACGAGGAGTAATGGGCAAGGGAAAGGGACATCATCCTCTGATGGGATAAACCAGGCCGTGACTGCACGCGAATGGTGCAATGCCACATTGTCCCATATTTGCATAACTTCAGTCAGCTGTTTCTGAGTAGCAATAGAATTAAATTCAGGGGATATATTTGTGTTTCAGTTCACAATATGAACAGCTGTTCAGTGTGACTTTAGCCTATAAGTTTAGAACATGATGTTACTGTTCTGACATACAGTGTAAAAGCATTTGTAAATTTGGCAGTAAAATCTCATACTGTATAATCACCGAGCTATCATAATTAAGAATATAAAATGCACAACACAACACAACAACTGCAAACTGATGCATACAATATTTTTTTCTCTAAATACCTGGCTATGTGTAAATGTGGCCTCAATGTTACTTTTAAAACTCTGTAGTTGGACACATATGTACACTGAGGAGTGTTAATTTAACACTAGGGAATTTGCTGTGATGAATCTGACTAAACTTGATGCGTTTTTTTCGAGTTGATGCAGGCGTTGACTCTGTTTGCATGAATCGCACCAAAATTTTCCTGAATTCGGAATAGTGTGCGCTCACCGTGGGATAATGAGGTGACTCGCAAAAGACTGACAGCTCAGTTATCAAGCAGATTACATAAACAGAGAATATTTTTGTTTAGTTTATTTTGCACAAAAGCAAAATAAAATATTTTGTTTTTATTGTGAGTGTACACAAATAAAAGTAGTTTCGAATGATGTATAACACTTATCTGTATGACCAAAATCGATGGAAAATTTCAAATCTCTTTCGCACTGACGGTTAATCATTTAATTATCTCATTAACTTTAACATTGCTTCAGTGTTCATTTTTAACACTTTTGACTCTGAGGAGAGGTTATTTAACTAACTACACTGCTGTGTACCCAATTTTTTGGGTTATATTTGTATTCTAATTTATATTCTAAAATTGCTTAAAGGGATAGTTCACCTAAAAATTAAAATTCTGTCAGTAATTACTGTCCCTCATGTCGTTCCAAACCCGTACGTCCTTCGATCATCTTCAGAACGCAAATGAAGAAACAGAAGAAGCAGTAGAACAATAGGAGAGAACTTCAGTCTGTGAGTGTTTACTTTTCTCTGTCGATTTTAGCGTGGCTCTTTAGTTATTGTGTTTACCCTGGTAAAACGTGTGTCGTGCTGCCATTTATTTGTTTGTGTCGTGACTGTGTAGTTTCGCTTGGCTAAGTAGTTGGGCGTGGCCAAAGCCAGTTAAAGTATATTGCACCTAACTGCTAGTCTAGAACTATCCCTTAAAGGTTAAAGCATGTTTAGTCATCAGTGTTGTGGTGTAAAGCAACACCAGAGTTTCTTGGCATGATGTGGTAAATGACCGTGGTGTAATCAGAGTGAATCTCCTCGTTGCTGACGGAGACTGAAGCTTCACTGAGAGACTCTTCATGCTTCTGGAAACTGACAGACGTGTACAGGAGCTCATCAGAGAGGATTGTGGGTAACTGCACTGGAGTTGATCCACATGATGAAACGATTCAGAGCAGAGAAAATGCGAGGTTAAACCGTGTGTGTATTTCAGAACAGCAGAGGATGACAAACTCACATTTACTACATGTACAGTAGTGTGTGTGTGTGTGTGTGTGTGTGTGTGTGTGTGTGTGTGTGTGTGTGTGTGTGTGTGTGTGTGTGTGTGTGTGTGTGTGTGTGTGTGTGTGTGTGTGTGTGTGTGTGTGTGTGTGTGTGTGTGTGTGTGTGTGTCACCATGTTTACTGCTGTTTTAGTTCGCAGGATCAAACCTTCAGAGACAGAAAACAGAAGAGCCTGAAAACACACAAAGGGATTGTCAAGGTGAGACTATGAAATCATGTACAAGTATTCTTACACATACTGTACATTAAGCACAAGCTTAATGTGTGCGGTTAAGCTTTAAAAAAGCATCACAGAACTGCCCATGTGACTTATTTCATTTCTTGTGAAGCAGTATGATACTGTGTGACGAAACAACAGACACAAATTATCATTAAAATTACTTGTGCATATTCATACCTGGCACATACTTGATATCATCAGTCAGAAGACCTGTCCAGACCTAAGCTTTTCATCTGAATTGAATGGTAACAAACTATCCTTTGTGCTCCACACAGACCAAAAAGAAAAAGCTTCAACACGAAGTCAGCTGATCTGTCCGAAGTAAAACACTTCTAGAACTTACTAAACTAAAAAGCTAAAACACAAAAGCCGCAGCCAGTTTTACTTAAACACAAGGGTTTTTTTCAGGATCACACAAATGATCCTGAATCTGCAGACTTTCTCACAGCATGATGCTTTAAAGAGACAGTACATACAAAAATGATCACACTGTAAGAAACAAAGCTGTAGAAAGTGGGGTTACATGATAAATCGTTTTATCGTGATTACGATTTCTGCTTCTCTAAAAATAATAGTTGCAATATTGGGCCGTTGGTTATTTATCCTGAAAACTTTATTTATTTATTTTACATTCAGTTATCTTGCATTGGTAACAAGCCTTCACAATCTTTAACTTGCGGTTGCCAGATGTCAAGAGTTTAAATCCCCAAACATGTTCTCTTAAAAAGGATACATTTTATGTCTTAGTTTTACATTATCTTTGCAATCTATCAACCATTATCACACACTCACTAAACTGTGAACGGCAGCCGAAAACACTGACAAACAAGCTGGAGTTCCTCCATCTCCATTTGAGATATTCTGTTTAAATTAAAGTGTCGTTCAGTCAGTCAGTTCTGTCACGAGCCGCAGATTCCCGCCACTCATCTATCTCCTTGGTTACAGTCATTATTAGTTCATCCGTGTCAGCTGTGTTCTATTAATTATCCTCGTTTGGGTTTGCTTTAGTTCATCCCTCACATTCACTCTCTGTTCGGTCTACGTTTCAAGTTGTGTGTGTGTACCCAGCTGCCTGTTAGGCTGTGTTTACACGGAAACGATCTGAAGAGAAAACGCAAAAGTGGCTTTGCGTTATCACTTTTTATTCTGCGTTTAGACGAGCGTTATGGGCGGGAAAGCCGCGTGCATATGGTGACGCAAAAGTGTGTGAAATTGGATGTAGTTTGCACTCCAGGTGGCTAGGGGGCGATGTGAAGCACTGCACACACAACACCACCAATATCTGAGAATATTTTGTACAACTGCTGAAAAGACTCTTGTACATTTTTCAGAGCTGCTAGGGCAACTTGAAGGTCCGACGTATGGAATTATTCCGACATGTTGGTTGTTATTTTCCTGTACTGGCGCATACTTGTGACGTAAATGCGTACGCGACGAGAGCAACCGTGAGCAGATTTGCGTTTTTACCCTTTAGATGTGAACGCGACGGTGGAGAGTTTTGAAGATTTCCACTCTGGAAGGTGGTTTCACTTTTTTGCGTTTTTAAGCCCCCAAAACGCTGTCGCCGTGTAAACTTAAGGCACATCCGATAAAATGTTTTTACGTTTTCACCCGGAATCGTTCTCGTGTAAACAAGGCCTTTGACTCATACCTTTCATTTTCATTTCTCAAAACCTGTCGGCGAGCCAAAAACGGGGCTAAAATCGTGCAGTCTGAACTCGGCATTAGACTATTAAACCGTGTGTTGGAACTTTATTTACCTTTTATTTACTTTATCTGCCTGTCTACATGCACGTGTGACACCTTCAGTGATGAACTGTAATAAATACAAACATGGATGTGTTTGTGATTGTGAATGCTAAATAAATGCACTTACTATGTGACAATACAAACATTAACAGAATTTGGAATTATTATTAGAAATGTCACTGTTTAAGGTACAGAGTGTGTTAATGTATATGAGAAATATAATAAATCTGATGATTTGTGCTTACTTGATAGTGCAATAATTGTGATTAAATGTAAAAAATATATTTCTGTAAATAGAATAATCATGACAAGTGATTGCAATTATATTATATTATATATTTTTAAGCAAAACAATAATGATTTTCAGTTTAATCAATATTTTACCTCCGATCACATGTAGATGCACTTCAGTGAATACGAGCGACCCAGAAGTCTCCTCTGCGCACCAGTATTTCCCAGAATCCTCTTCTGTCAGACTGCTGATGTTCACAGTAAAGACTCCAGCTGAGGTTTCGTCAGTCAGAGAGAATCGGCCATTTGTTCTCTTATTGGATGAAACACGAACTCCGTCTCGGACACACACATCGGGCTGATCTCCTCTGCAGAAAAACCTCTGTGTTTGACTCCTGACGCTCTTACTGCTGATGGACACCGATCCTCCGACAGACGCTTCACGAGTGACGAGCGCTGGAGAGAACAAACATATGAGGATGATGACAGAAAACACTGAGATGTTCCCCAGAAAACACTCTCACCATCTTTCAGGACGACCATGAGCTCAATGCGAAGATTAAACGCTTCTTTCACTGCACACCAGTATATCCCAGCATCCTCTGCTCTCAGGTCAGTCAAGGTCACAGTGAAGAGATTGAGTTCAGTCTCGTCCTTTACTGAAATCTTTGTTTTATTAACATGGGCTTCATTGGATTGAATTTTATTTTGTGCATCTTTAGTGAAACACTTTCCTTTACAAAGATACTTTATTTCTGTTGAATGGTTTTCTTCATAAGGGCATTTAATCTCAGATGAATCTCCTTCACGTCCGACCACTGGAGGCACTAATAGTCAAAGAAAAGAAGTATTATATTCTATAATATATGTAATGTGATTTCTGGTTGCTGTACGTACTAGTTGTAGTGAGTTGATGTAGATTGGTGAGAGAGACAGAAGTCAGATATGTGTCTCTGGTTTCGGCTCCACACCAGTAAACTCCAGCATCTCTCACGCTCACATTACTGATGCTCACTGTGAAAACTCCTGCTGTACTGGCAGAAAACTCAAAGCGTTTCTTCTCGGATGAACTGATGCTTTCACAGATCTTCTGCTTGTTCTCTTTGCAGATGTGTTTGAAGGTCTTGTCGTGTTTCTCTGGGAAATTGCAGGTGAATTTCAGACTTTCACCAATAATAGCAGATGCTTTGCTTAATGCAGGAAAATGATCAACTATACACAAAAACAATGAAAAATATACAACATAAAAATAGCTATCTTTCTTATTTTAAATCTCTAAATGAAGTTCCTCCTGGAAGCTCTTTACCTTGATTTACTGTGAGTTTAATCTCAGTGAACAGACCATCATCAGCGTTATTCACTCCACATCTGTACATCGCTTCATCAGTCGCGGTTAAATTACTGATAAAAACCTTCAAACGTCCTTCACTGGGATCATCATACATGTGCACTTTATCATGACGAACCCATTGATTCTGTCCATCAACAGAGATCTTCTGTGATGAATCTTTCTGGATGAACTTCTTGTTTCCTTTGAATTTTAGTGGAAATGTACAGGTAATGAAGACTGATTTACTGGAGTAGGCCTGAACCTGGACAGATGTTAGTCTATCTGCAAAACGAGATTTATTTCTTGATTTATTGCATTATTAAAAGTCAGGAGGGATTTTACATTCCTTATTTAGAGCATTAAGGATATTTTCAATAGAAATAAACTAAACTCACTAGAAACATTCAGCTGAATCTCTTTAATGAAGGTTATGTGAGTAATTGATGTTTCTGAAGGTCGATGATCTGATCCGTCTCTCTCCACTCCACATAAATAAACTCCACCGTCCGCTGCAGAAATATTTCTAATGGTCACAGTAAAATGATCTTCATGACTGTAAGACAGAATGAACTTCTCATCAGATGATTGTGATGATTGTGATGATCTTGATGATTGTGATGATCGTGAGCTGTTCAGGACATGGACAGGATCCTTGTTCAGTCTGTAGAAAACTTTGGTGTGTGTTTTAAACTTCTCATCATATTCACAGTGGAAAGTGATCTTCTTTTGTCCAGGATACCCATCCAGGAAAACAGACCTCCCACAACAAGACTCTGGAAATGATTTAAACAAAACCTTGTGACGCACTGAAATCTAAAATATTAATAGTGTTATTAAAGGTGCACAAGGAAACCTTAGCCTCTCTATCGCCATCTCTGTGTGAAACATACAATGTCACGTTCCTTAAGTGTTTTTTTTTTTTTAAGGTTTCTGTACGGTTGCCTGTAATTGGAGTATATATTCCAGAAAGCAAGTTATGCGAGTTACCTGCTTTCTAAAATACTCGTTCTGACATTTTTAATAAGACATACTGAAATGACATGAACATGCACAGATGAATGACATAACACAGACATTTTCCCTTTATAATCCAACCTGACAGCTCAAACTATGGATTATTATTATATGACCGCATGGAAACTGTTTAGTACACCTTTAATAGTACTATAATAAATAATTGCTGTAATAGGTCATAAAGTATCACACATACCTTTTCTGTTCACCACTAACTTAACATCATGACTCCATGTCTGATTGTTTCCACATGTATATTGCCCATCATCCTCTCTGCTGATGTTCCTGATAAACACTGTGAAGAATCTGCTGTTTCCATCATCATACAGAGCGAATCTCCCGTTATAAACCCATTGACTCTGAACATCAGTACTGATGCCCATCTTACAGCTCCTGTCTCTGCAGAAATACTTCTCTTTATGTTGATCATCAGTCTTTATCTCGTTCTTGTACATGCACTTGAACATTAAACTCCAGTGCATCCAAACACTCTGACACAAAGTACTTGACCTGCCAAACACAAGTGCATTTGCTCTGGGTTATTATATATCATCAATCTGGGTAATATACCATTATTTGACCCAGACTGAGCAGTAAATAACTGACCTGAGATCAGGCAGAGAGTGATGAAGATGAAGATGAGGATGGCAGCCTTCATTCCAGATTGACTTCAGTCTTAGATATCCAGAGAAAAAGCAGATCCGATCACAATCCAGTGAAAGCAAGAACTGATCAAACGTGTTCCTTGAATGCGATGTAAGTCTCTATCATCAGAAGTACACAGATCCTCCGTCAGTCTTTCTCACGTTTCTTCTTCCTTATTCTCTATAACGGTTACACCCATGCACTGTTAACAGGGCGGAAAGTGCTGAGATGTGTGTGAAATGTATATGTGTGAAAGACAAGTAGAGAAACACACACAGATGACAGATGACACATCCGTATATTAATATACATTAAGAGTGACAGAAGGGCGTGTGAAACAGTTTTAGTAGACCTCAATCATCTTTAGACATGACAATATTTCCGGTAAAAGAGCATATCACACAGGGCTTAGATTAGGCCACGATTAGGCCTTAAATAAATTAGGACATTTAAGTATCTTAAAAATAAACATTGCTGGTGTGCATCTCGAGACAAAACAATGACAGTGATATATTTTAAGATATGCCAGTGCAAGTTTCATTTAAAACAGACATTTTAGTCTGGGACTAGACTTAAAGGGTACCTATCATGGAATTTTGAAAATTACCTTTCATGTAGTGTGTAACATAGATCTAAGTGAACAAAAACATCCTGCAAAGTTTTAAATATGAAAGTTCACCGTATACAAAGTTATTATCTCTCAAAAGTAAGAGTCGACTCTGAGTCGTTGATATGAATCGATAGACGAACGATGCACTTTCGTACGTCACTTGTTCAAGTTATTTGAATAAGATACGCCCACTCATTGCATTAGGAGACACCAGGGAAAACATCATGTCGACGAGACGCTGCTGTGTTTTGAAGTGCGACGCAAAAGCAAACTTTTTTCATCTGCCCAGTGAGGAGCATTTGAAGACAGTGGCTACAGTTCATAACTATACCACAGAAGTATTATAGCCCGAACTCGTTCTGTGTTCGCGTCATGTTGAAGATGATTGCTTCACAAACCTAAATGCTATAAAGTATGAATTTGCGAGCCGGCTGATACTGAAGGAGGGAGGTTCAGTACCGAGTTTATTTGGATCAGCTTCCTTCTCCGAATCACAATCTGTAAGTAGGCTGTTGCTTTTATGTTTGTATCATGTTCTATAATTATTTTGTGTGTTGTGTACGCACAGGCACAGCGCAGCTTCTAGCAGCTAACTTAGGTCTTCAATGTCAATTGTATTGAAATATGTGAAGTGTTTGTCGTTGTTAATGGAGTTGTCACAAGGCTCTTGAGTGTCACGCATTGAGCGTGACAGTCACTCATTTCGGTCTTTTGTCACGCTCTCCGGCCACACATTGTATTTCTCACGCTGATAAACTATTTGTAATATATTTAATATGCCGCAGTGCCCAAAACTCACTCACTGTGGAACCGGCAGGATTCAAGCGCGTCTCCTCCAGTGTTGCCAGGTCCGTATGCCTGCACTGTTTCCGCGGGTTGTTTGTGTAGTGCACGCTGGTTGACACGATTGTTTTATCCACTGGAACATGATTGTTATTGAGGAAACACCCGGGAACGCTATTTGAATAATTTTGGCCGTGATTGGGTTAGTTTGATGAGCAATTGGGCTGGTTTTGTTGTGCAGACCTGGCAACCCTGGTCTCCTCTGGTGTTGTTCGTCTGGTGTTGTTAGCCAATCAGAAAATAGCACTGTTGTATCTGGGTAAGCTCTAGCGCAACAACCAATGACACCCCGTCGGCTGGGTGTCTAACATATCACCACAGATTAGCGTCACGCAAAGGCGGGGTTTGGAAAAATGACTCGCTAAACGATTCATATGGGAGTCGGTGAGCAAATCAGGTAAAAATAAATGCATATTATAAGACAACAAAAGTGTTTTTTGTCATTGCATGCTTGTAAAACTGTTGTTGGGGACTCCCAGAACAATATTAGGAACATTTTAAATGCCATAATAGGTACCCTTTAAAGCAGATGACAGATCCAAATATATAAGCGCATATGTAAATATTTACTCATTTATTTAATAATTTACTTGTTAATTTACAGGAAATGCTAGAAATGTGAACCGTTGACCATAATTTTGAAAAAAATTGTTGAAAAAAAATAAGTCACTTCATAATATTTCCATTTTAATCCACAATGTAAAAAAAATAGGTGTAAAAAACGGGGAATAGTTTGTCAGTCATGAAATCTGTCAAAGACCTTCAACTGAAGTAACATGCTGTACTAAAATAAAAAGAAAAGAGAAGAAATGTGAGATTAATAAAACACAAAACATAACAAAAGCAGAGAATCAGATTTCTAAATGATGTCATCAACACCAAAAAGTAGCAGGTCATATTTTCTGTTGCTGTTCAATGAACACAGTTACAGAAACAAAATTAATGTTAAAAAGCCACGTCAAACAGCACACCTAAAGCAAACATTAACCACATTAATGATGACAAATATACTTTTCAATAAATCAACACCTCTATTAATTCTCAATAAAACTTCTGTAGACGTCTGACAGAAATAAAGTCAGTCTGGTTAGTAATAGAGCTCGACCGATTTATCGGCAGGCCGATATTATCGGCCGATATTAGGCATTTTCCAAACTATCGGTATCGGTGTTTATAATGGCCGATTAATGAATATTTAAAAAAAAAAAAAAAAAAAACGGACGAAACACCCTTCAACCATGTCATGAGTGTTGGGAGTTGTATAGTTTGTCCACCAGAGGGCACTCTACACCGTCCCTGTTGGCAACACTCGTGTATAATGCGCCACACATTGTGCAATCTGCTGATCCAGCCAGAGTCGGGCAGAGTGAACCAGTTATCCGCGAGTGAGATCATAGGTGAAGTGTGTTCATGCCATGGTGAGTTGGTCACATAGGCCTACATTGCTTGAATAACAATTAAAAGAACATCCCCGTCAGTTCTCTTAACTCAAATAAGCATGACAAAATTTGTGACTATCATGTCCAGTTTTGCTGCTGTTAAATAAGCCGAGAGTGAAGCGGAATTAGCTAGTAATAATTACTTTACGTTGTTACAGTGTAGTTGACTGACTGTCCTTTTAACTCTTGGCAATGTGACTGAAGTATTTCTTTAATAGCGCGTGACAGTTATAGCTAGGGATGCACCGATACCACTTTTTCCAGACCGAGTCCGATACCGATACTTTCATTTTTGGTACTCGCCGATACCAATACCGTAACCAATACCTGTATTTTTAATTTTCAATTAATTTTCAATTCATGCATTTGTAATTTTTAAATGTATTGGTAGAGAAACCAAAATAATATCAATCATATTAGTTGTTTATTAAATTTAAACTTAATTAGTTCAACAAATATATATTTCATGCACTGCATATTCATTAAACTAAATATATATGGATCTTTTTGTAAAGTTGATAGAGGTAGCCTATTTAGCCAAGAGCAGAGAGTAATTTATTTGTCCTTTGTTTGATTAAGATTAAAACACAGCAGCAGATTTATTAAAGTGCCGCCCCTTTAAGGCTGAACGCACAAACGCACTGACGCCATTTTAATTATACTGTCTACGTTCACTTGAGATATATAACAGACTTTTACTAGGATACTCGCCAATGTGTTTTTACATAGTTTTGTGTGAATTCGTCCGTACAAGCGCAATGCGTGAAAGACTTCCATTCAGAATTCGCGCGCGCTGTGGATGTTTGAAGTTTATGGAAATTCTTGACCTGCAAATGTCCAGTAATAATGTAGGCAACCACTCGTTAAACATAAGTAAGGTAACAGTTCATGTTTTACTTACATATACGATTTAGTTTTAATCCAAATAACACGTGCTGAGTGAACGATCCGCAATCAACAGCATTCAACAGAAGTGCGCTCTCTCTCTCTCTCTCTCTCTCTCTCCTCTCTCTCTCTCTCTCTCTCTCTCTCTCTCTCTCTCTCTCTCGTCAGTTAACGTTATTAATAAGCTACATGCCTCGTTTTACTTGATTTGCCATTGACATCCGACTGAACTACAAACTTTCCACTGACGTCTGTGAAAAAGGGATGCGCTCGACCAGCTCGCGCGTCTGTGTCGTAGCACGCTCAATCCTCTGCGTGTTTTTCTCTTATCAGCTTGCGCACCATATAGTTATATAGGCGACGCGTTAATATATTCTGTTTAATATTCCACTGATAAGATAGATTTATTTCATATACAGCCTTCTTTTTTTTATCCCCATTATAATTTCTGAAACTGTACACATGCTGCCTGGTATCGGTTGTTGGTATCGGGGCATTTTTACGAGTACGAGTACAAGTACATGAGCTCAGTATCGGGCCCGATACCGATACTGGTATCGGTATCGGTGAATCCCTAGTTATAGCAATGAGACGTATCATCTCTCCTTTGCATGTTATATTGAAAATGTATTCAGGGTTTCCCGCAGCACTTTGAAACTAAGGCGGTCGCCTATGCAACACAAGCCTGCCGCCTTAACTAACGTTACGTCGTCAAAAAAATGTATATGAGCGAAATCTGCCGTGTTAGTGTTTTGAGGACAACCAAATATAGTTGCGTTTCTATATTTTTCTCTCTCAGCACGTCATTCGGGCATTAGCACTCCGGGTGTAAAAGGAAATCCGTAACAGGCAGCCGTTCACACAAACAGCGCAAGCGGCTCGTGACAGAACACAGACCGACTGAATGACACTTCAATTTAAGTTGAAAATCTCAAATGAAGATTGCTGAACTAAAGCTTACTTGTCTGTGTTTTCAGATCATCAGCGCTTCTTCAGCGCGCATGGTTACTGATATCCAGCAGTGTTTTTAATGTTGATGCAATGTTTCCCGAATATCCATTCCAGACGATTTCAAATGTGACATTGATACAACAGTTAAAAAGCAAAACAAAAGGGTAACATTAAGTGATTTACTACATTTAAAACAATATAGTCAGGCTTATTGCTCTTTTGCAACGAAATCTGTGGCTTTGAACGAATCGTGAGATTCAATGAATGACTCGATAACTCACACATAAAGACAATGAGTTACCGCAACCTACTGGCGAGTTTAATATAATATTTTTTAAATTAAACGTATTGAGGATTGACGGATTCAGTACAATACCTCATATACTGTTAGCAATTTATAGGTAGTATAGTTCAAAGTTATATTTATGAAGCTTACCAAGTTTTTTAATACTGGTAACTTTGATTTGGTTGTTGTTGTTTTTGTGTTTTTGTTCAAAGGACTTTACGTTTCATATCTTAAGTTTGTATTTTTATACATTTAATTATCAGAACTTTAATATATTTTGATGTTTCTCTGTTCTGTTGTGACAATAAAAGAAACAAGTTTCCTTTAAAAATGCATTATCAAATTATTATTGTTAAAACTCATAAATAACTACAAACAATATCTTTACAAAAAAATATCGGCCGATATATCGGAATATCGGATTTTAAAACCAACAAATATTTGTATCGGTATCGGCCTTCAAAATCTTTTATCGGTCGAGCTCTAGTTAGTAGGCAAGGCAAGGCAAGGCAAGTTTATTTATATAGCACATTTCATACACAATGGTAATTCAAAGTGCTTTACATAGGAGAAAATAAAATAATCAAAACAAATAAGAATAATTAAAACATTTTAGAATAAGAAATAAAATAAAGTACAGTAAAAACAGTCGGACGAACAGTGGCACAGTGCTCATTCAGTAAATGCATGGCTAAACAGAAGTGTTTTGAGTCTGGATTTGAATGTGACTACTGTAGGAGCACATCTGATCTCTTCTGGAAGCTGGTTCCAGCTGCGGCTGGCATAGTAGCTAAAAGCAGACTGTCCTTGCTTAGAGTGAACCCTTGGTATTTCTAACTGATGTGATCCTAATGATCTGAGTGATCTGTTGGGTTTATATTCAGTGAGCATATCTGCAATATATTGAGGTCCTAGCCCATTGAATGATTTATATACCAGTAATAATACTTTAAAATCAATCCTAAATGTAACTGGGAGCCAGTGTAAAGACCTGAGGACTGGTGTGATATGTTCATATTTTCTGGTTCTGCTCAGAATCCTGGCAGCAGCGTTCTGTATGAGCTGCAACTGTCTTATGGTCTTTTTAGGAAGGCCAGTGAGGAGTCCATTACAGTAATCCACCCTGCTGGTGATGAAAGCATGCACAAGTTTCTCTAAGTCTTGACTGGAAACAAAGCATCTAATTCTTGCAATATTTTTCAGATGATAGTATGCTGATTTAGTTATTGCTTTGACATGACTACTGAAACTAAGGTCTGACTCTAGAGACACACCAAGATTCCTGACTTGATTTTTAGTTGTTAGACCTCTAGAGTGAAGGTATGCATTCACCTTGAGAACTTCATCTTTGTTTCCAAACGCAATGACTTCAGTTTTGTCTTTGTTTAACTGAAGATAGTTTTGGCACATCCAACCATTTACTTCATCAATGCATTGGCACAGGGAGTCAATGGGGCTGTAATCGTTAGGCGATAGGGCTAAGTAGAGCTGTGTGTCGTCTGCATAGCTGTGGTAAGAGATTCGGTTCTTTCTCATTATTTGGCTCATTGGGAGCATATACAGGTTGAATAGGAGTGGTGCAAGAATTGAGCCCTGGGGGACTCCGCATGTCATGGATGTCCACTCAGACTTATGGTCTCCTATACTCACATAATAACCTCTCCCTTCTAAGTATGACCTGAACCATTTTAGGACTATCCCAGAAAGCCCCACCCAGTTTTCAAGCCTGTCAATAAGTATGTTGTGATCGACAGTGTCAAATGCAGCACTGAGGTCGAGTAGTACCAGCACTGATAATTTGCCTGTATCAGTATTTAAGCGAATATCGTTTATTATCTTTATGAGCGCTGTCTCTGTACTGTGATGCGATCGGAAACCAGATTGAAAATTGTCAAAGTAACCATTCAAGCTTAAGAATTTGTTCAGCTGATTGAAGACAACTTTTTCAATGATCTTGCCTATGAAGGGAAGATTTGAGATCGGTCTATAATTGCTTAATATGGTCTTATCTAGATTGCTCTTTTTCAGGAGGGGCTTGACAACTGCAGTTTTTAGGGAGTTTGGAAAACTCCCAGAGAGAAGTGAGGCATTTACCACTTCTAGGAGATCTGCTTCTAAACTGTTTAACACACTTTTGAAAAAAGATGTGGGAAGTGTGTCAAGGGCGCAGGTTGATGTTTTAAGGTGCTGTACGGTTTCTTCCAAAATTTTGCCATCAATTTCTTCGAAAACAGACATAGTAACTACTTTCTCAGGTAGTGGTCGGATCTGTTTGACCCCAGCACAACTCAAGGATGAGCTGATCACCTTTCTGATATTATTGATTTTCTCAGAGAAGAAAGAAGCAAACTCACTGCACTTGCTGTCTGAGAGCATTTCACTGGGAATCTGGCTTGGGGGGTTTGTCAGTCTCTCTACAGTAGCAAAAAGAGTGCGTGTGTTGTTTAAGTTGCTGTTTATAATATTTGAGAAGAAAGTCTGTCTAGCTTTGCCTAGTTCCATATTAAAAGCATGGATGCTGTCTTTGTAGATGTTATAATGGACTACAAGTTTTGTCTTCCGCCACATGCGCTCTGCTCTTCTGCATTGTCTTTTCATATTTTGCACTGCTGTTGAGTTTCTCCAAGGTGCTTTTTGTCTACCACTATTCTTCCTGACTTTCGCAGGAGCAATATCATCAATTACACTTTTAATTTTTGAGTTAAAAGATTCAAGGAGAAAATCAACAGAGTCAGCAGATATGCTTGGTTTTAATGATATAGCCTTCATAAATAGCACACTACTGTTCTCATTTAAGCATCTCTTCTTGACAGACACAGATCTAGCTTCAATGGCAGGAGAGATCAAAATATCAAAGAAAATACAGAAATGATCAGACAGTGCTACATCCTTAATAACAATCGATGAGAGGTTTAGACCCGTACTGATAAGTAGATCTAGAGTGTGTCCACGATTATGTGTGGGTCCATTTACATGCTGTGTCAGATCAAAAGTTTTTAAAACAGTTTTGATTTCTTTTGCCATATTGGTTTCTGCATTATCTATGTGAGTGTTAAAATCTCCAGCAATGGCAAAACAGTTAAACTCAGAGGAAATTGTTGATAACAGTTCTGTAAAGTCCTCAGCAAAGGCTGGAGAGTATTTTGGAGGCCTGTAAACAATGATAAGTAAAATACGTGGAGCACCTTTTAACACAATACCCAGATATTCAAAAGATGGGTAATTCCCAAGTGATTTTTGCTTACATTGATAGACATCTTTAAAAAGAGCAGCTAAGCCCCCGCCTCTCTTACCCGCTCTGCAAGCACTCATAAAAGTAAAGTTAGGAGGGGATGTTTCATTGAGGACTGTTGCACTGCAGCTGTCTTCTAGCCAAGTTTCATTTAGAAGCATAAAGTCCAGGTTGTATGAGGTTATTAAGTCGTTGACTAGAAGTGATTTATTTTTAAGTGAGCGGATGTTTAAAAGTGCTAACTTAACGGTCTTACTTTTTGTCCCCACAGCGATCTTAGTTTGGCGTGTAATAGGCACCAGATTAGATGGGTTTGCTGTACGGCTTTTGAAGGCCTTAGATTTTCTATCATGTAGTTGAACAGCAATAGGGAAAGATTCAGGCACACTGGGTTCCCGCTTGTTTTGTAAACATTTAAGAAAGTTACTGTTATCATAGCGGGGACCCGACACATATCACTGAGAGCTGGAATCAGTTGTTTTTGGTTCACCGCGAGCTGCTGGAGGAGGGTGTGAGCCCTGGCGCTGTGGCAGAGGCCGAAGAGCTCTCACAGGAGGAGGGGGAGGGCGAGCTGGGCCCGCAGGCTTTGGTGGTTGTGGGGCCTGCCGTTTTTTGGTTGACATCTGGGGGCTTGCAAAAGAGTGGGATAGTCTGGTTCCAGCATACACCAGTTGTTCCATTTTCTCCGAGAAGCACAGAAGTGGAGATGCTGGAGAGAGGGACAACGTGTCTTGCTCTGGTGTTATCGGAGGCTGTAATATGCTGTCCTGGATTTCCTGGCTGTTTTCCAGAAAGTCGTCCTTGGGTGCTGAATCTTCTAGCAGTTCTAGTATGTCACAGTCTGTCTGTGGTGAGCTCTGTGGGCAGGACTCAGCTGAGATTGTGTCCGTCAGCAGAGGTTGTTGTGGCTGAGTGGTGTTATCATTGTCCTTGTGTGATGTGTCAGCCGCATGTCCATTCAGGTGCAGAAGTGAAGTCCTGTGGTCATTAATACTGTGTCCAGGTGTGTGTGTGCCATTCAGGTTGAGTGGATTGGCACATACTGCAGAAGGATGATGGATTGAAAAGAAGATATTGTCCTTTAGCACTCTTGAACCAAGTTTGTTTGGGTGGAGCCCATCCTGTTGAAACAGTTGCCTCTGATTCCAGAAAAGATTGAAGTTGTCAATGAAGTTCAGTCCTTTTATATTGCAGGTTTTTTGCAGCCATGTGTTAAGCCCAAGCAACCGTGAAAACCTGTTTGTTCCTCTTGCTGGGAGTGGTCCACTGATGAATGTCTGAACTTTCAGTCTTTTAAATGTTTCAAAAAGTTCATTGAAATCCTTCTTAAGGAGTTCTGACTGCCCTTTATGAATATCATTCTTCCCCACATGAACAATGAGTCGATTTGCAGTCTTATGTTTCATCAGAATGTTCTGAAGTTCCCTGTTTACATCAGAAGTTGTTGCTTGTGGAAGGCAGCATGTAGTTGTGTCCCTGCTACTAATGTTTCTGATTATAGAGTCACCCACTATCAGAGTCCTGGGCTCGGCTGCGCTCTGAGCTGAGTGCCGCTGTCTGCTCGACCTTGAGCGCCTGTTAGCAGTGTTAGCTACTGGCTGATTCAGTCTGTGTTCGATCACATTCATCACATTCAGGGATTCCTCATTCATTAATACTGCAAATCTGTTCTCAAGATGTATAGGCGGTGGTAGGAGACTAGTGTTTGCAATCCTTGTCAGAGTCGTATCTGGGGTAGAGGATGCTACTGCGGCAATGTGTGATGCTCGTGACAATCTGATGTCTCGAGTGCCTTTGGGTCTCGCTCCCTGTTTGTGCCATCGATTTGTAAGTCGATCGGCTTGTTTCTCTACACTCAGTATGGCCTGTATTGGAGCACTAGATTCATGGGACTCACCGGCTGTATGCTGAGGGCGTCCATGATGAAGCTCTGTTGTGTGTTCTGTCTGGTTTGGAGGTCCCATAAGTAACTTTGTTTCAAGAACTGCAATCCTTTGTAAAAGTCTCTGGCAGTTAGTGCAGCAAGTAGATTCCAGAAGAGGCATTTTCTCTTATCCTTATGAATGTAGGCAGTTGTGTTTTCTCTTCCCCGGAATGTAAGCTTTCAGTGGGAGGCTGGTCGAAGAAAAGTATTCCGCTTTTTTCTAGTAATCAAGCGTTTGAGCACTGTGCTGATTTGCTGAAGTTAAAATTAGGTGATAAAAGGAAATAAAATATGAAAATATAAACATGATAGAGCAATAAAAAAATAAAAGCGATAGAGCAAAGCGCGGAGCAGTAAGCAAGAGCGTCCGAACAGTAGCTGAGCAGGAAGTAGAGTGTAGGTATTAGTTAGTATTAGTTAGTAATACTTATTAGTTAGTAATAAGTGAAGCTGGTAATGCTGTTTGTGGAGTTGTTTAATCCTCCTCTGCTGAGATCTTCAGATTTAATGTCTTCTTTTCTCTTCAGTCGATTTCAGTCTGTGTGTCTTTAAGTCAGTGTTACATGTCCACATGAACAAGTTTTCTTTTGAAAACACATCTTTTTCTCTCCGTTTTGGCCGCGTTTTGAGTCGACAAAAACGTAGCGATTTGAAAGCGCTCTCCAAAAATGCAGTTTTTCCATCACCAAAATGGAGGCTTTTTGAAGACGATAACGCATTTCTAATCATGTGATGCAGTCATGTGACCAATTCAGCCAAGATGGTGGACGACATCGTACAGCCTTGTTAAGGATTAATGTCAGTTTGTACATACTGCAGATATAGCGTTTCTTCAAAGGCGACATTACTCGCAGTTGTTGTTGTTCAGCGGTGAAACTCGAGGACAGTTGCGTTTCAGACCTGGAGTGGAGATTTTGGGATAAGTGTGTGTGTATAACTGTAACCCTGGATACAACCTCACATTCAAGGCCAGACAAAACACGACTGAGATCACCGGTGGACTTTGTTACAAAGATTGCATTTACTCGATACTATTTAAGCGATGAAAGTAGACTGCGGAAAACGGAGAATGCTTACCCACATTAACACTTATCTGAGCCACAAAATCGGTGTATATTAAATAACTGTACACCATAACAGTGATTAGTGCTTCCATTAGGGGTGGGGAAAAAAAAATCGAAACAGCATAGTATCGATCTTTTATTATTTAAATTACACATGAGAATTTAACTTTGGTAGTAGAATGTTAAAAATCAATTGCTCATTCAGTCCACTAGATGGTGCTGTTTGTTTTCTGGTGAGGTCAGCGGGGTGACTGTCAGCGTGCATGAGGACGTAGATAAAATAAACATGGCAACATCAGAGAAAGAAATCAGAAATGCACCGTCTGCGTTTAAATCAAGTGTATGGACTTTCTTTGGATTTTTTAACAAGGAGGGGACAACTGAGATGGATATGAAACATGGGATTTGCAAGGAGTGTCGAATGAAAACAAAATACTCTGAGTATACCTACAACATGAGGGCTCATCTCATACGCCACCATCCAGAGTTAGCGTTAGCCGAGGACGCTAATGCTAAACCAGCTCTGCCGAAAAATCAACCAACATTGGACACACTTCGCTTGACAAAGCTACCTCCCAATTCAGAGCGAGCAAAGAAAATAACTCAAGCCATCGCCTACTTCATGTTCAAAGACCTGCGCCCATACAACATTGTGGAAAATGAGGGCTTTTGTCACTTGCTTAAGACACTGGAACCGAGGTACGTGACTCTGTGTCACCGTTTTTCACTGATACAGCAGTACCCAATATCTACAAAGAAGTAAAACTTCAAGTTCAGGAAAGTTTAAAAACGGCAGAACGTGTTGCAATGACTTGTGATGCATGGACCTCACGGGCAGTGGATTCCTATGTGACTATTACAGCTCATTATCTCACAGAAGACTGGCAACTGCGGTCTCACGTTCTCCAAATTATAGCAGTACACGAAAGTCACACCGGGCTAACATTGCTCACCTCCTACAAAATGCGGGACGGGAATGGGGGATTTCAGACAAAAACCTGGTGGTTGTCACGACAATGCTTCTAATATGGCCGTCGCCGTTCGGGACACCTCCACGTGAAATGTTTCGTGCACACGCTAAATCTGGTGTCGCAGCGGGCGTTAAATCTGCCAGCAGTGGCCAGGCTCATGGGGAGAGAGTACGGCGAATAACCGGCGTTTTCAACAGAAGCACAGTGGCAAACCACGCTTTGGAGAAAAAACTGAAAATGTTACAGCTCCCAACCCATAAACTGAAGACTGATGTCAGCACGAGATGGAACAGTGCTTATGAAATGCTACTGCGGTTTCTTGAACAGCAGCCTGCTGTTTGTGCTGCGCTGTTGTCTCCTGAAGTAAGAAAGAATAGCACAGATGTCTTCACATTGAATGAGGCTGATATTGGGAACGCTGAAGAAATTGTGCGTGCATTGAAGTCGATGCAAGTGGCGGCGACCACTATGATGTTTGAGGAAAAGAATCCTATTCTCTCACTCGTAGCACCGCTGCTCGCAAAGTTATTGCATGACACACAGTGACACAGCGCTGATCAGAGACGTCAAACAAAGATATGCCAGTGCAGCAGATAAGAACACCCTCCACACAGCATCATTCCTGGACCCCCGGTTTAAAACCCTGCCATTCCTGTCCTCGGAGGAGAGACAAGAAACCTTTGCCAGAGTGGCTGCAGAGGCTGTAACACTTCAGGTAATCTAATCAAACATTATTAATTTAATTTAATAACAAATGATCATTTCAACGGAAGTGAATCAATCAAACTAACTCTAGCTGGAAAATAACATTATTCAAGAACGGCTATAAAGCCAAAACAATCTCTGTTAACCTTAAATGATATGTTTATCTTTGTAAAGCTGCTTTGAAACAATCTACATTGTTAAAAGCGCTATATAAATGAAGATGACTTGACATACATTTTAACCCACATGTCATTGCTCTGCTAATATTGTAGTCATATTAGTAAAGGTAAAAAATAAAGACAAATTAACTCTAAATTACTAAAGAGAAATAACATTTACTACATATATAATCTAAACAGTAAACATACAATACATCAGTGGTGGGCCGTCAGGGCCAGCAAGGCCTTCTCTGCTGGCCTAAACACTATCAGAATCACTGTCTTGCACTTTAATATATTTTTTCCATGAATGAGTATTAAATTATTCTCAATAGTTCGTTCTCTTAATTTCATAGCTTTTCTCTTGGTTGCGCTGCTTCCAGTAGTGTGTTTTTATGTTAGAGCTTTTATCCAATCATATTTCAGCCATCATGCGTTGCCATGGCCAAATAAATCTGCCTTCAGGCCTTCAGAATCGACAGCGCGGGCGCCTGTAGCTTAAAATGAATGGCAATGAAAGTGTTGCTTTAAACCAATCAGATAATCAGTCAGATTTAATCAGCCAATCAGATTTCGCTTTGACTGCAGCGGGGCCATCTAGCAGGCATTCAATAACGTCTGCATTTTCTCGTTCTTTGATTGGATGCTGAGAGCGCGTACTGGTAGTATCCGCATCTGTAGCGAACTGCGTAAGCTATTCCTGTAGATTTAATAGTTTTTCAACACACAAATTAATGTTTCTTTCCCTCCTCGACCCCCAGCAGGTTCAAACCTACCGGGAAAAAATCCTTATTCAGCCTGAGCTAAACGCAGAGTCACGGAACTCTATTTGATTTTGAATGCAAAAGTCCCGCTGATCTCAATGATTTCGTTCAAAACTGTGTGAGAGCATGGGTCAGCTGTACACATCGTCATGTTATGCGGTGACTGTGTCCACTGCTTCTGTCGAGCAGACACTAATAAAGCGAAGTACAATGCTAGAAATATGACGGGATAGACACATTGTTGGAACTGAAACGCAGTTAGATAACCTGTACAACTGTAATTGAAGTCTTATTGAGGAAAGAAATAAGGATGGATTTTGTGTAAAAAATAATCAGTAGTTTTGGTGAGTATATGCTTTTTTCCTCTTGGTGAATATGATTTTCTTCTTAATTTTTATTTTAAATTTATGATCGAAACTCAATTTTTTTCAAATATTCATACTATTGTAACGTCTGAAAAGGGACTATTGTAACCCTTGAACGACAAGATAAGGGAAGCTCCGTTTCTGAATTTATAATCGGATTCAGAACGCAAGAACCACTGTACACAAACACACCAGCCGAACTCAAGCGCTCGTGTCTCTCTACCGGCCTTTCCCGAACTCACCGCATTAACCCTGTAACTGCCGGTGCAAAATAAAAACAACAATTATAGAGAGTTTTTGCGCTGCTACACTAAAAGTTATTAATTCAGGTAGGACAGAAGCCCTAGGTGTGAAATGCACGGCCCGCCACTGCAATACATATGTATAATCACGTGTGTGTGTGTGTGTGTGTGTGTGTGTGTTATGGTGATGTTGGAGGCCCAAAAAAATCATTATCTGCCATAGTCGAAGCCGAGGAGGAAGTGAAAAGATGCCAGGAGGTCACACCACTGGCCCTCACAGAAGATCCACTAAGCTGGTGGAAATCACATGAGCGAGTCTATCCTTTTTCTGGCCAAACTGGCAAAAAGATACCTTTGTATCCCAGCGTCTCAGCTGAAAGAGTCTTCTCGACGGCTGGAGACATCGTCACATGCAGCACAAAGGAGCACTCTAAGCTCAGAGCATGGATCAGCTCCTCTTTCTGAGCAAAAATGCTGACGTTTCTTCACTGTCCAAATGTTTTTGAACTGTTTTTAGGACCAAGGTTGGCAGCAAACTGTAGCACATTTTGTTTACTTAAAGAGTACATGTTTTATTTAAATTTAACATTTTATTTTTATGTAAGACTACATGTTTTTTATTTAAATTCAACAGTTATTGCTTTACTAATTCCCTAGTGGCTGAAGGGTCTGCACATCTTTTTTTTACAAGTTGCATTGTTAAAAATACCTGTAGTAACACAGCAGTGCATACCTGTTTGTATTACAGTCTAGTCCACCTTAAATGCAAACAGTTCAGTTTGCCAGGTGTATGCAACATTTATAACAGGTTCATGTAAGTGTTTGTTAGTTAGTCGGCTTGACAATCACATTTTGCGGCAATAAAATTGATGTGCCGTGAACAAACAGATGTTGACAAAGTTTTCCTTTGCGGACATTATTTGAAGTTGGAAAAAGTTGCAATATATTGCAGAATATCGAAATATTTTTAAAATCGCAATAATATCGTATCGTGACCTAAGTATCGGGATAATATCGTATCATGGTGATTCCCACCCCATTAGTTGGGCTCTTAACTCGTCTTGTTTGGCTGCTGAGACAGTGTGTTTGTCAAACAGCAGAAGCAAAGAAAGTTAAATGAGATCAGGTGATGATGGTTACCTGTTGATGGTTTTATAATGATCATGAAATAGACTGATTCACTGATGTCTTTTGAATCTAACAATAGTGTTCTTCTATCAATACGATTCATATCACAAACCATGAGATACAGCAGTATTATAACAATCAGTAAAAAGATTTTAACAAACATGAGCACAAAAATGATAATTAATCTTTATTAATCTTCAATGACACACACAGATATAAACAATCAGCATGAATCTCAACAATGGTATTACTTCGGAGCTTAAACTCTGGACAAGACTAAGTCTAGGACTATTTTAAACCATGAAAGATAAAGCAGATTTCTGTTTATCTGGTTTAAAGGGCAATTTTAGTCTAGGACTAGGCTTAATCAATGTCTTCTCATCAGTAAATCTAGAAAAGACTCATTGAGCTCCTCCTGAAACTGCACATTGAGCTCTTTCTGCCAGTAGGAGGCAGTGTCACATTGACCTTGTGGATTGAGAGAGTATGGATTGAAACTATGGGGGTAGAATTGTTGCTTTATTCCAAATAAATAGATTATGACCCACAAATAAATGTAAAGAGATTCATAAAAATATATCAAATTCACAAATAAATAGATTAAGATCCACAAATAAATGTAAAGAGTTTCACAAAAAAATATCAAATTCACAAATAAATAGATTAAGATCCACAAATAAATGTAAAGAGTTTAAAAAATATATATAAAACTCACAAATAAATAAAATGAGATTTGCAAATAAAAATATATATTTACAAATGTTTTTTATGACACAAACACAACTCTGCCTGGCATTTATTTGTGAACCGCTTCCTGTGCATTTGTAAATCCCCTCACGCATTTGTGGATTTTGAAACACTTCTAGCGTCGAGTGGCCCTGTCCCAAATGGAACCCTAAGCACTCGCAGTCTTCCTCTGAGTCTGCACTTTCGTAACGTAATGCCGCTTTGACTGTCGGGAAGAAGTCTGCTGTGGGGTCCACATCAGCGCGGGCTCCGCAAAAGTGCGCATCAAGGGCGCAAATCGACCACACGGGGCGCTCGCGAGCACCCTTCTGAGATCTAAAAATGACAAATGGGACACACTACGGTCTCACGGACTTAACGGACACGCGTACGCGGCCACAAGACCGAAAGTGCACATGTGCCATTTGGGATTGGGCCATAGAGAGAGTTACGATACGCTTTGATGTCGCCGCAACGGCTGTCACGTGGTTCATGGAAGCCCCAATAGTTCCAAAACATACGCGGGCTGTCATGTTCTTCTATGGACAGACAGCAGCGATTGCATTATTAAACGGTAAATATAACATAAAACACACACCCAAGTACTTTTTAAGCTGTTATTGCATTTTGTTAATGTCAGTTTTGCATTTGGAGAGGCAGGGTGACAACTTAGATAAGTTTTAGGCTATGTTTTTGGAAGGAAAAGCTTAGTGTTCATGTTTGCATGGGTAGTAGCACTGGCTTTAGCGGCTCTAACTTAAAGGGTACCTATTATGGCATTTAAAATGTTCCTAATATTGTTCTGGGAATCCCCAACAACAGTTTTACAAGCATGAAATGACAAAAAACACTTTTGTTGTCTTATAATATGCATTTATTTTTACCTGATTTGCTCACCGACTCCCATATGAATCGTCTGCGAGTCATTTTTCCAAACCCCGCCTTTGCGTGACGCTAATCTGTGGTGATATGTTAGCTACCATAGCCTAAACGAGTGACACCGAGCCGACGGGGTGTCATTGGTTGTTGCGTGAAATCTTACCCAGATACAATAGTGCTATTTTCTGATTGGCTAACAACACCAGACGAACAACACCAGAGGAGACGCGCTTTATTCCTGCCGGCGCGGCCAGAGTTTTGGGCGCTGCGGCATATTAAATATATTACAAATAGTTTTTCAGCATGAGAAATACAATGTGTGGCGGGAGAGCGTGACAAAAGACCAAAATGAGTGACTGTCACGCTCAGTGCCTGACACTTGAGAGCCTCATATTTCAATACAATTAACATTGAAGACCTAGAAGTTGCGCTGTGCGTACACAACACACAAAATAATTATTGAGCATGATACAAAACCCATAAAAGCAACAATTAATATTAATAATACTTACAGGTAGGGCTGTAGTCAACCAAAGAAATCCTTAGTCGACCAAAGTCCTGTCCTGCACAACGATTAGTCGACTAAAAAAAAAAAAGACGCGATGTTTTGCATTTTGATTGAACATTTATTAAACAATTGTCATAGAGCATTTATAAAACAACAACGAAAAAACATCAATAATGCATACAACTATAATAATAATACAATTCTTTGAAAATTAAGTGATTTTTTTTAACTGCAAAGTGAGGAGCTCTGTCCTAGGTCTATAGTGACAGTCATAATCGCGCACCTGACCACACCACATGCTACAAAAAATATAACTGCTACTGCCAAATAATGAAATATCCTAACAAAAGCTCTCGTTTATACAGGCTGTATATTCTTACTTTCAAAGCTATGGGTTAACTTTTGTTTTGTTTTTAACTTCAGCCGATAGGCGTTTTAAAACAAACACACAAAAAATCCAAATAGCCTAAAAAACAATCCTAATAATAATAGGCTGTAGACTATATGTAGGAAGGCATACAGGTTTATTTTCGTTTTGTTACATTATTTAGGCTATTTCAAACGCGTCAAGTGTACAAATAAAAACAAAAACATAAGAAAACCCAATCAATTGAGTCCGCATAATAAAGCCGTTAAGGCTACTTACAGATCTGCAGGCCTAGTCACCTTTTATGTTGTGGGCCAAAAACACTAACATGTCCACATTCTTGGGTAAAAGACAGCTCCTCGACTTGTTAACAATAAATCCTGCTTTGGAAAATATGCGCTCTGCAGGAGTGGAGGTTGCAGGGATGCAGCCAGACAAAAGATTTAGATTTCGTGGACATTTTGTCACATATAGCACCATACGGCGCACCATGTTCTCCTTTTTCCAAAGCGCTAGGGCAGTTGCGCTCCAGAGGCATCTGTCGTTGCTAAGCGCAACCATCAGCTGCACTCTCCGTTACAGCAAGGAAAACGCTTGCTGCATTCTGAAAAGTTGAGATTTTTATCTCGTTACGGCGCGGACACGCTTGGAAAAAAAGAGTGAGTTGCTTCCATTATGAGCGTGCATACCGCGCGCCTACATTTGACATAACGAACTTGAGCGTGCAAAAGACGCGATATGTGAACAGGCCCTAAAGCCAAAACAAGTAGCGTTCTTACTGAATGAATACAGCAAAACTACCTATATTCCTCCTTACTGAGCGCGAAGCAGCAGTGGAGCCAGCAGCAGCTGCGGTTCCCGAGTGTTCTGCGTGGTGCGCTAAACTGTGCCGCTGTTACAAAATAGCCTAAATTAAAGCATTTAAAGTTGGGGATAAAACATTGGCTAATTGTATTTAGGATACAGTAATATATAACTGCTTATAAAGGATTAAATATCAAGGAGTAAATCTTTCTAAATGAAAATCTCTTTCTATTGGTAAAAAAAAATAAAAATAAAAAAATATTATGCAACTGGTCGACTAATGATGTCAGTCGACCAAGACGGGATCGACCGATTAGTCGACTAAACGACCTTAGTTAACAGCCCTACTTACAGGTTGTGATTCGGAGAAGGAAGCTGATCCAAATAAACTCGGTACTGAACCTTCCTTCAGTATCAGCCGGCTCGCAAATCCATACTTTATAGCATTTAGGTTTGTGAAGCAATCATCTTCAAAATTACGCAAACACAGAACAAGGTTCGGGCTATACTTCTGTGGTATAGTTGTATATATGAACTGTAGCCACTTAGTCTTCAAATGCTCCTCACTGGGCAGATAATAAAAGTTTGCTTTTGCGTCGCACTTCAGAACGCAGCGTCTCGTCGACATGATGTTAGTTTTCCCTGCCGTCTCCGAACGCAATAAGTGGGCGTATCTTTTTCAAATAACTTGTCAAGTTGACGTCATCTATTTAGAGGAAAAGCATTGTTCGTCGAACAATTCATATCAACGACTCAGAGTCGACTCTTACTTTTGAGAGACAATAACTTTGTATACGGTGAACTTTCATATTTAAAACTTTGCAGGATGTTTTTATTCACTTAGATCTATGTTACACACTACATGAAGGGCAATTTTCAAAAATCCATAATAGGTACCCTTTAAAGAAATCGTTAAAAGAGTCCAAGTGACTACAGTGGCTAGATCTTAAGTTTATCGAGTGACGAGAATACTTTTTGAGCGCAAAAAACAAACAAAAATAGCGTCTCGTATGCGTTTTTTCGTATTCGTGATTCGGTGGCTCTGAATTGTCAAAACATCATCCAAACACTATTCAAACTCCTTGCTATGGATGCGAAAAAACGCAGAAAATCAAACCAGATTAGATTTTTTTTATGACGGACGAGAGTTTCGGAGGCAGTGTGCAAGCATGTTTGACATAACTTAAAGTCAAATTTATTTTTTAACGTGTGAAAATTTCGGATTCTTGAAAACGCTGATATTGATCCTCGTTTTAGTTCTCCTTTATTTCCCAAAGTCTGCTTGCCATGGTCCATAATGTTTGAACAAAATAACAACAACAGGGTGAGCTAGACATTACGCAGTTGTCCACGTCTGTCGTCATGGTTACTATGGCAGAACGAGCGAGCGGAAACCAGGGATAACACAGATATTACGCCATTGACAGGCGACAAGTGAACATGGATTCCGGGATGGCCCATTATTTAAAAATTGTATTTCTCTGAAATTAAATATCTTTGGAGACTTTTGGGATATTGTAAGCACACAACTGCAGGAATATCACACTGTGCGAGTGATTTTTGGATATTTTATTACAAGATTCTTACATATTTTACCTTTAAGCATTATTGAAGACACCTGATGTTAACAAGCAGAATCACTGAAGGAGAAAATCACAAATTTTAAGTCATCCTTATGGTGATCAGTGTTTGCTTTATCTGGTCTCTTGGATCACTGATCACATTAAGCAGTCCCTCCAGGATTTCGTGATGTCGCGATCGCAACTATCAACAAATCCCTGTGAATTCAGTGCGCCTTACAATGTTGACCAATCACCACAACTTTTCTGCAACTTTGACCAATCATCTTGGTCTCCTGCAAAGCATCATACGTCATCAAATTCACTTCTTTGTTTTGTTCAGAAGACGCAGCAGACATGTGTGCTTCCAACGTCTCACATTTACCTACAAAAATAACAGCATGAGAGAGAGAGGCGCGATCGAACTGTGTGTGTGTGTGTGTGAGAGAGAGAAAGAGAGAGAGAGAAAGAGAGAGAGAGAGAGAGAGAGAGAGAGAGAGAGAGAGAGAGGTGCAATTGAACTGTGTGTGTGTGTGTGTGTGTGTGTGTGTGTGTGTGTGTGTGTGTGTGTGTGTTGTGTGTGTGAGAGAGAGAGAGAGAGAGAGAGAGAGAGAGAGAGAGAGAGAGAGGCGCGATCAGACTGAGTGTGAGTGTGAGTGAGAGAGAGAGAGAGAGAGAGAGAGAGAGAGAGAGAGAGAGAGAGAGAGAGAGAGAGAGAGAGGCGCGATCAGACTGAGTGTGAGTGTGAGAGAGAGAGAGAGAGAGAGAGAGAGAGAGAGAGAGAGAGAGAGAGAGAGAGAGAGAGAGAGAGAGAGAGAGGGGCGATCAGACTGAGTGTCTGTGTGAGTGTGTGAGTGTGAGAGAGAGAGAGAGGCGCGATCAGACTGTGTGTGAGTGAGAGAGAGAGAGAGAGAGCCAATGCCAAATCGGCTTTCTTCCAAAATGTCGCACATCTGACCACATTTTCACATTACAAACACTAATTGACAAATATGTACATCAAAACAAAGTAAAAATTTTCGCTTGTTTCATCGATTTTAAGAAAGCATTTGATTCAATCTGGCATGAAGGACTATACCTAAAACTCATCGACAGTGGAATAGGGGGGAAATTCTATGATTTGATCAAATCGATGTACACAGCCAGCCAATGCGCTGTTAAAATTGGAAACCAAAGAACCGAATTTTTCCCCCAGGGGCGCGGAGTGAGACAGGGCTGCAGTTTAAGCCCCACCCTCTTCAACATTTATATTAACCAATTAGCCGAAATATTAGAACATGCTCCCTTCCAAGGTCTCACTCTAAACGACACCGAGATCAAGTGTCTTCTCTACGCAGACGACCTGGTCCTCCTGTCGCCCACTAAAGAGGGGCTTCAGGACAGCCTGGATCTGCTGGAGGATTACTGTCAGTCCTGGGCCCTGACCGTCAACCTCCAGAAAACTAGAGTCATGATGTTCCAGAAACGCTCCAGATCTCAGGGACCAACACACACATTCACACTATCACACAGAACCATTGAGAGCACAAAAACATACACTTACCTCGGCCTGAAAATTACTCCAACTGGAAACTTTACTTTGGCTGTGAATGAACTCAAAGAGAAAGCTCAAAGGGCTTTCTATGCCATAAAAAGATCAATCAAAATTGACATCCCAATCCAAATTTGGCTCAAACTTTTCAAATCAATAATTGAACCATTTGTTTTATATGGCAGTGAAGTGTGGGGTCCTTCTATCAAATTAGATTTTTTAAATTGGGAAAAACATCCGATTGAAACTCTACATTTAGATTTCTGTAAACGAATACTCAAAGTCCAAAGAAAAACACCGAACAACGGATGCAGGGCAGAATTAGGCCAATACCCTCTCCTTCTAAACATCCAAAAAAGAGCCATCAAATTCTGGAAACACCTAAAAACAAGCGACCCCAACACATACCATTACCAAGCCCTAAAACACCAAGAGCTGAGCGTAGCGAGGAGTCCCCTGTGCCGGCTGGTGCTGAGACTGACTGAGCTCTCTCCTGCAGAGATCAGCTCGCCTCAGTACACACACACACTCACGCACATTCGGCCTGCACAAATTATCAACACAGAACAAGACAAGTACATCACCCATTGGACAAACACCATTAAAAACCAACACAAACTGGAATGTTATTCGGCACTAAATCGAGAGTACACTGTTGCTAGCTACCTGAGCACAGTGAGTGATGTGAGACTCAGGAGAACCCTGACGATGTACAGACTCAGCGAGCACAGTCTGGCCATAGAGACGGGCCGGCGCAGACAGACCTGGCTCTCCCGTGAGGACAGACTCTGCTCGCACTGCATGCTGGGTGTGACGGAGACCGAGCTGCACTTCCTCACAGAATGCCCAAAATATAAACATATCAGAGACCACTATTACCCCAAAATAAATCAAATATTTCCCCATTTTAACAGCTGTAATCCAACCCAAAAACTCCATTTCATTCTTGGTGAAGAAGCCAAATGCTCAAACATAGCTGCAAAATTTGTAGCATCTTGCCACATCCTGAGGGACGACCAGAGACCAGCAAACACCCAATAAACACACATTCACACACAGCCTAAGACCCACACACACACACACACTCACAGCCTAAGACCTACACACACACACACACACACACACACACACACACACACACACACACACACACACACACACACACACACACACACACACACACACACACACACACACACACACACACACACACACACACACACACACACACACACACAGCCTAAGACCTACACACACACACTCACAGCCTAAGACCTACACACACACACTCTCAGCCTAAGACCTACACATGTATATAGTGTTCAATTCCAAGTTGTGTTTGTTTGTTTTTCGCTTGTTTTTGTCTTTTATATAGATAATTTCTAAATCCTTTATATTTATTTATTAATCTTTGTTTATTTTATTATTATTGTTTTACGCTATCAGTATTATTATTTTGTGTACTAAATGTTATAAATCACTTTCTATGTTGTCTTGATGCTTTGGCAATACAAAATGTATTTTTTTGTCATGCCAATAAAGCTTTCTGAATTGAATTGAATTGAATTGAGAGAGAGAGAGAGAGAGAGAGAGAGAGAGAGAGAGAGAGAGAGAGAGAGAGAGAGAGAGAGAGAGAGAGAGAGAGAGAGAGAGAGAGAGAGAGAGAGAGAGAGAGAGAGAGGCGGGCGCGATCAGACTGTGTGTGAGTGAGTGAGTGAGTGAGAGAGAGAGAGAGAGAGAGAGAGAGAGAGAGAGAGAGAGAGAGAGAGAGAGAGAGAGAGAGAGAGAGAGAGAGAGAGAGAGAGGCGGGCGCGAACAGACTGTGTGTGAGTGAGTGAGTGAGTGAGTGATGATGAGTGAGTGAGTGAGTGAGTGAGTGAGTGAGTGAGTGAGTGAGTGAGAGAGAGAGAGGGAGGCGCGGGCGCGATCAGACTGTGTGTGTGTAGGGATGGGAATCGAGAACCGGTTCTTCTTCAGAACCAGTGCCCAGTGAATCGATTCCTTGGAACCGTTAGCATGCCTGCTTAACGATTCCGCTTATCGGTTCCGCTCGTTGCAACGGGCTGCGTTGTTTTGGTTCAGAATGCAGCAAACATGGCATCGAGGCAGAGCGCTCTAAATTTAGGTTATATTAAAGACGACAATGAGGCGCCGTTTAGAGCTTAAATCAAACGTCATTCACGCACACATGAAACACTTGCATACACTACGTAGTCAAACAGACATGCATACTGCTGAATGCGCAAATACATATGAAATGCACAACGACACACCTAAAGTCACTCACACACATACTGTACACACAATCTCCAGGCACATACTCATGTGAGACACACATGATACACACACACACACAATAATCTGAGTCCAGTAAAACAGTCCAGGGTCAGGGCAGGCAGAGAGAATCAGAGTCCAGTAAAACAGTCCAGGGTCAGGGCAGGCAGCAAGGGCGCCGTAAAGGGGTGGAAGGTTAGGACGATTCTAAGGGCCCAGGCTAATTTAGGGCCCAGAAGAGCAGACCCCCTTTTTCTTTTCTTATTTCTTTTCTATTTTTTATACATACATTAAATGTGCTAGGGCCCCTCATGCACTAAATGTGTATTTTGTCCGTTTTGACCATAGATTTAATATTTAAAAAACAAATAATGTATTTACTGTTTTCAGTCACACTCCTCCCCCTCACAATGGTTCATTCCAGCTGCGCTGTCCGAGCTACGATCGCTAGTGTAGCGTCTCTTGCTTATTGCACTTGCTATGATGTAGTGCAGACAGTGACACACGCAGGCACGTCACATCAAAAGTCAGGGCATCAAAAACGGAAAGAAATGAAGGAAAGAGAAGACAGAGAACGCCGAAGTCGACAGTATGTGTCACAGTTTTTCAAAAAGAAAGGTAGCTTGCCCTATTCCTGTATTCTAAAACTTTCAGAGTTAGCCTACTTATTTTTATATATTTTATATATTTTTGTTGCTACATGACCCGCTTTTATCTAGCTAGCTTAGTAAAATAATTACTGAATTATGAAACAGATTCAGCGGCTGCTGCACACGTCCTCCTCCCCCCACGTCCCCCGTCCCCGTCTCAGCCGAACAAGGTGAGCCTGAGCGCGAAACTTCACGAAGATTGAAGCCTCTAAACACGTCTTATCTACTGTGTTCGCCACATGATGATAACTTTACAAAACAAAAAGTTATCTACACGCTTCAAAAATTACAAAATCAGTTTGCCGTGTATGTGTCGTGTGTTCCCAACAGGTTCCCAACGCAGTCTCATGATGAAAGTGCGTATCAATACCACGAATGTTATTTCTCGTGCCATTGATACGCCAAAAATGGTTTTTGCGTGCATGCTACGCACTACGCACTAGGATTAGGGGGAGGAGGGTGCGTGCGTATTACACGCCATAAAGTGCGTATCATATGCACGCGAATATACACGCACAAACTATTTTTGGCGTATAAATGTCGCGAGAAATAACATTCGTAGTATTGATACGCACTTTCATGAGATCAGGCTGTTCTGTGAAGTCACAGTGCTGCTGCTCCGATCGATGCTGTCAAACTTGACGTTCTTTATGTGAATAAAATGCCCCAGAAAAAAAATAATATAAAATTGAATAAAACATGTGTCTGTAGTAACCATTGGCTATAAGTTTACAAAATAGATATTTTAATATTTTATATTAAGAAAACTAAATAGGGCAATAAAAATAATATGGTTATTATTACGTGTGTGTGTGTGTGTGTGTGTGTGTGTGTGTGTGTGTGTGTGTGTGTGTGTGTGTGTGTGTGTGTGTGTGTGTGTGTGTGTGTGTTTGACTTATACAGATGCAGAGTCAGCAATTGAGATAATAAATGTTCTCCCTTTTATGTAAACAAGTAGGCTACATATTTCTAAAAAAAAAATCTTGTTTTTTTGTACTCATCTTTAGACATTTTAACTATGCAATGTGCTAAGTATATTTTTTAAAGTATACTGGGCATGTTTATTGGGTTAAATTTTATCTGTAAAAAATGTAGGGGGCCCAGAAATTTTGGTTTCCATAGGGCCCAGAATTTCTGGCGGCACCCCTGGCAGCTAGAGAAGGGTCAGCAACGATAAACAATCCACAGGTCAAACACAGGAATCAAGCTCGGGAGGATAACACTCAGAAATGATGGCCGGGGCAGATCAAGACTTCGCACTGAATGAGTGTGTGAATGAGGCTTATATGGGTGTGTGTGAATGAGGTGCAGGTGTGAGTGTAATCAGCGCAGTGCAGGTGTATGGTGTTTGGTGTAATCAGTCCAGGGAGGTGCATAATGGGAAATGTAGTCCAAGTTAACCCAGGAAGTGCATGGCTAATTGTGACACTGCCTAACTTCCTGTTTCAACAATCATTAGTTTTCATTTAAGTAAGAGTGTGTTTGCCTTACCGTGTTGTAGCTCATCAGATCAACAGCAACTAAATGACTGTTTGCTATAACAGTATTTTTAGACTGATGGACTGTGAGGATAACACAGGAATAACACAGTAAACAGGAGTTTATCTCTCTCTCTCCTCCTTCTCCCATAAAAGAACAACATCACTAACATGAAACTCTAACTTGTGTTATCCGTTTCTAGATCAGCTGAGTACCTTTCATTATCTTGTTTGTGCTCGCCCGCTGTACCCATTCCTTCACACCCTGCCCGATCACCATTATGTTTAGTTAGGGCCCAAGCCTGAAAAGGCGAAGGCCCTATTGTTTTCCTTAGGATTATTTTTCTTTTTCTTTTCTATTATTTTTCTTACTACCTTTTGGGCACTTTTGGGGCCCTTAACATGCTCAAAAACTCTTGAAACTTTGCACACATGTCAGAACCCGCGGCCATCAGGGCCGGGCAGAAGCTGGTACCCGGGCGTGGCAGGGGGGCTCGACAGCGCCTGTTGAAGATTTTATTATTTACAAAACAAGTAATTTAGCCTTATAAGAATACACAATTATTTATTTCTCTGTGTTTGACTTTGGATTTCCTCTGTGTGCCTGTAACAAGACCTTAAAGGTTGAGGCAGCAGTCAACTCTATTCTAAGATGTCACATGGTACAGGACCTTCACCCATCTATAGGGTGTGTTACCTTCTATGGAAGATGATGTATGTATTTAACTCTGAACCCAAAAAGACTCGAGAGCACCAGTGGGCCGGATGGCCAGAGCGCTCGGCTTTGTTGGAGCGCCGTTCTATGGAACGGAGCAGCGTTGCAGAATAAAGTCTAATTGTTTCTGAATCAAAGATCTCTGCAAAGTTATTTACAGAAAAGTTTAATCCACTTCACGCCCCCTGGAACGGGGTCCGAAAACATGGTCGATAAATCAAACACGATTGCATGTAATAATATGAAACTCGGTACACATATAGATCTCATCGGTTCATATATACTTCATGCTCTTACTTTTTACCCCAGTCCAACAGGAAGTCGTCTATTAAGGGTTGTTTGGAAAACGCATGCAATGGAAGGTGAAATACTCCTCCTAGAGAATTGAAACACACGGCACGAAACTCGGTCAGCATGAAGTCAAGACATTGAGGATGTAAAATTGCCAGGGGATTTTTGATATCTCGAACGGTTTGGCCGTGGCGAGGTAACGAAATTATGGCGAGAAACGTGAAACAGGAAGTGTGTTATAACTTCTGCATACATTAACTGATCTTGATGAAACTTCAACAGTGTGTTCGCTGTAAGAGGCAGATCACATGGATGTGACTATTGTGAGTCAAAGTTATAGCGCCACCAACTGGCAGCAGGAAGTGTGTCATTTTCAAAATGCTTTGAAATCACCCTCTTATTTTTACCCGATTTGCTTCAAACTTCATCTGTATAATGTAAACCCACGCCAGATGTAGACCTGTGAAACGATTATTGATATTTTAGATACTGTTGCCGTGACAACGCATCAAACTTTAATATCAATTTTGGATGCTTTTGAGACTCTTAGCGCACTTTTGGGGCCCTTAACGTGCTCAAAAAAACTTTGCACACGGGTCAGAACCCGCGGCCATCAGGGCCGGGCTGAAGCTGGTACCCGGGCGTGGCAGGGGGGCTCGACAGCGCCCCCTGGAACGGGGTCCGAAAACTTGGTCCATAAATCAAAAACGCTTGCATGTAATAATATGAAACTCGGTACACATATAGATCTCATCGGTTCATATATCTTTTGTACTTTTACTTTTTACCCCAGCCCAACAGGAAGTCGGCTATTATGGTTTGTTTGGAAGCGTATGCCCCTGGAATTCGATATACTCCTCCTAGAGAATTCAACCAATCGCCACGAAACTCGGTCAGCATGAAGTCAAGACATTGAGGATGAAAAATTGCCAGGGGATTTTTGATATCTCGAACGGTTTGGCCGTGGCGAGGAAACGAATTTATGGCGAATAATGGAAACAGGAAGTGTGTTATAACTACTGCATACATTAACTGATCTTGATGAAACTTCAACAGTGTGTTCGCTGTAAGAGCCCGATCACATGGATGTGACTATTGTGAGTCAAAGTTATAGCGCCACCAACTGGCAGCAGGAAGTGTGTCTCTTCCTAAATGCTTTGAAATCACCCTCTTATTTTTACCCAATTTGCTTCAAACTTTATGTGTATAATGTAAACACACGGCAGATGTAGACCTGTGAAAGGATTATTGATATCTTAGATACTGTTGCCGTGGCAACGCTTTAAACTTTAATATTCTTGTTTGATGCTTTTGATGCTCTGAGCCAATATGGCAAGCCGTTTTAACATTTAATAACTTAATAAATAACTTATTTCTGTATAAAATAAAAAATCCTGAATAATCCAGACCAACCAGAGCGCACTATTTCTACAACATCATCAGTGCTGAAGCGGAACTACCAGAGCCGTTCGGCAGATGGCGAGCAGATATTTTGATATTTTGTGTCACGTCGTGCACAATAACCCTAAAGGCACCGGGGTTGCGGTGCCACCGGCTTGGGCCCGTAATCGCTGCTCGCAGCTATATTTGTGTTTGTTATTGCCTGTCTGGAGTATTGAGAGTAAACTTTGAGTTTTCTAAACTGGATCTGTCTTCGTCTTCTTGCCTGAAACACCACGTGACAATCATGTCAACTCTCAGAGCACTCAGTTTTAAGGGGCAGTAAAATTCCCTTTCCTCTTTTAAACAGACTGATATGAAATTAAGTTTCGAGAGGGAAATTAGTTGCACATTATTTCAAATATCTGTTTGTCACATCAGTGAACTATAATTCACAAATCATTCACTAGAGGTCCTAATAGTGCAGTTTACCCAATAGAAACAGACACACTACAGCCTGAAACTGCATGAGGTTAATAATCAGCTTTATTGAAGCACTGACACTAAATGTAAAAACATACAAAGTAGAACATGAAAAGGAAACTCTTTATAAAATACACAATACAACATAATAGATACAAATACAATTAAAAAAAAAACAATGCATTTCAATATTAATAAGCAGTAGGCTACAGATCACTTGATTGTTTTTTTTTTAGATTTTGTCAAAACATCCTTTTATTATTTATTCATGTAATATTATTATACAAAGAGTTACAAACTGCATATTTTTATGTACATAGATGTGCAAATGACATTCTTTGGATACGCTTCAGATGAGATTGTGATGTATACAATGTGAACAACATTGTTTATGTTGTAAATGCATTTCTCTCTGAAGTTTATTTGATTGTTATGCTTATGCCTAAAACTGAATATCAAAAATTCTGAGATATACATATAATATTACATATATATATACCAAATCATCAAATACACAAGAAACAGAGTTTACATCAGTCCAGACCACAATGACTGTCATGGTAAATGGTAAATGGACTGCATTTATATAGCGCTTTCTTAGACCCAATGGCCACCAAAGCGCTTTACATTTTGCCTCTCATTCACCCATTCATACACCAACGGCGGTGTCAGCCGTACAAGGCGCCATCCAGCTCGTCGGGAGCAGTTGGGGTTAGGTGTCTTGCTCATGGACACCTCGACACTTGGTCAGGTGGAACCGGGGATTGAACCACCAACCTTTCGATTTGTAGACAATCTACATGAACCACTGAGCCACTGCCGTCATTCTCTCACAAAGAGTAAAAGAGAACAAATGAATCTTAATGTGGGCGATGAACATGTTTGTATTGGTTGTAATTTGAACAGAAGGGTAAATTATTACACAAATATCCAATAATCCATTTACTAGTCTAGATTAATATCTGAACACAGGCTTTGTGTTCGCTGGTCTCTGTCACTCATTTGATGCTGCTGTAGATCGCTGATGCATCTTCCACAATCTGAACAGTTGATCGCCTAAACAATCAAACAAACAACAGCACAACAATATTACAGCTGATATAACATGTGCTGGTTAAGATGGTGCTGGTTAAGCTGGTGGTGGTTAAGCTGGTGCTGGTTAAGCTGGTGCTGGTTAAGCTGGTGCTGGTTAAGTTGGTGCTGCTTAAGCTGGTACTGGTTAAGTTGGTGCTGGCTAAGCTGGTTAAGCTGATACCGCGGTTAAATTGAAACTGGTCAAACTGGTGCTGGTTAAGCTGGTACTGGTTACGTTGGAACTGATTAAGCTGGTGCTGGTTAAGTTGTTGCTGGTTAAGTTAGTACTGGTTAAGCTGGTACTGGTTAAGTTGTTGCTGGTTAAGTTAGTACTGGTTAAGCTGGTGCTGATTAAACTGGTACTGGTTACGTTGGAACTGATTAAGCTGGTGCTGGTTAAGCTTGTGCTGGTTAAGCTGGTACTGGTTAAGCTGGTGCTGGTTAAGCTGGTACTGGTTAAGCTGGTACTGGTTAAGCTGGTCCTGGTTAAGTTGGTGCTGGTTAAGCTGGTGCTGGTTAAGCTGGTACTGGTTAAGCTGGTACTGGTTAAGCTGGTGCTGGTTAAGCTGGTGCTGGTTAAGCTGGTACTGGTTAAGCTGGTGCTGGTTAAGTTGGTGCTGGTTAAGCTCGTGCTGGTTAAGTTGGTGCTGGTTAAGCTGGTGCTGGTTAAGCTGGTACTGGTTAAGCTAGTGCTGGTTAAGCTGGTACTGGTTAAGCTGGTGCTGGTTAAGCTGGTGCTGGTTAAGTTGGTGCTGGTTAAGCTGGTGCTGGTTAAGCTGGTGCTGGTTAGGCTGGTGCTGGTTAAGCTGTTGCTGGTTAAGTTAGTACTGGTTAAGTTAGTACTGGTTAAGCTGGTGCTGGTTCAGCTGTTGCTGGTTCAGCTGGTGCTGGTTAAGCTGGTGCTGGTTAAGTTGGTGCTGGTTAAGCTCGTGCTGGTTAAGCTCGTGCTGGTTAAGCTGGTGCTGGTTAAGCTGGTACTGGTTAAGCTAGTGCTGGTTAAGCTGGTGCTGGTTAAGCTGGTGCTGGTTAAGCTGGTGCTGGTTAAGCTGGTACTGGTTAAGCTGGTGCTGGTTAAGCTGGTGCTGGTTAAGCTGTTGCTGGTTAAGTTAGTACTGGTTAAGTTAGTACTGGTTAAGCTGTTGCTGGTTAAGTTAGTACTGGTTAAGTTAGTACTGGTTAAGCTGGTGCTGGTTCAGCTGGTGCTGGTTAAGCTGGTGCTGGTTAAGCTGTTGCTGGTTAAGTTAGTACTGGTTAAGTTAGTACTGGTTCAGCTGTTGCTGGTTCAGCTGGTGCTGGTTAAGCTGGTGCTGGTTAAGTTGGTGCTGGTTAAGCTCGTGCTGGTTAAGCTCGTGCTGGTTAAGCTGGTGCTGGTTAAGCTGGTACTGGTTAAGCTAGTGCTGGTTAAGCTGGTGCTGGTTAAGCTCGTGCTGGTTAAGCTGGTGCTGGTTAAGCTGGTACTGGTTAAGCTAGTGCTGGTTCAGCTGGTGCTGGTTAAGCTGGTGCTGGTTAAGCTGTTGCTGGTTAAGTTAGTACTGGTTAATTTAGTACTGGTTAAGCTGGTGCTGGTTCAGCTGGTGCTGGTTCAGCTGGTGCTGGTTAAGCTGGTGCTGGTTAAGTTGGTACTGGTTAAGTTGGTGCTGGTTAAGTTATTTTTTCTCACCTCACTGCATCATCAGGCTGATAAACTCGTATATCATTATATTGACTTTCGTTCTCCTCTGCTCTCTTCGTCTCTGTCTTTCTGTGATGTTGGACAGTTGTGTACTGGATCTCCTCAGTATCTCCGACTGAATCCGGTTCAGAAAGAGGCTTGTCATGGACTGAAACTCTCTGTGACGTGTCAGAATAGAGATCGTTCTGAAATACAAGAATATTTGTAATTATTATTAAGACATGTAAATCAGTTTGATCTGAAGTATAGATTCTCAGTCTAGAGCAGTTTCAAACTTTTCAGATCAAGTACCAGATCAGATCAAATCAATATAGTAATGTAAAATACATATATATATATTTCAGTGATTCACACAGGGAGTGTAGAAGAATAGGGCAGAATGAGTAAATTAAGTGACAAGTTCATTTATCACACTAAATGTTAATGATTACACTATTAGACCAACAAACCAATTAAAACAGTAAATATATTTAAATATTCCATTAAGCCATGCAAAATTAGTTACATTTTTTCTTTATAAAGACTTTCTTTATAAGACTTTGATAATGTTAGTACAGTTACAGTCTGAAACACAGATAACGGCTGATCGACTGCTTTTCTGCTTCTGTAAAGTCATGTTGTGTTTGGATGATTTACCTCTTTCACTGTGTGATCTTCAGCTTTAACACTCCTTCGTTTCTTTCTGTTATAATCAGACATTATATGGACTAATGTATTAAATTAGGAGAAAATATGAACGCTGTTTTTAAAGATTACTAATAATCAAACAAAAATGAGCTATTTTCTTCTATATCAGACCAAATTGAACTTATACAGTCACTGCAGTTTATTATTGAGCTCACAGTATAAACAGGATGAAGATGATGAAGATGATGATGATGAATAATCCTCCAGATGCCGCTGTGATCACAATCACATTTCTACCAGCAACATGATGAACTGAAAGAGGAAGATTATCATGATTAACTCTCCAAACTGATGAATGATGTGAAGTTACAGGAGTGTGTTAATAAAAGCTTCACCTGTGACAGTTACAGCGTCTGATCTCTGAGATCCATGTTGATTGTGAGCCTGACAGTAGAAGCGTCCACTCTGTAGTGCACTGAAACTCTGTCCAGATCCAACAGCTGAGGTTTCATTCTCCTTAAACCAGCTGAAGTTCAGAGCAGGAGGGTTTGAGTCACTGATGCACTTCAGAGTCACTGAATCTCCCTCCACTATTACACCAGATGGACTGATGGACACTGAGACGCTCCTGGGAGGATCTAAAACATAGAAACATTGATATCATTAAAAATCTTATTAAACTTGACATCATAGACGTTTAGAGGATTTAATGTCACAGTTATTGAACCATCATTAACTCACACATGACATTTAAAGTCACTTTATCAGAGTATTTCACTCCATGTGTATTGTTGGACTTGCACTTGTATTCTCCACTGTCATCAGAGCTGATCTTTGAGATGCTGAAGATTCTTCCAGATCCTACAAACGTTCCTCCTTTAAACCAGCTGATTTCTGCAGGAGGGTTTGAGTCACTGATGCAGTTCAGAGTCACTGAATCTCCCTCCACTATTACACCAGATGGACTGATGGAGATCACAGGTTTCACTGGAGGATCTACAGGAGAAATATATAGTATCACCCGTCACTCAACCCAACAAAGCACTTCTATTTCTGTTCTTACACACAGATGGTAGGGGCAGAATTTAGCATAAACAACATAAATCCATGGATCCTTGTGTCAAAAGATCATGTACCATATTAAGAAATTTCCAAAATGATATTTTTTTTCTGTGTTTGTGAGGAGTGTAACGAGATCTCGTGCCACGAGATCTCGCGAGACTAAAACATGACGAGATTTCCCGTCGAGTGAAAAGCTGTCTCGCGATTTCTATTACCAGTGAATATTCCACTGCTAGACTCACATTCGCCTAAACTATCGTTTTGCTGTTTTTATAAAAATAATTAAAAACCATTATAAACTAATGTAAAAGTCTGCTCTGCTCATCCACCACGAGTTGCTGTTGCAATCAGTGCAGCACGAATCACAGTTCACTGATCGCGTGAGGGTGGCGGAGGATTCGTTGCGCAACATAAAGCCTTGTTTATACTCGACGCGTCCGCACGAGCGCGAGTCTCCGCTGACTGCGCGCGCCCCTCTCCAAACGGACGAGGCGTTTATACTTGACGCGCTCGCCGTTGTGCTATTCTGTGAAACGACAGGGGGCGACTCGGAGTAATTCTCCTCTAAACCACCAGGAATCAGCAGTGAAGAAGTAGTTTGCCGTTTATTAGTAGTTTATTAATTGCTGATTCATAAAAGAGTAATAAATGCAGTAGGTTTATTGTAGCCTACTTTCACTGCATGTAAACTAAACAACTGAAGCCTTATTGAAGAGTGTTTAAACCTTAATTTCATCAGCAGGGCTTACTTCTGTTATTGTATGCTTATTTTGTAAATGTAACCATTACTTTAGACAAGTGCAAACTGGGTGCTTAATGCAAATGTGTTCCTATTCACAAAATGAGAGGCTTTTATGGTCGCCCATCAATGCAAATGTATCTGTGTATAGAAGGATCATAAACATGCTGGTACCAGTTCGGCTAGATTCGGCTCGAAGTCGTTCATCTTCGGATGCGGCGCCGCGCGCGAAGTTACAAAAAGTGCCGTGCACACCGCCAGGCGAAATGGGGTCTTGCGCACCCAACGCGCACGACCGCCCACACCGCAATGACGTCATTTTTGCCGCGCGCGCTTCACGCTCTTGCGGACGCGTCGAGTATAAACCAGGCTTAAGGCTTGTTTGAGATGACCAAAATCTGCGCAGAACCGATCACCGGTGATCAGCACGTAATGCATGCCGGTTAGAAATGTGTCCGAGAGCCGTCCGCCTTGCTCTGATGTCATGCTGACGTGTGTCAAAAAGCTCTCGCGAGCGCAAGCCGCACGTGTCGGATTCTGCAGTCGCGCGCAGTTGCTCTCCACCGACTGCGCGGATCAAAAGCATGATGGGAAATGACTTGCTGACGACACAGCTTAATGTTGATTGGTTTAAACACGTGATGTTTTGTTCTGTTTTAAAATGTTTGATTTTAAAGCTCGGATATCATGTTTTATGTGTACTTGTTATGTGTGCTTATTCAACTCTCGGACAGTGCGATCTCTATGGGTTATGCAATGTCATTTTATTATATATATATATATATATATATATATATATATATATATATATATAATAAAATGACATTGCATAACCCATAGAGATCGCACTGTCCGAGAGATATATATATATATATATAAACACATAGCCTATGTCTGTATTAAAGAAAAAAATATTGATAAACACTCATTTGGAATGGAATTAAATAACAAGTACTTTGGGTGTCTTGTTCATTATATTTATTTTCATATAAAAGCAACAGAACTTAAATTACATCCAGTTTATTAGCAACACTTTGCACGAGCGTGAATCCCGTGAATCCCGCGATATCCATCATTGATCTCACAGGTGTCTGATCCACTGCGAGAAGAGATCTGTCCGTCTTGCCTGCGCTTTTTTCACTCCTCCTCTCACTGCAGCCGCCTACTCTCGCCTACATTTCAGGCGAGGCAAGGCGCATCTCAAACAAGCCTATAGACTAAACGCCTGATCTTATCTTGTATAATGCACGCTCAGCACCGCTGCTATACACAGAGTACGCGCGATCACGATAGTGAAAGTAAAACACAAGCTCGCTGATGTGCATTGCGCACAAATTAGGCCGCGAACATACAATAGTCCGTCTCCCAATACCCGCCATCACTGGACTGTTTATTTGCGGCTATCGTCTCAGTTTGCACTTCGAATATTGAGAGAGTACTGTAATGTCTTAAAGACAACAGACAAGGGAGGCTCTGATTCTGAACTAATAATCGGAACGCAAGAACAACTGTGGAGACAAACAAACAGCCTCGTTTCTCTACCGGCTTTTCCGAGATGGTCCTCACTGCAGAACATGAAATCCACGGGGAGGAGTCGGATCTAGATCCGACTCCTCCCACCTTACATACCTAAACCTACCCAGCTCCACCCCTTATCCCTAAACCCACCCCTAAACCTACCCAGCTCCACCCCTTATCCCTAAACCCACCCCTAAACCTACCCAGCTCCACCCCTTATCCCTAAACCCACCCTAAACCTACCCAACCCCACCCCTTAATCTGGATCCGACTCCGCCCCCGGATCTCGTGTACTGCAATGAGGTGCTACTGGCTTTTCCCGAACTCACCGCATTAACCCTATAACTGCCGGTGCAAAATACAACAGCAATTCCAAAACAATTATAAAGAGTCTGTGTGCTAATTTTGATTATGGTTGCACTTGCACTTAATAAGACTTCTAGATTTCAGTTAGGAGGTCACACACAGCCTCAATCAGAAGTTCTGAAAGCTCTTAAATGTACAGTAAGGTCTGAAGAGGCTAATGTGAAATCATACAGGAGAAAAGCCAGTCAATAAAAACCTTTTATTATTAAAAGGTTATATTGTTGTATATTGTTTTCTTTCAATGCATTTGATAATTTATACTCCTAATGCATGTCATTTCAGGTCTACTTAATAAGATTATTAGTTAAACATTGCAAAATGCACCTGCATACTTTTCCAGTCATGAATTTTGTCATTGAGGATTTCTGAAAAATTGTGCAAAAATATCGTCTCGTCTCGTTCTCGTGAACCCAATCTCGTGTCTGTCTCGTCTCGTGAGATAAGTGTCTCGTTACACCCCTAGTAATCAGTAAATCAGTGCTGTATAGATACAAACTATAGTCGGTTAGTGATTCCAAATCTTGTAAAATTCCAAAAATTGTAGTTAGAAACATAATTGTTAGGTGTGACTGAAGAAAGCGCTAGTGATGTTCGGTTCTTGAACAGATCGTTCTTATGCAGACTGATCTCATGAAACTGCGTATGTATGACACGCCAATTCGTATTTCCATTTTTGGCGTGTTATCAACACGCATAATCGCTTTTCAGCGTGTTTATGAACGCCGTTGACTTAACGTTACATTACTGTATATATAAATATATGAACTACCCCAACCCCGTCCCTAAACCTACCCGTCACTGGTTAATACCATTTATGAGTCTTTCCCTACCATCCTAGTAAGAAAAATATCGCTCCCCCAGATGTATATCAAAATTTGGCTTTATTTCGTTCGGATTTATAACGGCGTGTACATACACGCGGAATCACTCGGACATAACGGCGTTGATATACACGCATACACGCGGATAGCTCAAAATGCGCATAAATAACACGCCACTTGACTTGAAAGTGGCGTGTATGTTTACGCAAAAGTCATGATGTCATGTTGTCTTATGATATAACAGAAAATGTTAAAATCATACAAAATTCATGTCTTGTGCTGTACTATTGAAACAGTGAGTATTTTAATGTTTTAAAGATTAGCCCCAATTACTTCCATTTTTAAAGAAAAGGAGGGACGAGTGAACTCTACTGGCTTTAGAAAGAAAACTTTAAAGCACATACTCACACATGACATTGAGCTGAACATCAGGAGAGATGTGAGTGTGTCCGTCTACAGCACAGCTATATCTGCCTGAATCCTCTCTTCTGACTGGATTGAGGGAGAGTTTGTTCCTGAATTTACTCTCAGTTAATATCTTCTGTGAGTTTCTGTACCAGATGAATGTTGCTCTGTCAGTCAGAGCGCAGCTGCTTTTACATGTCAGACTGACTGAATCTCCCTCTGTCACTCTCTCAGGAGACTCCACCTGAAGATCTGAACACAACACACACATTATATCTAGTGCTGCTGTCATACACTGATTATTATTCAACATAATGCACAGAAGAAGAGATAAACCTCACCAAAGTCACCTGTGACAGTAAGAGTTACTCCAGGATCACCAATCCATTTTCCAACTGTTATATTAGTGATGAATCTGAAATAGTACATGTGTGAATCCTTCAGTGTCACATGACTCAGTCTGACGGTGCAGTTCTGCTGTTTATCTCCCAGATACTGAAGCCTCTGACTGTATTCAGGATCCTCAGACAGATCTGGAAACTCTTCATGATCCTCTTTATCTTTTGTGTTGGTCCAGAACGCTTTCATGATCTGATGTCCAGTAGGGTATGTATAATTGCAGGTCATTATCACTGTTGAGTTGTTTAGTGCACAGATGTGTGAAGGACTGTAACTCACACCCCAATCACCACTAGAAACCCCTGAAACACAGAATTCATCATGATGAAAATGTTGTTTTATAAATCACAGCAGTCCATGAAAACTGCCTTAATACACTGATTCTTCATGTCTGTGCGTGTCTAAATGTTGTTCATGCAATTGCTTTCAAAGTAAAAAAATGTACAATCTGATCTGAATTATGGCAATATTAACAATGAAAATTTTGATATTATTAATAACTCAAATAATTCAAATAATGTGTTTACACATTACAAAAACCACAAACTAACATGAAAACGTCAGGAGTTAAGAGACCAACTAATGCAAACACTGATCACCATAATGAGAAAACTATTATTTTCAATAAAACATCAGCATCTAAGCCTCTGTTAATTCAGAGCTTCTGTCTGACAGAAATAAACTCAATCGTGTTTTCCCATTCAACGATGTAACTCGCTGCTGCACTACCAGAGAATGATGCATCGCTGAACAAATCAACTAACTACACTCTTAAAAATAAAGGTGCCAGGAAGAACCAAAAAGGGGGTTTCACAGCGATGCCATAGAAGAACCTTTTTTGGTTCCCCAAAGAACCTTTCACTGAAAGGTTCCTTGAAGAACCATTCTCAAAGGTTCTTTAAAGAACCTATAACAGTTCTTCATGTCACTTTATTAGGTTCTTTGTAGAACCATTTATGAAAAGGTTTTTTGACACCCATAGTAAACAAACATCACTAAGCAAAATGATGTCCAAAAGACGTGTTTTCAACGTCTTTGTCACAAAAGTCGGACGTTGAAAATATGTTCACTGAGGAGCCAGAATGAAAGTTTTTATGACATCTTTTTTTGACGTTTTCTGCACGTCCGATATAGACGTTCATGGACCCTCTTCGTACAAGTTTAAAAACTAGTTCAAATGTGGTCATTGTGGACATGTTTTTTACATCATTTATGGTCTCATTTAGACATAATTACTTTGACTATTGCTGTCAGATGAGCTTAGTGATAATTAGCAAAGGTTTAGATGTTGATATTTGTTTCATTTGAAGTGGTGACCATTATGGCGATCAGTGTTTGCTTTAGTTGGGCTCTTGGTCCCCTTTATTTTTACTTTAACTTTTCTTTGGCTGCTGTAACTGTGTGTTTGTATAACACAATTGTTGTGGCAGAGAAAGCCAAGATAAAGTAAGATCAGGTGTTATCAGCTCATTGTTGATGATGACATAATCATCACAAAACAAACAACAAATGTTAGTTTGAAATTGTTTTTATATTTGGCATTCATAACCACCAACCTTATGAAACGGCAATATTGGTGCCAATAGAAAACATATTTTGAAAGTATAAAAAGCATGTGCACATGTTTTGAGCAAATGTATCGTGTAGTCACACACAGACATCAAGATTTTGGATATGATTCACAACAACGGTGACAATAAAAACAAAAATTCTTGGGAATCAATGATGAGTTTTGAACTATGAAAGCTACCCATCATGCATTGCAGCATGACCATTTTTTTTATTGTCACCATTGTTGTGAATCATATGCAAAATCTTGATGACTGTGTGACAAGATGATACATTTGCTCTAAACATTGTATGCACATAATTTTTATTCTCCTCTAAAAAAGCTATATTATAAACGCTATTAGTACCAGTAATGCAGTGACAAAAGATATAGGCGACTAGAAATGCCAAAGTATCTGATAATATTAGATAATTGTTTTGTGATGACTTCATTATCATCAACATGAAGCTGATAAAACCTGGTCTTTCATATACGTGGCCTTCCTTGCAACATGAATTGTGTTCTACAAACACAAAGTTAAAATAGCCAAAAAAAAGCTAAAGTAAAAATAAAAGGGACCAAGAGCCCAACTAAAGCAAACGCTGATCGCCACAATGGTGACACTTCAAATGAAACACATCAATATCTAAACCTCTGCTAATTCTCACTAAGATCATCTGACAGCAATAGTCAAAGTAATTGTCTAAATGAGAAGATGAATGATGTAAAAATTATGTCCACAATGACCACATTTGAACTAGTTTTTAACCTTATACGAAGAGGGTCCATGAACGTCTATATCGGACGTGCAGAACACGTCAAAAAAAGACGTCATAAAAACTTTCATTCTGGCTCCTCAGTGGACGTCTTTTCAACGTCCGACTTTTGTGACAAAGACGTCTTTTGGACATCATTTTGCTTAGTGATGTTTGTTTACTATGGGTGTCAAAAACAGTAGCACCTCATTGCAGTACACGAGATCCGGGGGGCGGAGTCGGATCCAGATTAAGGGGTGGGGTTGGGTAGGTTTAGGGGTGGGTTTAGGGATAAGGGGTGGAGCTGGGTAGGTTTAGGTATGTAAGGTGGAGGAGTCGGATCTAGATCCGACTCCTCCCGTGGATTTCATGTTCTGCAGTGAGGACCATCTCGTCAAAAACCTCTTCATAAAGGGTTCTACAAAGAACCTAATAAGTGACATGAAGAACTGTTATAGGTTCTTTAAAGAACCTTTGAGAATGGTTCTTCAAGGAACCTTTCAGTGAAAGGTTCTTTGGGGAACCAAAAAAGGTTCTTCTATGGCATCACTGTGAAACCCCCTTTTGGTTCTTCCTGGCACCTTTATTTTTAAGAGTGTAGTTACAAACTGTTTCTTCTCCAAAATCATATTAGCACAAAATGGTCATGCAACCACGTTAGTTAATGATGTCACGCACGTGGAGGAGTAATAACTTATCCAAAATCCCGTTTGTGGCACAGCAAAGTGTCGAGAATCAGGACTGACACAGATTTAGTCCTACACTTCACTTAAATTACGACTCAGATGTTTGATAACTTACTTTTAAGCGCAGCTTTGAGCCAAGAATGGTTTTACTCATAAGTCAATTCTTAGCAGTGTTCTTGTGAGTAATTCTCAGAGGTTTGATAAATAAAGCTCCTGATGTTCAGAATACAGGAATGTTTTAAAATTATTTCTTGCAAATACCTGATGTGATGTAATGTCATGATATTAATTTGCAAAAGAGATCCGATGTTGATGATTTTAAGGAAGTTTCTACAGTTTTTTGCACAATGTTTCTGAAATGTTTTGTAAATTAATGGCTTTGTTTGAAATGTTCAATGCTGATTTAATATGAAATTGTACCTCTTGCGTCACTATGTTGCACAGTAAAACCCATGTTCTTTATATGTGTGGCGTATGGATCATCTTATTCCCTCTCTCTAGGAGAGTTCAGATAGCCAGCGCATTTTAAACATCTTCTCTGGTTTTTATAACTTAAAAAAAATAGCGAAAAGAAAAATACAATTGCTGCTACTAATAATAGTTCATCTGATCAGTATTATTATTGCTGAAAGAATCACATTTAATCAATATTTTTGGGCTGTTGTGATATGTGTCATTCAGGGTAAGAAAATATTGTCATTCAGTATAACACCAATATTTTATATTAAAATACAATAATTTTGTTATATTGACTCAGAGAGAGGAAAACAATCTCAAAGGATGAAATGAAATATATACTTTTAATAGATTTTAGCATTCTTTTTTTCAGTGTAAGACAGGAAATATTTGTAAAAAAAAAAAAAAAAAAAAAAACCTGAATTTTAAGCTGTACCTGTGACGCATCAAATATGTGGTATTCAAAATAAAATAATGTAATTTTTGTCTAGGTAGCTATTATTTCTGCAAGTCTAAGCATGGACATGTAGCCTTGTGATTATGAAAAATGGCCATAAAATTATTATTTTTCTAAAATACACTTGATAATAAAAATGATATTTTAGGGTACATTCACATCAGTCACAATAAAAAAATTATATTTGGCTTTATTCTTGAATATAACTAATATAAGGGCATAAGTGACACTCCAATGAACATAAAAATAGCCTTTTAGGTAATTGTAATTGCTGTTTTATATTTACAGTAGTATAGCTAAGCCAACAGTTTCCGTTTATTCGTATTTTTGGCTTTTGAGTGACAGATGTTTTAGACTATTATTGTCTGTGACTTTTTTTTTCTTTTCTTTTTTTACTGTGTTGACAGTTCCATGATAAGACAAAAAAACTCACATAATATCCCAAGATTAGTGGGATGTAGCAGGATCGGTCAGGAAGAAAATCATTCTGAGCAGAGAGCTTGTGAACACAGAGTGAATTTCAAGTGGGAGCGGACGGGTGTGGAAGAGAACCGCAAACAGAACGTTCCCCTAACGTTCCCATATGGCTTCCATTAGATTCTTTTTTTGGGGAACCAAATAAGAATGCTTTAGGAAAGTTCTCAGGTTATTTTTTTGCAACTTAATACAACCTTCTCAGAACGTTCCTGCAGGTCAGTTTTAGATTTTATTTTTATAATCATGTTATGCTGAAATGTGTCATTTTCCATAAACAAAGTATATTTTGCAGATACAGTTTATCTAACCTGGATTTGTCAATGTCCGGTGTGAGTTTCCCTGGTTCACCGCTAGAGGTCCCCTTCCCCCACGGTGTTAGGAACTGCATCCCCCACAATCCTTGTCTGCTCTCATCACTGTTCATTGCACTCAGCTGTTTCCCATCATGATTGTTAGTTTCTGTGTGTATAAATACCCTGCCTGGGGTGCGTTTCCCGAAAGCATCGTTAGCCAACTATGGTCGCAAGTTGGTTGCAATTTCCATTGAACTCTATTGGTAGTGATGGCAAAATGAGGCTTCCTGAACCACTGAGACCTCGCAGACCATTGCTTCACCCAAAGGTTCATTACTCGAAGCTTCATTCAGCATTGCTCACTAGTGACACCTAGCTACTGTGCAAAGAAGTAGCAGACAAATTAATTCATTCTGAACCAATGACCTGAGCAGACTTACGATGTCCGTATAAACACCCCCCCCCCCCCCCCCTCATCATTCTTTTTTATTTATTTATTTATTTTCTAATCTGTCTGTAGCCTTTCATGTGCAATAATAAAAAGACCTGAGCAGGCATTTGTCCACATTTGCTGTCTGAATTTACTTGTGCAGAGACAACTGTCACACACACAGTTAATTAATTATTCATAAATTGTTTGGATGAACAACAAAAGTGACACCGTGTTGAGTGCAGTGCTTATGGTGGAGGGAGTGTAATAAAGTAAAGTGCAACAGAATAGTCTGGGGTGGGAAAAGTTCAGAATAGTTTCTGGGGGGGTTTGTGCAGTGAACTGTTACTAGTTTTAGTGCAGTGTTGTGCTTATGGGACTGGGGATATATGGGCAAACTGCAACACTGCAGTTTGGGGTGGGTGAAGGAAGGATTACAATAGACTTTTATTGAGGAACATAATTTTTTCAAGTGTGTTGGGGTTTAGACGATTCTCCTTTTGGACAAAACCTCTCCAGCCTTGGAAAATTATCATTTCACAAGGAACAGAGGATGCAGGGGAACATAAAAATGCCAGTGCCAGCTGGTATAAATGAGGAGACTGATGCTTCTGTTGAGCCCAGACGGGGAGGATCTCCTCTCTCATGCTGGCTCCATTACCAGGAACAAGGAAGAGTTGCAAAAAGCAAACAAATCGAAAAAGGGCAATCCAAAACAAAAAGCAGTCCAGTCCAGATCCAAAAATCCAAAGCAATCCAAATAATCTTATCTAATTAATATAACAAGACCATAATATAGCTACTATAATTAATAATAACAATATAGGCTACTATAACTATTTTAACCTGATATAAATGTACAGCCTTAACACATATGACACAATAATGACAATGAGAGTTCTCTAACTCTCTGACACTACAACTGCGTCTACTACTCCTGACAACACCCACAAGGTGGCGCGAGTTTCGAACAGTTTTTGAACCCCCAGACCGAACCGATGACGTATCCACACAAACCGAGGCCTCGTTTGTCATTAGTTACGTGATTTTCACGTTAACAACACAAGCCTCGAATCGCAGCTTCATCTGGCACGCCCATTTTTTCTCGACACAAGCTTCGATGCCTCGGTTCAAATGTCACATCACTATCTATTGGTAACGACGGAACTTGCGACCATAGTTGGCTAACGATGCTTTCGGGAAACGCACCCCTGGTTAGTGTTTGTTACGGAGTCCTTGTTATTCGTCACACCACTTTGGAGGTCTGTGTTCTTGCCTGTTCTTGTTTCTTGGACTTTTTGTATGGCTTAATTTTGACCCTTGCCTGGCTGACTACAAATGCAGATTACCCTATAATAAACTGCTATTGGATCTTTATCAGTCCTTCTGTCACGATACCGCACACAGGAAACAGGGGTAGATCCAATAGCAGTTTATTAAAAAATAATGGGACAAAAAGAAATCAAGGGACATTTAGAATAGATACAAATGTACAATTAACTACGAGTTAACTATGACATTAATGCAATTAATCGCGATTACATATTTTAATCATTTGGCAGCATTATTTTTCATTTATTTATATATAACAGAGTAAATAGTGTGATTTAAGAGAGATTTGACACATCTAATTGAAGAGAACATGAAGTTAACTGAGTTAAGTTTTTGTTTACTGACCAAAAGAGAGAAGCATGTCCTGCTAATTCAGTGGTAAGAAATGAATGTTATATCTAAATATGATGAAAATATGTCAATAGAACGTTAAGGAAACATTCTGCAAATTGTTACAGGAAGGTTAGGGGAAAGTTCTGCAAAACAAAAAAAAAGTTATATTTCCGTAACGAAAACATTCCTGGATAAAAAAAATGTAAATAACTTTACAAATGTAACGGGCTGAACAAGATGAGAGACGCGCGGATCCATATACAGGGCTTTATTCCAAAACATGTTCGCAATACAGGCAATGTCAATAAACATCAAACAGGAATGGACGACGTATGACACAGAGTGATCCTTAGGGCAAGCGTGGGTAGATGATCGGCGAACAATATCCAACAGCAAAGAGAGATAATACAGGTAAACCGCAATAATCCAAACGAGACACAAAAAGAGTCTAAAGGGCTTTGGGTGAATCCAGGAAACATGGGCAAGAATCAGCACACAGGAAAACACAACAGGCAAGGCGCAGGAACACTGGATGTACTCTGTAGAGTAGATAACACTAGGAGAGTACTAAACACAATACAATACTCGGCAACAGGGAGAGAAAGTCCAAGGCTTGTAAAGAGTGTGAGATAGTTCTCAGGTGTGAGTGTGATTAGTGGAATCAGCTGTGCGTGTCGTCAATGCAATGAATGATGGGGATTGTAGTGAAGTGCAAGAATCCATGCTGTGAGTGGGTGACCTCTGGTGGAGACCAAGCGGAACTGCATGGACCAGATGAAATGTGAAATTTGGATATTATATTCATTCATTACACACAGACTGGTATATTTCAAGTGTTCATTCCTTTTAATTTTGATGATTATAACTGACAAGAAATAAAAAAAAATCTGGTGCCACACTGTAATCAGCTAATTAACTCAAAACACCTGCAAAGGCCTTTAACCCTCAACCCTCATTTTTACAATAAATGTTCCGTCTGGTGTTATTCACTAAAAAAGCTTGTAAAACATCAACCCTTTTGTGCACAGACAATTGACACACCTCTTTTTTTTCAGGACAAATTGAACTTTCAGCATATTTGTGTTACATTGATGTCACCTGAATGTAAAATAAGTTATGGGACCATAAAGACAAATGAAAAAATAAATCGGAAATTGAATCACTCAAATATTTATTGAAATCACACACAAATAAATAAAAGCTAATCAAATTTCCTCTGGAAAACAGTTTGTTCATGTCTTTGGAGTCCTGGAGCACAGGAATAAACATTATAACTTGTACAGAACCAAAACTATTTACATTTTTCCAAAAGAAGTCCAGGCGTTTTCATGAAATTCACTGGTGCCAAGCCTCAAAACAGTTCCTATCAGCAATCACAAAGAGGGCCACATCACAGGCTTTGCATTTATATTTTATTTATTTTATTTATTATTTTATTTATTCTATTCTTTTTATACTTTTATATTACATTTATACTACTATAATACTTTTTTACAGTAAATAAGTAATTGGCACTTCAGCTGGGTCTATCCTGGTAATCTAGTTCCTCATCTGTCAAAAAGCTCTGTTCTCCTGAAAATCCATCATCCAGCGCTCGATTTACATCCATTTCTCTGTGTTCCTCTGTGAAACCTGCGTCTCCGTGCGTCTCTCTAGCTGTGTCCCAATGTGAAGGCTGCATCCTCCGAAGGCCGCATTTGAAGGCCGCTTGGCCGTATTCGAAGGCCGGTTGCGTCATCGCGGCGCGACGAAGGCTACCCTGATTCAAAAGCGACGCCAAATGCACCCTTCGTTTCCCTGTGAAAGGAAGGATACATAAATGGATACTTTGCGGCCTATCCTACCCTGATCTACCCCATAATTCATTGCGCACCGGTGACGACAGCATTTTAGTGCAGCATTTGATGTGTAGCCTACAGTTCAAATTCAAATGTTGGCGTCCAACTTTGCGTTTTAAAAATACAAAAACCGTTCATTTTTCGTTTTTCAATTACAGGTTAAAAAATGAAAAACGAATGGATGCAAATTTACATGGATTATCAAACTAAAGATAGTTTAGTGATAGTTATCACTATTTTTAGTGATAGTTTTTAGATTAAAGTCTTTGATTTTACTAGTATTTTGATTGACTATCAAACTTTTCTCCAAATACATTATTTGAAATATTTAATAATAGGCTATATAATTGCGTCCATTCGTTTTTCTTTTTTTAACCCCTAATTGAAAAACTAAAAATTAACGATTGTTGTTTTTAAAAGGCAAAGTTGAACACCAACATTTGAACTGTAGGCTACACAAATGCTGCACACAAAAAAAAATATATATATATGACTTTTTGCCCCTTTATTAAACATTTAAAATATTCACAAATTACTATGGAAAAAAATGTCGATTAGACAGGCCAGATTAGAACCTGTAAATTATATTTTTTTCCGCAGTGCTGAATGAGAAGAGCCATGTCTCTGGAACCATGATAATAAATGTGTCTGAATAAATAACGTGGCAGTTTAATTGTTCGTTTAAGTGATCATTACAAGCTTTAGGCTAGGTATATTTTGTTTAAGTTCATTTTTGAGATGAGCTTGAGTTCACGGATCGTGAAAGCATAATTGATTGTTTTATTTTCTTTTACAAAAGGACAACGTTTTCTTGTTATGTGAGTTTGGACAAATAAAAGTAGTTGCGAATGATGTATTATTCTTTTCTGTATGACCAGAAATTATAGAGTATTTTTCAAGTTGTTTCCACTGTTTATAATGCAAGTGTTCGCGGTCGCGCCTCCGTGCCATGCAGTGCACGCTCCACACTCCCACACACACTTGCGTCAAAATCTTGTGTTTATTTGTGATAATCTTAGCCCTGTATTATGACTGACATTTGACGAATTTCTTTGTTCCTTTTTTGGAAAAAAGCGCATTCTTAATGTGTAGCCTAAATGTAGGCTAATAATATTATTATCATTTGCATTGAGTTCACTGAAGACAGTAGGCTAATATGTTAATCATAAAATAATTTATGAATGTTTTATTTTTATATAACCTAATCTTGTGTTTGTGTTATATTTCTTTTTTAAATGTGAAGTCTTTTTTTGCTTAGCCTTATTCTATTATACTGAGCTTTTTCCTCCTAAAATTTGGCTTTAAAGACAAGTGGCCTAAATGTTGTTTTTTAGAAAATTCAAGAAATATTAAGTTAAACATAATTAAATGCATCCCGCATAAACAGGAGGCCAGGTTGGCACAGACTGGGGGAGAGGCCACAAATCCGTGAGTTTACAAACCCTTGGGAACGGATTGGAAAACCCGAGAGTAGGCTACCGTAAATAAATTCACCATGGTTCATTATGTACATAAAAAAAAGAATACAATAACCTTGAACCTTATATATATATATATGCCTAATGTGTTTTCTTTTCTTTTCATATATTTCATTGCATTATTTACGTAAATTAACGCCCAATATTTGAACAGTTTAAAGTGTAATCCGGCAAGTAGGCTACGCAGCCTCTGAATTCGACGCAGTAAACCACCAGCTCTGGCCACTGTTTTGGCTAAACCGAAAATACATGAGTGAAACATCCTCACATGTCCTCCAGTAAAATATAAAACATAAAAATGACAATAGCCAATTCTGGCTCCATAGCTGTTTACTCAATTATAACAAATTAATGATCAGGAGGGCAGCACTCTCGCACTGTTGCTAGGCGCCAGGAGCGGTAATCGGGAACACCTGGATGCGCAATTAGGAAATCCTACGAAGGCTATATGGTGCGTCCTTCGAAGGATGAATAGGCTGCATCCTTCGAAGTCCGCGGCCTTCGGAGGATGCAGCCTTCACATTGGGACACAGCTTAATGACCCAATGACGCACACCAATATTTACGACGGATCAGCCTGTAATTGGTCAAAAACCATCACGTGATCCAAAATGGCAGCTAGCATCGAGCTAGCGGCAAAAATGATGGAATATGTATAGATTATGGACTTCAAGTGTATCAAAGTTGGATATAAACGTTTGGATTTATTGCTGAAAAACTCTGAAAGGATGCACAAGTTCCAGGCTGGATAGAAAACCTTCTGTAAAGGCTAGAAAGACACCAAAGACACCCCCGTGATGGCTAGCTCGTTAGCTTTCTGCTGGAAAAAAAACAGTAAGAAAATCGATAAATCTTTCATCGAGTAATATCAAAATTTCTCGGAGGTGATGTGTGGCGTCGTCGACGATGCCGTCGGGCTCAGAGGGTTAAATGGTCTCTCGTGCTGTGACTGTCTAGTCTAGTGCTTCCTGCTGCTGACCAACTTTATGGAGATGCAGATTTGATTTTCCAACAGGACTTGGCACCTGCACACAGTGCCAAAGCTACCAGTACCTGGTTTAAGGTCCACAGTATCGCTGTTCTTAATTGGCCAGCAAACTCACCTGACCTTAACCCTATAGAAAATCTATGGGATATTGTGAAGAGGAAGATGCGATACGCCAGACCCAACAATGCAGAAGAGCTGAAGGCCACTATCAGAGCAACCTGGGCTCTCATAACACCTGAGCAGTGCCACAGACTGATCGACTCCATTCCACGACGCATTGCTGCAGTAATTCAGGCAAAAGGAGCCCCAACCAGTGATGCGTGGGTCAATGTATAAACAACCCGCACCCGACCGACGTTTTCAACTAACCGCCCGCAACTCGGACCGCAAAAAAAAGAAGAAAATATTGTACCCGACCCGCTTCCTGACCCGCATTTTTTTTAAAAGTAGTCAGTGTTGTGCAAGTTACTTCCAAACTGTAATACATTATACATTACTTGTTACTCTTATTTAAAAGGCTAATTCATTACTGTAATGGAACAGCTGCGGTGATGATATGCTGACTGTATGTATACTGGCCTAATCCTCCGGTCAGAGAAGACGCAGCGACTTCTTTCCTTTAACTTTATTGGCCTCTTACAACTCTACAGGGCATTGCAATATGTGTATGTGTGGTTTGTGATGCCTGCAGAAGACAACAACAGTAAAACAATATTAATACTAATTAAAGTTCAATGACATCAATGGTGAAAATAACATGAATTACAGCAGATATGAATGACATGTAATACTGCAAATCACCGCTAGGGGTCAGGGTAGGATCATTAAACAACACCACAGCTTCGCGCCACAAGTAGGTCACGTGACCAAGCTAAAATGGGAAAACCCTGTCGGCTACCAGCTGTAATTTGACACACTAACGTCAATATAATAACGGCTTCAATGAACAAAGGCTACAGCTAAATAAATTGTCAAATAAGGAAATAAATGTAAAGTAATTAACTAAACATGACGGGCCGTCTGTTTCATGGGGTTCAGTAACACGTGCTACATATGAAGTTAACAAATAAACATATTACCCCGGTAATATTAATAACTCAAGCCACCTTTAAATATATAAACAACATCTACTCGTCACATAACTTACATCATCACCGACGCACACTGTTGTACAAAGGAATAATGAAGACCACGGACTGTCGGTGGAAGGCCAACTATTAACTACACAGGAACTTTTTCCGAACACACTGCGCATGCGCAAACAGTCCCTCAGTCTCTACATGAAGCAGCTTACTGTGACGCAACCTCCTCACAGCAGGAAATCCACAACAATTACCTTACAATATTACTGTCTCAGAATTGCAATGTGTTACATTATCCTTAGGCTACTTTTGAGTTACTTTCACCAAAATAGATATACAGTAGTAGAACTTAACATTCTAAGGCTGTAAGGATATGCGATATGAAACCGAAATCACGACACTCAGATCCACTAACCTGCAGAATCGCGACACATCCCTTCCAACTCCAAGAGTTATCCATACCGTCCAGATCCAATGCTACCACATCTTTAAATTACTTTTAGTATTATTTGAATTTTGAAGTTAACATTATAAAATACGTAGACCTACACCACAAAACTAGTTGAGGATAAATTATTATAATTGGGGAATTCCAGTGTTATGGACGTGACATTTGCAGTCAAAACTTGAAATATAAATTCTCAGAAAATGCATTTAATATCATACCAATATATTGAAACGTCTGTTTATCCATAGGCTACCCCTTAAAGGAGTCCAGACATTAGAAAAATATCAGTGTACACATGCTTTTATATTTAATATGAAGGAAATACACACGCATTCATGCGTGACACAACAAATATTTAACTTTTAGGATGAAACATATTTTTTTGTAATTCTATGAATTACACTGCGCAAATCAAAAGTAATACTACCCACCGAATGAAGAAGGGTTGGCTCTTCACAGAACATAAAATATTCATTTTATTTTATTTTTCGTGTTCGCGTTTATGAGGAAAAAACAATGTAAGGACGTGACAGTTCTCCATTATATGGACGTGACCGCTCTAAAGCGGCACTAAAATACTGTTTTAAAACTTTCACAGAGACCTCAAACAGAAGACACAAAGCCTTTCTTTAAAGTGAATTTCGATTTTTATTAATTGTATCTTAATTTTAATCAATGTTTCATAAACCAATTGCCTGGACTTAATAAATAAGAAGTAAATATAGCAGACAATAGATCACGACACGGAGGCGCCGCATCAAAAACATGATTGCGTGATGAAAACATGAAAAATACCACCTAAACATAGCCTAACTCTTTAGAAAGAAAACATAGAACAAATAGAGTAGCCTAATGCGCATGCGTCCATCTCACGAATGTACAGTCTTCTTCATGGCATCTTCACCTTTTAGCCACTTTTCCACTGGCCAGCGCGAGCACAGAGGCCGAAATCATGCCTCACGGCACTCCTGAATAAATCGCTATACAAATATATCAGACGCTACCATTTAGTCTTTATTTACAAACTTGGACACCACACGCGGCTATTGACTGACCATGAACAGGTAACCTCTACCTGCATACTAAGCTCGTGCGTCATCTTCGTGCCAGTTATTCAGCCAATAAAGTGTAGGCCTATGTATTTCATCGAAACTTTATTCACTCTTGATTCATACAACTGTGGTGTGGAAAGAGTTTTTGTGTGTATTTGGTGTGGCATGTAGAACCTTTTGTAATTTCTTTTTGGGGTTTATTTTATTTATTCATTTGTTGTGCATTTTCTTTTGAAGTGTTATGATATTACCTCCCATAGTTAATTGTACTACCATCTCTCATGCTTACATTTGGCCAGCTTTGAGTGAAATTGAGAGCAGAATCCGTGTATTTAATAAAAGTGATGTTTTGATTGTATAGTAATTTTGCCTTAAAGGGACTATAAGTAAATTTTTAGGTAATTTATAATCTAAAATCAATATTTTTATTAATAAATATGTCCCCAATGGTGTACAAATAACTCTGCCAATTATCTGATTTATCCTCGTAAACGAAGAATTTATTATATTTATATATAATATATAAGGCTTCCATGTAGTTCCGCCATCTTGAAAAACTATAATAGCAGAAAGGGACAAAAAGTACGCCAACGCTTTTTCACAAAGCGTTTTCGTTCAGAGCCAGCGTCACGAAACTGAAAGCAGCAGAATCGGAGGAGCAGAGCAGTGAGAGAGGCGCTTGTCACTTTTATTTTTAATGGCGAACCATACCTATGCCGAGCCACTGGATAAGAAATCCTCTTCGCCAAAACAGACCAAAAATGATCGTAAAAGGAAACGTGACCGGAGGATATAAAAAACACGAGTGAATGTCGGGATTGCTTTTTCCCGGTGGAAAGAGCTAACGTTAATGCAGGAGAAAGAATTCAAAAGAGACGCTGAAGTTGCCTGCTTTCTCCTCGACATGTAAGTCAATGTTACAGTCTTAATTACAAGCTTTTTTTATTGCTTGGTTGTTTACTTTATTTTATAGACAGAAGATTTACAGTTAAAAGTTAAACAGGCTCTTTGATGAATAGCAGCTATTGAGTAAAGTAGAGAAGGTGCTAAATGCTAGAAATTCGATACAAACATATTTTAATAGAGCATAAGATTGTACAGAGAATTAAAATGAATTAGTAGAGTTACTGCTAGCCACATAAATTGTACAAACCTCGGTCGCTTCTCTTCTCTGCCTTTAGAAACTTTCAATTCTATCCAGATCGTCTCTTGTAGCTGCCGGGCATCTCTGTCATCGTTGTAGTGACTCTCGCTCTCCTCCTCGTCGTCCACCTCCTCGCCTAGATCCCACTGATCCACTGCCTCTCTGTCCTCTTCCTCTAACGTTACCTCTACTTCTTGCTCTCCCTACTGTTGAATCATCTGATGATGATATCTAACAATGCACGTACTTCAAAAAAATATAACGAGTAAACAAGGCATAACTACTAATTACAATAGTTCATGTTTTTTGTTCACCCGAAGGAAAACTCGATGAAGTGCTATTAGAAGACATCCTGTCATAGCTTTTTGGTACATAATGGCTACCGTAGATGCAACACGAATTTGAAAACGCGAGACGCTGGAGAGCACAATTCATTTGAATGCAAAATACAATTTCACCACTAGATGGGAGTAATTCCTACTTAATGTCCCTTTAAGTTTATTCATTTAATTGGATAGCCGAGCAGGAAACCCTCTAGTGCAGGTGTGTCCAACCCTGCTCCTGCCGATCGACTGTCCTGCACATTTCATCACCAACCCTAATCAAACACACCTGAAGCAACCAATTAACGTCTTCAGGATCTGAAGCAACCAATTGACCCTTCGCGTGGAGCTTGATTGACAGGTGTTCTAACCAATCATACTTCGCCATCCGCCATTTTGTCCGAAAAAGCAGCCAGTAGAGTTAGGAGGATTTTAACTCGGTAAAATGAATATACTGACGCCTTTCCGCGGTTAAAACAACATTACTTCTTATGTTCGTTCATGTTTATTTGATGCTATAAATGAACTAGAAGGAAGAGATGATCGGATCACGAGCAGCTTTAACGGATGCTCTACAGCGATCTGTCACGGCACATTAAAGAGCCCCAAAACGGTATTTATTGTTTAAATTTCTTTCAAAAAATGACCACATTTGAAAGCTGAGACTTTGTTTAATATGTTTAATATCAAAAGTAACCGAAAAGTAACCTGGTCTGTCCTGTCTGTCCGCGTGTTGTCAGTCTCCTCTCTGCTCCGCGATGTATTTTTCACTGCGTGAGAACATGGTGAGAGCATGAGAGCAGCATAGCTTGTCGGAACATAGCGACAGTAACTAAGGAGGGCGGGTCTTTGCGAAGGGTCAATTAAGGTCAGGATCACTTGAAACTTAAAGGCAGGTCTGTTTAATTAGGGTTGGAGATAAACTGTGCAGGACAGTCGATCGACAGGAGCAGGGTTGGGCATCCCTGCTCTAGTGACTTGGGATCTCCTACCCAAACAAAATTGGATTTATTCATTACATTGGGTTTGTTGATTTGTATTATCTTAGAACTGTACATTTCTTAAAAATGTAACATTACTTTGACATAGTCGCCTCTGTTAACAGATCTCTAAGCTGTAATGTAGACACAGGCATTTTCTGTAAAGCTGCTTTGAAACAAAGTGTATTATGAAAAGCGCGATACAAATAATTGTGAATTGAAGTGTATAAACATTATGGGGGGGGGGGGGGGGGGGTTCTGCTTGAAAACAACACCTTTTTATACTGTATATATTATAAGTTCATCTTCTCAGAATCTTTTGACAGAGATAAAAAAATGATCTCAGTGTGAATTACTTCTTCAGCTTTGATGGAGGATGATGCAGAAATAAACACAGAGTTTGTGTGAAATCATAGCAAAAGAATAGTCATGTTACACTATCAAATAATCAAAGATATTATGAAAATAAACACTGATGATTTTAAAAACTGAGTGATATTAAAATGTGAGTTAAGGCTTTTAGTTCATGTCTATCAGCTCTGAGATCTTCTGCTAACAAAGCCCTTTGACACAGAAACCAAACATATCTCCACATTGTCTTTTGAGAAAACGAGCCAAAAATAATCATGATCTGGTGATACACTGATGTTTGTCCAATCAAATGCTCTGATGAGTGAGAAAGTCCCTCCCCTAAACCACCTGACACTGACTAGCAAGTAGCAAATTAGCAATTCATGTTCAGGACTGTGACGTAACTAAAAAACGACTGAATATTTATAAAATAGTCAAGCCCATTGACATGCCTCACCCAAACTTCATGCCTCAAAAGATAATACATCAACATACCACAGAAAACTGCTCATTAATCATCCAAAAAAAACAACTACACTATAAACATCAGAATAAAAAGAAAAACTGAGCATCAACTAGTTGCTTTAGCGCAACAGAATTTGAAATGTAAGAGAGACTCACCGTGAATCATGAGCAGAAAGATCAGAGGAAGAGGAGCCATTCTGACCGACACCAGCATATAATATATCTATAATAAAGCATTAAACTTCACTTATATGCTCATAAACAGTGTATGTTCATCACCCTAAACAGCTCTAGGGGTGTTAATAAGATCTTTGCACATCTGAAGATTATTAATGCACAACATCAATTTGTGCAAATCAACTTTCATTAGATGTCATTAGATGTACAGAAAATATTTCTCAGGTCAAGAACTGATAAGAATGTAAAATGTGTACCTTGAAATGCAATGTTAGTTGCTTTAGATAAAAGTGTCTGCAAAATGCATAAATGTAAATGTCAGGAATCATGTGTTATATGAGCTTCATCTATATAAATAATCATCAGTTTTTATTTAATTAAAAATGTATTTAAGTTTTTCTTACCGTGTTGTCGCTCATCAGATCAACAGCAACCAAATGACTGTTCTGTATTAACACAAGCACTTTTAGCTTTAAATTGAAGGACTTTAAAATGTGTGAAGTGTGGTTAACACTGTTTACACACAGCTGCAGAATGCAAGGATGACGTATTTTTGTAGATATTTTAGCACTTACGGGTGCATCGTCCTGAAGTCAATGAGTTTTTTTAAATCGTTTTTTGGTTAAATGCTTGATAAAAGTTCTGTGGTGATCACAAGCTCAAGATATTTTCTTGTTTTTTTTTCAATGATATGAAATACATATGCAATACACATGCAATACCTTTTTGTGCACCACCAGATCCTCATGTCAACCCTCATGAAGATGGGCATCACAAGAACTGCACTCCTGTGGTTCAAGTCATACCTCTTCAGGGTGTGTTTGAGGGGTGAGATGTCAAATTCACAACATCTAGCTACTGGGGTGCCTCAGGGCTCAGTGCTTGGACCACTTCTTTTCTCCATATACATGTCACCACTAGAATCTGTCATTCAGAAACATGGCTTTTCCTATCACTGTTATGCTGATGACACACAACTCTATCATTCCAACCAGAGGATCTAACAGTAGCTACTCGCATCTCAGCCTGCGTGACAGACATTTGCTGGATGAAGGACCATCACTTTTAACTTAACCTTGCTAAGACAAAAAACGCTTGTGGTCTCAGCCAACGACCCACTCAGTGAACGTGATTTCACCAAGTACCACATGTTCCTGGATCAACATCGTTGTTGATCCTGGATCAACTTTCCAATCAACCAATCAGATTTGAGGGACAAGTTTACAGTTTATGTCAGGTTTAGGCTTAGCACCAGGGTGAAGTACTTAAACATTAGTGTCAGTCACCTTTCATTACCCTCTGATTTTAGGGAAAAGTTATGGGTAGGGTTAGGTTTAGGGGTAGGGATTGGGTAAGGACTACATTTTGGGACAGGAATGTTGATCCAGGATCAACAAAATATGTTGATCCAGGACCATGTCTTACTTGGCAAAATCACGGTGACCCCCAACACTCCATCACAACTTCTCTTTACAGCTAGGTTTGTCAACCATAACTCTTTCCAGGACAGCCAGGAATCTTAGAGTTTGATGATCAGTTAAGTTTCAAAGACAATATCACTACAACGGCACGGCCGTGCAGATTTGCATTTATACAACGTTAGGAAGATTAGACTCAGAGCAGGCCACACAACTACTTGTCCAAGCTCTTGTTCTCTACAGACTGGACTATTGTAAAGCTCCCTTAGCGGGCCTTCCGGCATGTAATACTGTATCAAGCCTTTACAACTGATCCAGAATGCAGTATAGTGTTAATAAGATCTTTGCACATCTGAAGGTTATTAATGCACAACATCAATGTGTGTAAATTAACTGATCATTAGATAAAGAGAAGATATTTCTTATGTCAGGAATCATGCGGAGTAACCCCTTCAGCCGTGACTTATTCACGATACAGCACTAGCCTCGAGTACCTTATTGCTTTTATAAAACGGTTACCACACAAAAATATATATTAAAGCTGAAAAATATGTATATATGCAACTTTCAAGAAGTAAAATCACTAAAAGTCTTCCCTTCGCTGTAAAAAATAGTCCCTGACCGTAAACAGCAACAGAAGTTACATACATTATTTCGCCAATAGATGGCGGCAAAGACTTTTACATTGAAATGATTCAAACTTTGATCATGGAGAAGAAAGACGCAACTGACAGATTACTATAGGAACGGAAAACCCCATAACTGTTAAAGGATTAGTTCACTTTTTAAAAAACTTTTGCTGATAATTTACTCACCCCCATGTCATCCAAGATGTCCATGTCTTTCTTTCTTCAGTCGAAAAGAAATTAAGGTTTTTGATGAAAACATTCTAGGATTTTTCTCCATATAATGGACTTTACTGGTAGCCAAACCGTCCAAGGTCCAAATGACAGTTTCAGTGCAGCTTAAAATGGCTTTAAACGACAACAGACAATGCATAAGTGTCTTATCTAGCAAAACGATCGGTCAAAACGAAACAGGCAGCAAAAACAAAGCAGACTGCAAAAGGACGGTTTAGATGATAGCCAGAGCCCACTGTAACGTCCCTTGCACGTTGGCCCACACCTTAAATATAGATTATAACACAAAATATGAATCTGGCCAGCCCGGCTACTAGCAAGCATATGGTTATTAACTGCTGCGTATTAAACACCCATCCATGAAAACAGATCAAATTGAAGGCATCCCACAAAGCTCCTGTCCACACCTTAACACAAGAAAATCCATGGAATCCCTGTGAGACAACCCAACAAATAAGCCACGCTACAATCACTGCCAACAGCTCCAACCTTACAACCATTCACACATCTTGCCGGAAACACGGTGACTCACTCAATGACGAAGAGAGAACGCACACCCATAGCGACACCCTTATATATTACCGAAGGAACGCAATTAAAGGGCACTCCCCTCATATTAAGTAACCCCGACAGAAGTAAACAGTACTGTGTTATGACCCGGCTCTGAGGCCACAACAAATAGAGGAAACCATGCTTAAGGGATTACCGAAAAGGATGTTTATTAACAAAAGTAATTTAATTTAACGAATATACAAATCATTCTTAAAGTTTAACATATGTAGCTGGCAAAACATAATGCCAGGAAAACTAAGCAAACAAAACACAGAAAAGGAGAAACGCATTGTACTGGGGACCAGCAGAAAGCAAGCAGTCGAGTCCTCAACAATCAGGAAGGGGTGGGTTTATACAAGCTAGAGACAGTGGCCAGCTGCCCCTGATCTGCCTGATGGCCTCAGCTCCACTCCAACAGGAAGTTCACCCTGAAACAAAACTCAGACAGAGACACACACACACCAACACCCTGGCAGAGGCCCTGGGGCCGTCACAACTGCTACATATAGAAATAATCATCAGTTTTCATTTAGTTACTAATGGTGTTGAAGCTCATCAGATCAACAGCAACCAAATGACTGACTGCATTAACACATGCACTTTTGAATCTAAAGATCAATTAGTAAATGATGCTCTTACCCGTTTCACCAACACTCAGTGCCACCAATATAAACTGAATGAAACCAGTGTTGGTGGTGAACACGTTATATTTAACACGCGGATATGAAACTTCAGCTAGTGCTGATAGAAGAAGCAAAGTTTAAACATGGCAACATCAGAGACAACATTAGACTAAAGTAATAAAAAATAAACTGGTGAAACTCAATCATTACAATGTTTTTTTAAACTTATATCTATATTTAATGCACTGCGAGGAGGCAAGGGACGTGGAGTGAGGGAGCTTCCAGAGGAGATACAGTATGTGCAAGGAAGAGTTTAATTAGGTTAATGTTATCAAATTTCTCTTTTTAACTATTGTGTCATAACTTGTTTCAGTGGCCCTTATGCAGGATTATCAAGGCGGGGCCCCGATTACAGCACTGATGACGCAATGTCCACGAGTAGACTACCATGAAGAGGACAGGATAGGATCATAGAGACACAGCATATACGAGATGAGATGCTCACTTACATTATAGCTGCATTTTCCGGACTTTCCTCTGTGAGAATATGCATGTTCACTTACCGACCCGGGGAATCCCCAGTCCCAATTCGAAACAGATTACACCAAAATCCATCATTGTTTGTTTCACACATGTATTCAATGATCAGTAAAATATGTTATTGCCATTATTTATTCAAATAAATGCGCAATAAATTAAAATGCGATCAGACTAAAAGTAGTAAAATGTGATAGGGGGCCCCGGCTGTCAATCAATATCTTCCAGTCGCGCGGGCCCCTGATTGGTCCGGGCCCGTAAGCAACCACCCTGCTTACCGATATGGTAAATTATTAGTTATATAATCTTTAGTTAATTGTCATTTAACTGTTAGCAAACAGTCATTTTACTTAATGAATACTTTGTAACCTTACCCATCTATAAACATTTAACCAGAAGGCAGAGGAACATGTTTTTTTTCATAGCTTATCTTAATGTGCTAGTGTCGGGATATACGGTAGTGAAAGTTTTTGCAAATATGACATTATTTTTATAAGTTACCAATGGATCTTGAACAGTTACTTTATTCTGTGTGGCAATTTTTAAACATTTACATTTTGAAGTACAGTATCAGGACAACACACATGTTTTACTGGTGCTGTTTATTAACTATTTAACAAGGTATTATAGTCATCTGTTGCAACTTTATAATAACCATCCAGATTTTTTATTTATATAAAGTGTGGGTGAACTTAAACTGTATGGCTATGGTTCCTCCTGTAGGCTTTGCGTGCGGGGGGGCGTCCATGTCCATTTTGCTTGGGGCCCCCAAATTCCTTCAAACGGCCCTGGTTAGGGCCAGTGCTTCAATAAAACTGATTATTAAACCCTTAAATCATCTCATTTAAACACAATCTCTGGTTTTTAAAAAGACTAAGTAAATCTGCACTCACACATAACATTGAGCTGAACATCAGGAGAGATGTGAGTGTGTCCGTCTACAGCACAGCTATATCTGCCTGAATCCTCTCTTCTGACTGGATTGAGGGAGAGTTTGTTCCTGAATTTACTCTCAGTTAATATCTTCTGTGAGTTTCTGTACCAGATGAATGTTCTGTCAGTCATGATTAAAACAGATTTTTTTTATTGCAAAAATTTTAACAAACATAAGAAACAAAAACAGACTTAGTTCAATTGTCAACAAGAAAAATAATTTAAAGAAGCCTAATTGACCCTTCACTAAGCCCCGCCTTCCCTAGTTACTGTTGCTACGCCTGTCAAGCTTTCGCACTTGGCACGTCTATTACAATATGCACCGATGTCAGGCATTCCCAAAGAGATAATTAGTTATTTTTGGCAAACATGTGAAATATCTGAGAGAGCAAGACAAAAGGGACTGCAGTATGCATTCGAGGGATATATTCATGACATAATATGCAATTAGAGAATAATTTCATAAAAATTGCAGCTAAAGCCTTTAGTCCCAGTGCAAGCAGCAGCGCCTCATACGCTGACCATTCAAATGGGAAACACACAAATGGAGGAACAGCTATGTTTGTGCACAGCAGGGTAAGTGAAATGTGAAAATAATGTAATAATTATAAATCAAACAGTTTATCCATACATTTTGTGGAATAACACTAACACCAGGAGAGCCATGATCGGATTGGGTTAAAGTTACTCAGTCAGGGGTAGTAGGCCGTCGATTAACAAAATTCTGAAATATATTTTAAAGTATGTCAGTGAGCCTCCGTCTTGTCTTTAATCGTTTTATTTTACATTAAAATATATGCATTATGAACAAAGAACCGTCATTATTTCCAAGCAATAGGTGTTTTTGTTAATCCTGTGGACATGTAGTTGTGAACGGGGTCTCACACACTGCTGGATCACGCACATCATTTCTCCCCTCAGCTTTTAGATTTTAGGGAAGGAAAAAAATTCCACTCCCCCATCCAAACTTTTAGGATTTCATACAATCATACGCACAACGCTTCGGCATGTTTCCTCACTCTAAAGCTTGCCAGACCTCTCGCGCCTAGTTACGGTTGCTAAGACACGATTGGCCAGTGGCGGTTTTCGGGCGAGGCAATTTCAGAGGTGTATAGTCCAGGGGTCAGAAAGTTGAAGTCCTGCCATGTGTTTATTCCACCCATGAACTGATTGACAGTTGATTTCAGCTGATTTCTGTCTCCTGACTAAAAGACTGATAATAAGCAAATCGAGGTGATTGGAACAAAATACTGAGGAGGACTTTTACTTTCTGAACCTGGACTTTACACCTCTGAAGAGAACAGAAAAAGAGATGAGCAGAAACACAAGAACTACAACTGACTTCAGACACAGTCTTAGATGAAATCAACTGAAGAGAAAAGAAGACATTAAATCTGAAGATCTCAGCAGAGGAGGATTAAACAACTCCACAAACAGCATTACCAGCTTACATTTACATTTAGCTGACGCTTTTATCCAAAGCGACTTACAATTGCTATATTTCAGAGGTCGCACGCCTCTGGAGCAATTAGGGGTTAAGTGTCTTGCTCAGGGACACATTGGTGTTTTACAGTGGATTCGAACCCGGGTCTCTCACACCAAGGGCATGTGTCTTGTCCACTGCGCCATCACCACCCCCCCCCAAGCTTCACTTATTACTAACCAGACTCACTTTATTTCTGTCAAACGTCTACAGAAGCTTTATTGAGAATTATAGGTTGACTGTATTTTTTTTAATTATTATTTTATTGAAAATAAGTTTAGTTTGATGTCACCAGTTTTGTGATTAGTGTTTCATCACTGAAACACATCACTGACTTTAACACTCTTTAGACTGGGACCATATGTTCTCGGGTCAGAATTAATTTTACTCTGGGACATTTGCTGTTTGTGTAACAAAATCAATACACACGCATGATTATACACTTTTATATCAACTAACGTTGCCTTTCAGGGCTCCTCACACAAGATGTACAGTGGATATAAAAAGTCTACACACTCCTGTTAAAACAGTGATGTAAAACATGAAACAAAGATAACTCAGAACATTTGCACATTTAATGTGAAAAATGACAACCAATGCATTTTATCCAATGCCAATGAACATCAAAGTTTTTAGAAGATAAAAATAAAGAGCTTATACAAAACATCAACGGGTTCTCGTTATAATAATAGAGTGGGAAAATATTGCCATGTCAAGATGTGCCAAACTGATAAAACTCCCATCCAAACGGAGATCTGTAATAAAACCAAAAGCTGCTTCATATACTTTATAAACTCAGGGTGTGAACAGTTATTTATTCCAAGCTTTATTTTTTCCCTGAAATATCACTGTTTTTTAGTGGCATTGCGTAGGTTGTAGTTTTTACATTAAACATGCAAAAGTTCTGATATGATTTATCTTTTTTCAATTTTACATCAGAAAAAACGAATCGGTTACCTAACGTAACCTCGGTTCTCTCTAGATGAGGGAACGAGTATTGCGTAAGCTAGCTTACGCTACGGGAAAGATTCCATCTTTCTGAGAAATTGAAGCCAAAAAATTATCCTATAATTTTGTATCCATTGTCAACGCAGTTCAGCTGCAGCAGACCATGAGAGGGCTAGCTAGCCGCTCATTGGTTCGCTCACGGAGAACTGCTTAAGCCTATGAGGGAGCGCGAGTGAACCCGCGACCAATGAGAGTCTGACTCGCTCTCAATACGTCACCGTCCGCCGAAACGGGTGTGGACGAGGCTATAAATATCCCGAAATAGGCTGAATAATCTGTTTTTTTCATATACTGAAGCGAAAATCGCCAGTAGCACAAGCACGGCCAGGAACGCAATACTCGTTCCCTCATCTAGAGAGAACCGAGGTTACGTTAGGTAACCGATTCGTTCTCTTACGAGAGGTTCTCTCGTATTGCGTAAGCTAGCTTACGCTACGGGAACCCCTGGTCAACGCCGTGCGTGCTAAGCATCCACTATTAGACCCAGGGGGGACCCCGGGGAACTCTTTAAGTGGGAATGAATATATGTACATGTGACAAAAGGCCAGCGGAGCGGGCCGGTGACTGTGTAGTACATAAGCACATTATAGAGAGGGAACAGAACGAACTCGGTCTGTGTAATTAACCCCCTATAGTGCAGCTCAACCAGAAGAGCTGAAACATACTAGACTGCTAGTAGTTTAGCCTGCAAGACGGGTACTTCCAGATTGTAAAATCTGACAAAGGTGGAGGGGGAAGCCCATCCCGCTGCCACGCAAATGTCGTGAATGGAAATTCCGCTGGACCATGCCCACGATGAGGCCATGCCTCTAGTGGAATGAGCCCTGATGCCCAGAGGGCATGGCAGGTCTTTTGATGCGTATGCTGCTGCAATGGCATCAACAATCCATCTGGATGGACTGTTTCGAAGCGGCCAACCCCTTGGAGCGCCCACTGAATGAAACAAAAAACTGCTCGGATCGTCTGACCGGAGCAGTGCGAGTAACGTATAATCTCGGGGCCCTGACCGGACATAGGAGATTAGTATCAGATTCGCTATCGGATGCAGGCAGAGCCGATAGGGATATAACTTGTGCCCTGAACGGGGTGCCGATCGCTTTGGGGACATATAGCCATGCCTAGGTTTTGAGAACGACTAAGGAGTCATTAGGTCCAAACTCAAGACAGGACGCGCTGGTGGACAGCGCGTGTAGGTCTCCCACCCGTTTTACTGACGCGAGCGCGAGTAGAAAAACGGTCCTTAGCGACAGGTACTTTAGGTCCACGGTGTTTAACGGTTCGAATGGGGGAGCTTTCATAGCATCAAGAACTATGGAAAGGTCCCAAATCGGCACCGAAGGGGGGCGAAGGGGGGTTCATCCTTCTAGCTCCCCTGAGGAAGCGGACTACCAACCCATCTTTGCCCAGTGACTGGCCGCGCCGGGGTTCAGCAAACGCCGCGACGGCTGCCACATACTCCTTAAGAGTGGACGGGGATCTGCCCTTGTCCAGCATCTCCTGGAGAAAATTTAGCAAGGAGGGAACCTCGCATAACCGTGGGTCCAGACCCTTTTCGGTGCACCACTCTGAGAACACAGACCATTTTGACGCATAGAGCCTTCTGGTAGAAGCCGCTCTAGCCTGCATGATCGTGTTTAACACTCCCTCTGGCAAAGCAACGGGTAGTTGTTGAGCACCCACGCGTGTAGCGCCCAGCGCTCTGGGTGGGGATGCCAGATCGTGCCGCGAGCTTGGGAGAGGAGATCTGCTCTGACTGGAATGGGCCACGGCACTGTCTGTGACAGCTGCGTGAGCTCCGGAAACCAAGTCTGACCCTCCCAGCGCGGGGCTATGAGGAGCACCGAGTGCTGCGCTTCTCTGATTCTCTGAAGCACCTGTGGTAGCAGAGAGACCGGAGGGAAAGCATAAAGCGGGCGGCTGGGCCAGGTTTGGGCTAGCGCGTCCTCGCTTCTTGAGAAAAATATTGGGCAGTGGGTGTTCTCCGCCGAGGCGAAGACGTCCACCTCTGCTCTGCCGAATAAACGCCACAGTTTCTGAACTGTAAGAGGATGCAGGGACCACTCCCCGGGGGGAGTGGGGTTCCTGGACAGGCTGTCTGGACCGTCGTTCAGATGTCCCGGCACGTGCGTCGCCCTGAGCGAGAGCAGGTGACACTGAGACCAAACTAAGATGCGTTCTGTCAGCTGGAAAAGATTCCTGGATCTGACTCCACCCTGACGGTTTATATAAGAGACCACGGCTATATTGTCCGAACGGATCAGCACGTGGTGGCCCTGAATGCGCGGGAGAAAGCGCATGAGCGCGTTCTCGACCGCCAACCTCTCCAAACAGTTTATGTGTAGGAGGCTCTCTTGAGCTGACCAGGGGCCGAAGGCCGGCGAGCCCTCGCAGACCGCTCCCCAACCCGTGTTGGAGGCGTCTGTCGAGATGACTTTTCGGCGTGAAACTGTCCCCATGGAAACGCCCCGCTGAAACCATTCTGCCACTGACCATGGCTGCAGAGCTGTGATACAGGTCTGCGTTACTTTTATCAGCTGGTGGCCCGTGGTCCACGCTCGGTGAGACACACGGCTCCTCAACCAAAGCAGAAGCGGGCGCATGCGCAGTAACCCCAGCTGGAGCACCGCGGAGGCTGAGGCCATACAGCCCAACGCTCTCTGAAATGTTTTCAAAGGCGTGAGTCTGTTCATCTGAAAAGATGCGGCGAGACGCTGCACACGGTGTGCGCGCTGCGTTGACAGACGCGCCGTCATCGTGACCGAGTCCAGCTCTATACCCAAGAAGGAGATAGTCTGACTGGGTTGTAGTACGCTCTTTGTCCCGTTGACAGAGAGGCCCAAAACTTTCAGATGGTCGAGGAGAACTGTACGATGAGACAGTAACTCTCTCTGAGATTGTGCCAAAATCAGTCAGTCGTCCAAGTAGTTCAGTATTCGCAGCCCCTGACTCCGCAGGGGGGCGAGCGCCGTATCCATACACTTCGTGAACGTACGGGGTGCTAGGGATAGGCCGAACGGTAGGACGGTGTATTGATAAACCTGGCCTTCGAGGCGAAACGTAAGAATGGCCTGTGAAGGGGATTTATCTGGATCTGAAAGTATGCATCTTTCAGATCTAGTGATATGAACCAGTCCTCCTGGCGCACATGCGCAAGGAGTTTTCTGATAGTGAGCATTCTGAACGGTCTCTTCATTAGAACTTTGTTCAGCGATCTGAGGTCTAATTTGGTCTGAGACCGCCGTCTTTCTTGGGGACAAGAAAATAACGGCCGTGAAACCCCGACTCGCTCATAGCCAGAGGCACCCTCTCTATAGCCTTTTTGCACAACAGAATTGCTATCTCTGAACGGAGCAGCGCGTCACTGCTTCTGGGTTCACAGTAGTTTCTAGCCGCGCTCGGAAGCGAGGAGGGCGGCGGCAAAACTGTAAGCGATAGCCTAGCTTTATTGTGTTTAACACCCACTGCTTCCCACGCTTTGAAGCGTGACGCTAGGGGGTGAATGGCTACATGGTCCCCGTCGCTGCACTTCGCGGGCTGCGTGAGCGCGCTGATAGTGTTTACAACAGCGGGACGTACACTCGGAGAGGAGTTTATGGGCCCTGTAACAGAGTGAACAGAGGTAAGACGCGCACACGGACTTGTGGGCGCGCTTATACACTCTGAGACTCGAGCGGGCTTGGCCCGCTTTATGAGAGTGGACTCTGTGTGAGACAGGGGAACTGGAGTGTCTTTGTGTATGAGTGAACACAGTGTTGTGGGCACATTCTCTACACAAGTTTATGGACCGTGTAACAGAGGTGGGACGCGCGCACGGGCTCGTGGGCGCGCTTATGTACTCTGAAACTCGAGCGGGTTGGGACCGCTTTATGAGAGTGGACCCTGTGTGAGACACGGGAATAGGAGTGTCTTTGTGTATGAGTGAACACAGTGTTGTGGGCACATTTTCTACACAAGAGGCTTTTACGCTCTTTTTGAGATTTCTCTGGGACGCCGTAAACACGGCGTTTTGTGTATGAGTGAACACAGTGTTGTGGGCACATTTTCTACACAAGAGGCTTTTACGCTCTTTTTGAGATTTCTCTGGGACGCCGTATAAACACGGCGTTTGTGCTCATGCAAGCGGGAAGGGATACCGGCTTGGTAATGGCGGGGTACACTGCTGTAGTAGCCGCGTGAGCGGGGACTAACAGAGGGCGAAACTTTGACGGCGATCCGGTCGCGGCGGGAGAGCGCCGTCTTTTTCTCAACCACGCTAGGCAGACTTCGAGTAATCAGTTTTCAGCGCGATCCTCTGCCGAGGCCCCCGGGGAGGCGGCGGTCTGTGGCGGCTGTCAGAGCGAGGGCGGCCGCCCTGGTGTCGCTGAGAAGTCTGACTGTGTTTAGCTAGGCGCTAGGGTGGGGCTCGTGCAGGAGGCTGGTCACGTGAGCGGCCTGCAGAGGAGCTAGCGCGACGAGGCAGAACAAAATTCGCGGGAATCCTCAATCCGCGACTGAAGGGGGATTTTTCCCCCGCTCTCGTCCCATTCACGAAGTACCTCACTCTGTAGTAGACATGGGGTGCAGAAGCTGCTTGGCCGGCGGCTGAAAGCTTGAAGTCGGACTGCAGGCTTTAGCGGGTAGCACAGGTGATGAGCGCCATCTCGCGGAGGGCGGCATAGACGTGCGGCGACCAGGTCCTCTACAGGGAAAATGGAGATAAAGCCCTTCTCTGCGGCTCCGTCCACAACGCGACGCGGGGTGGAAGAGTCAGAGCGAGTTCTAGCAGAGAGCGGGGCGTTCCAGGACTTCGTGAGTTCTGCGTGCAGATCAGGCAGAAAGGGCGCAGCCCGTTTAGCGGCGGGAGTCGAGCGCTGGTGGAAGTAGCTGCGCGGGTCCCGGTTGATTCTCGGGCCGAGGAGGCGTGAGAATCGGACCAATCCTCACCGTCTGAAGCGAGAAGCGAACATGTCTCCTTGGTGTCCGCGGCGTCAACGGAGGCAACAGAGCGGCCACTCGGCGGCAGCTGTATGTCCGGAAGCGGCGGAGATGGAGAGCGGGAGCGAGAGGCTCCGGCGTGATGAACGCTTCCGGCTGGGGGTCCGGCGGCCTCTGAGAGCGGCGTTTCTTTCTCCGCGGCGAAGCCAGAGGCGGCACGGAAGCATCTTAGTGGCCGAAGTCGAGCCCGCGGGGTCAACAATGGCATAGTTTCCCAGAGCTCGCAGCCGCCACAGCGGGGGCGAGCTCGGCGTGCTCCAATCCGAGGCAGAGAGCGCAGAAGAGGTGGCGGTCCCCAGCCTCGAGGGGAGCGCGGCAAGAGCCGCCAGAAAATTTACGAGACATCTTGAAAAAGACGCTCGCTCTTTTAGATACAACAATATATAGGAAGCATTTTTGTAAAAAGGATACAATCCGTCGGATGGCGCTAGCTCACAGGACGGCTGAAGGTGGCGAAGACGGCCGGCTTCCTCAGTCTCCCAAACGCTCGCTAGAAGGTGCCTTTTCGACGACGGCGGCTTCTCTCTCAGGATCAGCAGATGCAGGTGCGTCGCTGAAGGATGAAAAAATCAGATTATTCAGCCTATTTCGGGATATTTATAGCCTCGTCCACACCCGTTTCGGCGGACGGTGACGTATTGAGAGCGAGTCAGACTCTCATTGGTCGCGGGTTCACTCGCGCTCCCTCATAGGCTTAAGCAGTTCTCCGTGAGCGAACCAATGAGCGGCTAGCTAGCCCTCTCATGGTCTGCTGCAGCTGAACTGCGTTGACAATGGATACAAAATTATAGGATAATTTTTTGGCTTCAATTTCTCAGAAAGATGGAATCTTTCCCGTAGCGTAAGCTAGCTTACGCAATACGAGAGAACCTCTCGTAAGAGAACAGCTGTTTTAGAAGAGATGTGAAGAATTCCTATTTCCACTGTACAGAAAAGCTGATTTTTTTTTATTTTTTTTTTGCTCTGTCCCAAACACTACGGCCTCTTCTTGTTAGGCTGAAAGAAAGAAACAATGAAGAACAAATAATGAGAGTAAGTGAATGAATATAAAAGTAATACTTATTTTTTTTATCTTAAACAGTAAATGTTATTCTTTGTATCATATGCTTGGTCTAGACATTTGATATTCAGTGAATAGTGTAAAGAGTTCAGTAAAACACTTACTGTTGCATTCTCATACACAGGTTCGCTTAACTCATCATCACAAGCTTCACGTCTGCCGTAATGATTTCTGAACTGAATCATCTTTTCCATAAAAAAAAACAGAATAGAGAGAAATGCATAAATAATGTCTTCACACACACACACACACACTAGATGAAAGTCACGACTATATTCAGGATTTCAATCTGAGTGCAGATCATTAGTAAACTAATAATAACTAAACTGATAATAACCAAATTAATTTTTCTCACCTGAGATTTGAGAGTGTCATTTCTCTTTTTCATCCTCCTGCTTACCCTTGAAAACCAATTTATGTGATGAGATCAGATTTTTATTTAAATACATTTTAGTTTAGTTTTTCTAAACTATGGGATAATATGTAGTGTACAATTTAAAAAAAAAAAAAAAATATATATATATATATATATATATATATATATATATATATATATATATATATATATATATATTAGTGTCACATTTTCTTCTAAGCTGACCCCCCCCCCCTCCCCCCCCCAGCCTAAAAACTAAGTCTTTACTTAATACTCGTTGTTTCTGAAAAGAGTTTAAGTAACTGTAACTGCAGTCAAATATTGCAAACATCTTACCAAATGATCACCATCGTTATGATCACTGCAGCTCCACAAACCACTCCAATGGATATGTATATTATCCCCAAACATCCTGTAGCTGAGACAAAAATTATAACATTCAAAAAGATTAATTTATTTCACTTTACAATGAGTTTTTAAAGCGATAGTTCACACAAAATTCTAAAACAACAGCTGAGGTTTCATTCTCCTTAAACCTCCTGAAGCAGGAGGGTTTGAGTCACTCACTCAAAATGATGTAAGATGTATGTATTTGAATTGCATATAAAATTTCCATCCATTTTGGTAGCATAGTTTTAACATAAACAAAAAAAACAAAAAATGAATGTGATTCAGTCATACCCAATTGAAATAGGTAAGATTTATGTAACTCTATTAATAAACTAAACAGATTTTAAATACATAACAACCAGGTTTATGCATTTATCATCCTTACATTTCATTAAATCTATCAAAAGTTCCTTTCAATCTCATACATTTTAGCGAACTGAATATTGCATGTTCCACAGCTGCACCTAAAAAAATATAAATATTCAATATAAAATGCATATAAAATTTCCCTCCATTTGGTGTACAGAGCTTTAACATAAACAAACAAATACATGTAATGTGATCAGTCATATTTATCAGTCATACTTAAAGGCACACTATGTAATGTTTCGCCACTAGAGGTCGTTTATTTAGAACAAAGGTGTAGCTTGATGAAGCCTTGATTTGACTGAATCATGGGAGTTGTTGTCTTTATCTCTACAACCGGTGGAGACTACGATGGACTCGAGCAGAAAACATATTCATGGATGAGGGGTAATGTATTAAAGATTGTTTAACGTTACGAAGCCGTTTGAGCAGAAAGAGGCCGCTGGAGCGACTGCTAATGAGAGACGAGCGCGACACACGGCTCGAGAGCAGAGGAGCTTTTATTATAATGCATTTTATAATTATAACTCTTCTTCATGGCGTAACACAGCACTGTTTTATCATATTAGATAAATTTGAGTGTGTTGAAAGTTGTTATAATGCTACTCTGTGCGTTTGCTCTTTGGCGACTATATGAGACACTTATTGCAGACTGCGGTGAGCTAGATCGATATTAAACATGTTACTCACGATAAATCAAGAAAACTAGATTTAAGCAAAAAGACTAACTGTGTTGAGCTGTATAACAATGATTAGTTTCCTATCGATGAATGTATCCAAACAGTTGCTCGTCTGTCTAATAAAACATAATATATTAAATAAGTCTTTTGTGTTTCCATGGTTTCTACGAAATAAAACCGGAACTCAAGAATACCACGGGTATGATGTCATTGACACGGTCCGTGTCCTGGTTAAAACTGGATTTAAACATTCTTAGAAACATTTGGGATAATTTAAGTACACTAATCAACAAAATATATAACACTGGCTAAGTGTTTTTTGGACATTTTAACCAAAAATCGTACATATTGTGCCTTTAAATGAAACCAGTCAGAATGAGACAACGTGTGTTTGACGTCAAGCTCCAACTTCAGACAGACGTTGAATTTTGGTTGGAATAAACAGAAAAAAAAATAATGTAAAAATGCATGGCAGTAGACTTATTACTAACCAGATTTATTTTATTTTTGTCATTCATCTACATAAGTTCTTATTGAAAATTAACAGAGGTTTAGATGTTAATGTTTGGTTAAAAATGTTTTTCTTGACATAAAAAATACAGTTACTGCAGTCCATGAAAAATGTATTAAAACGTCAACTAAAGCAAACACTGATCACAATAATGGTGACTTCAACCCAAACTATTATTTTCAAATAATAAATCAACAACAAAATCTCTGTTAATGTTCTACAAGAACTTCTCTAGACGTGTGACAGAAATAAAGTCAGTCTGGTTAGTAATAAGTGAAGCTGGTAATGCTGTTTGTGGAGTTGTTTAATCCTCCTCTGCTGAGGGGGACAGCAGACGTCTGGGTTTAGACGTCAACCTGACTTTAATTTTTAACCTAAATGCGACATGAGATAATTAAGTGAAGACTGAGCATTAGTGATGAACACCTGCTGTTAACAAGCGGCATCACTGAAGTAAAGAGAAACACAAAAACTACAACTGACTTCCAGCCACAGTCTTATGCCGAGTTCACACCGCACAATTAGATTTTTCACACAAATGCCCGAAATCATAAGCAAATCGGTGCTCGTTCACTTGAGTAAAGGCCATTGCACACTGAGTCCGAAATTTTCATATGCGTTTTCGTATTCGTGATTCGGTGGCTCTGAATTGTCAAAACATCATTCAAACACCATTCAAACTGCTTGAAACGGATGCGGAAAAATGCAGAAAATCGAACCCCAATCCAAATTTTTTTATGACGGATGAAAGTTTCGGAGGCCGTGTGTAAGCGTGAGTGACATAACGTGAGGTCGAGATTTTTTTTTATGTGCGGAAATTTCAGATGTGAATTTCGGACTCAGTGTGCAATGGCCTTAACAATCACGCAGTGTGAATTGCCAAAAAAGCGATCTGGGAGAAGCGATGATACGTCACCGACGCCCGTGAGATATTTGTCATGCAAAATATCTGGACCTGTCGTTGACTCAAAATCCTGCTGTGTGGATGTGTTCTGACTGAAAACTACATCGGCGATGACCTACAGCCAATGAGAGAGCAAGAAACAGGACAGTGGGATGTTTGGGGAGGAGTTATAGACCAGAATATCAGTAATTTAATAGATATATTTACAATCATATCAAACAGAAAAAAAGCGCAAACATTACATAAATCTTATTTGTTTAATTTATGTATGACTGACATATATGAATTCCATTCAGTTTATGTTTATTTTTGTTAAAACTATGTAGCCCAAAAGGATGGAAATTTTCTATGAAATTCAAATACATAAATCTTAAAATAAACATTAATGTTTGTTTGTTCTGTTGAAAAGTGCTGTTGCTGCAGCTCAGTCACTGAATCTGACCAGCCTAACTAATGGACCCCGAGACATTCCTGGGAGGGTCTGAAAATTATTATTATTATAACTTATTGTGGCAAAGATCATGAACCATTTTTGTGCTACTAATATTTACTGATATCATAATAGACATACTGGAATGTTCTACCACATCTTGTGTGTTTTATTTATACTTACACATGATGTTTAAAGTCACAGCATCAGAGTATTTCTCTCCATGTTCACTGATGGACTTGCACTTGTATTCTCCACTGTCACCAGAGCTGATCTTTGAGATGCTGTAGATTCTTCCAGATCCTACAATTGTTCCTCCTTTAAACCAGCTGAAGTTCAGAGCAGGAGGGTTTGATTCACTGATGCAGTTCAGAGTCACTGAATCTCCCTCCACTATTACACAACATGGACTCACCCCTACAAATGTGTACTGTGGAGGATCTAGAAGAAAATGTGTGATTTTTAGTTATTTAGTATATTTAGTTTGTACTACAGTAGAGATTTTAGAGAGTTTAGTAGAGAGAGTTTTAGAAACCATGTCATCACCGTGTTTGAATTTTGAATGGCATTTATTTGCAATAAGAGTAAATCTATCTGTAAATTTGTGCTTAACTGGCAAACTTTCCCGCAATTTTTATTTGAGCTATTCGCACCGTAAAATCTCCGGTGTTAAATTAACACTGCTCTGCGTTAAAAGTAACTTTTGATAAAAGTGTCTGCTATATGAATAAATGTAAATGTAGCAACAAAAAGGCAATTTCTTTGCAATAAGTGTAAATGTTGTTCATACTTCTAAAAGTAATTTTGAGTGTGTCTGATCTTATTTATTAAAATCATAAATGGACACTGCATCAATGGGACCTTAATTGTCTCTATCCCTGAAGCCTCCCCCTACACCTTAACCCAAACCACATCGAAGATCCAACCCGATCTCATTAAAGTGAGTATATGGCACAAATTTTATGTTGAGTATAGTTTTTGCATGCATATGATACGCGGTTTTTGCATGCATATGATACACACTTTATGGCGTGTAATACACACACACTCCATACCCCTAAGCCTACCCTAGGGGTTTACAATGCGTATCATTTTTGGCGAATCATTTTTGGCATATAAATGGCATGCAAAATCAAATTTGTGCTATAGATACGCACTTTCATGACATTGTAGATATTGTAGTTGTAAAAAGCCAGGCTGTGTTATGGTGGCAGTGGCTTGTATATATATATATATATATATATATATATATATGTAGGATTTGAGGGTCAACCAAACACAAAGGAATCTTCCATGTGATTCATTCAAACAGAACTCAATCACCAATTCAGCCATAAAAGATCCCGGCTCCAGCTAGTCTATGCTAGCCAACAAAGACCCCCTTAGAAAGAACTTTATGACCCTGCAGGGCCCGAAGGGATGTGCCCAACTAAAGGAGAATGTCGTCAACGTTAAGCCAAGTTCACACTACATGATTTTAAGCCCGATTTAAGCCCGATTTGCAAATCGTTGAGCTCGCCGACAGGTCAGGGTGTTATCGCGTGCAAATCGCGGGGGATTAGCGGACGATGAACGCTCGCCAATCTGTTAGTATGAAAGAGCCAACAACGCATCAAAGACGCTCGCAGACGCCTCGCAGACGCGTCACCGAGCCCAGAAAAATATCTAGCGTGCTAGATATCCAGAGCTGTCGCGCGACTCAATCTCAGTGATGTCATGAGCTGGAGCCAATCAGAGCAAGGCATGGGTTGAGGTCACCGGGTAAATACCATGGTAAATACCAGTAAATACGCGAAATGCGCGATTTTCAAACAAACACGACCAAGACGAGTTTACAGAAAGATGAGCAACATGTCGTCAAGAAAGCAATGGACTCAACAGCAAATTTTAGGAGCAAAGTTTAATGGAACTGTGGCAGGAGCACGAATGCCTTTATGATGTTGGACATGAGATGTGAGAAAGAGAAAAGGTGGACGGAAATTACAAACGCCCTCAAACACCCAGGTAAGCAAAATTTTATAGGTTGAAATGTACATTAAATCTTACTGTAATTCTGTTTATTGTCATTTCCGGTTCGTTTTATCACGTGATTTTTCGTGACAAAACGTGGTTTGTAGAATCGTTGGGTGACAGAGTTGTTGTCAACTCCTGTAGTGCGTTACCTCCTGTTGCGGATCAATTACGTTGTGAACAGCTCAACAACTTGAACACTCCTGATTTCACAGAGAGCAAGTCATGTAGTGTGAACTGCACAGTTCAGCCCAGCGTTTTAAAATCATGTAGTGTGAACAAGGCTTTAGATAGTTTGGAAAAGACTGATTGGTTCAGAGATGGACCCACTAAGATAACGACGGAGGTGTTTGATCCCAGGACAACGGATTTAAAACAGACCGCCGTAGTTGTAAATACCTCTGAAGGACCCAGAGCTGAAATCTCTCAAACCATGAGACTTTACATATAAAATACATAAAATCATCCCAAAACAATTATTGACGGACTTATAATCAAACATTGTTCTACTACATAATCCTATATTGTATCTACAACCTATGTGTATATTATGCTTGGATCACATACAAGTCATGTAATTGTTATAACTATTAGATGTATGAATGAAAGTGTGTCTTGTTTCATATCAGTAAGATCATATGTTCTTAATTCATAAGATGGCTTGAGTGAAATCTGTGTGAAAGGTTTTGTGTTCTTATAATAGGAATCATGTCTAAACTATGTCGTTTGCACTCTCGGCTAAAACTGGAGAGTAAGGGGATCACAGATAACACATGATTTACGATGAGAGCTGAAGAAAATGCCACCTCTCAAATAACGACAGTGTCTAATTGGTCAGAACTTATCCAGGAGGCTGGACAAACATTGGAGTTTAAAACCTTAGCCCCGAACAGAAATAGACTAGAAGAATAATCAAAGAAGAAGAACATTATGCTGTAGGGAGAGCCAACAGAGTTAACAGACAGACTAGTAACCATGTAGACGAACAAAGACAAAGAACCCAAATTAAGATCAGAAGAACATGGGTTAAACAGCTTCATTCAAGCAATCTAACTACTCGTCTCATTTTTCTTTCTTTTTCTTAGTTGTCTTTTCTTTTCCGTTAAAAGTCTCGGTTCTAAGTTAAGTTTGCTGCAATGTTTCGGTAAAACGCTTCTGTCTGGCCCTTAAATACATATTATTATGATATATGTTTCCCTTGCATATATATATATATATATATATATATATATATATATATATATATATATATATATATATATATATATATATATATATATATTATTATATATATATATATATATATATATATATATATATAAAATATGACTTAATTCATACTCACACATGACATTGAGCTGAACATCAGGAGAGATGTGAGTGTGTCCGTCTACAGCACAGCTATATCTGCCTGAATCCTCTCTTCTGACTGGATTGAGGGAGAGTTTGTTACTGAATTTACTCTCAGTTAATATCTTCTGTGAGTTTCTGTACCAGATGAATGTTGCTCTGTCAGTCAGAGCGCAGCTGCTTTTACATGTCAGACTGACTGAATCTCCCTCTGTCACTCTCTCAGGAGACTCCACCTGAAGATCTGAACACAACACACACATTATATCTAGTGCTGCTGTCATACACTGATTATTATTCAACATAATGCACAGAAGAATAAGAGATAAACCTCATCAAAGTCACCTGTGACATTAAGAGTCACTCCTGGAACACCAAACCATTTCATATCTTTATCAGTGATGAATCTGAAATAGTACATGTGTGAATCCTTCAGTGTCACATGACTCAGTCTGACGGTGCAGTTCTGCTGTTTATCTCCCAGATACTGAAGCCTCTGACTGTATTCAGGGTCATTAGACAGATCTCGAGGATCTACACGTGTTTTGGTCCAGAACGCTTTCATGATCTGATGTCCAGAAGGGTATGCATAAGTGCAGGTGACTATCACTGTTGAGTCTTTTAGTGCACAGATGTGTGAAGGACTGTAACTCACACCCCAACCAGCACTAGAAACCCCTGAAACACAGAATTGATACTGAACTTTAGCTTGTGCATCAATGAAACTGGAAAAAAAATCTATATGCAAAACAGGCACGTGCATAAAGGGTTGGGGGCTTTGGGGGCTTGAGCCGCTGCCCTTTTTTAAAAAAAATAATCAAAAGTGCCTCTCTCAAAGAAATATCAATGATAATATTGTGTCAATAAAACAATATCGATATGAATTATAAATAACATGACAATGTCTTACCCCGCCAAACCAAAAACATACATTTATATACTTTTTATCCACAAATACATGCACTAGCTATCTGTGATGCGCCACACACATTACGTAATCACATTGAAAGGTATGTGGAAGTACCCACATGAAAAAATACTATATAATATTATAATAAAATGACTCTACTATAGTGTTTTTGAACCATACACTACAAACTACCCAGTATTATATGAACAGTGTTTTTGAGTCCACACTCAAGTGTTAAATGAACACTGAAGCATTGTTAAAGTTAATGAGATCATTAATTTATTAATTGAGTGATGATTGAGCATTATTGAAGACACCTGGGGCTCTATTTTAACGATCTGAAATGCAAGTTTCAAGCGCAAAGCGCTAGTAATTTTGTGGGCCGGTCTTGGGCGCTGTTGCTATTTTACCGGCGGGATAAATGCCTCTTGCCCTTAACGCAAATCTAAAAGGGGTTGGTCTGAAATAGCTTCATTATTCATAGGTGTGGTTTTGCCGTAATGTGAAATAAACCAATCAGAGCGTCATCCAACATACCCTTTAAGAGCAGGTGTGCATGTTGCATGGCGGATTGTTATTATTATGGCGCATTTACCAGGCGCGAATCATGAACTCATTTAGAGCCACATTTCTGAGCTATGTTTACTTTATGGATTAAAGCACTGTCCTGTACAGCATAATATTTTTTTAGCATTCTCAATGTAATCCACAGAATTTCTTAAAATCTGTGAAAAAATGACATCCATAATGTCTAATCTGTTGCAAGAAAGTTTTGTTGGTGAATATAACCTAAACAATCACTTTCGATCAGGGATAAGATTAGAGGTTCTACTTTATAATGCTGAAAACTAAACCACCTCATCAACTTTGTTTTTGTCTTTGTCTTCCTTTACATCAAATTATGTGTTTTAGTACACTGTTACAAACACCACAAACTAACATAAAAAGGCAAAAGTCAAACGATGATTACACATTATTTTTAATAAAACATCAACATCTAAACCTATTTTAATTCTCAGTAAGAGCTTATATTTACGTCTGACAGAAAAAAAGTGAGTCTGGTTAGTAATAAGTGAAGCTGGTAATGCTGTTTGTGGAGTTGTTTAATCCTCCTCTGCTGAGATCTTCAGATTTAATGTCTTCTGTTTCTCTTTCCTTCAGTGATTCTGCTTGTTGACAGCAGGCGTTCATCACTAATACTCAATCATCACTTAATTAATTTCTTAATTATCTCATTAACTTTAACTCTGATACTGACTCTTATAACTCTAACTCTGATAAATATACTTGATTCAGAGTCGAGCTGCGACTGCTCACACTATACATGTGAAATATGTGCAAGTAAACCCCCGTGCCGAGTTGTGCCAATTTGACAATAGATATTGTCAAAACAAAGCATCAGCTATCAATATCAAAAGTATCTAGCATTTCCAATGTATGTATTAAATTATAATTAGTATTATTGCAGTATTATTATTATTAGGGAAGGCCTACTTTTATTATTAAATTGATAGGCTATTATGATTAATTTGCCACGCAATCATTTTATATCACATCGCATATCGCATCACCACATAACTGACATGCTGCGGAGATTAGAAAGTAGCTACTCCTCCTCATTGAAAATTGTCTAAAAACATTTAGGTCGAATACAATGAATTATAGGCCCATAATTACAATTATTAGCAGTCTGTGCTTGTTTTAACAAGAGAAATAATCGACTTTTCTTTAATTGTTTGTAATATAACTTATATTTTGTTTTGTGAGTATTAAACAGTCGTTGTAAATCATGCAGTATTGTAGGAGTGGGCATGGATGGAGAACTTACTGTAAATACAGTAACACACCATTGCGATACATCCATATCGGATCCATATGCTAGGTTCGTCGTCTTTATTTTCATCTCGCTCCGACTCTGGCTCGAACATGTAAGGCTTGATGGACAAGTCTTCCGTTGTTGACATTTTGTTAATAACGTGTGAATAAAACGTTTCTGTACCGCTAACGTTAGATAATCGTATCTCTGCTATCAAACTACAAAAATTGCCGAACGGGGTGGAGTTGAACCGAGTGTCACCTCTGCGAGATGGAGAGGGGGGGGGTATGAAGTGTCTCTTTTGTATTTAAAGAGACCGCACCAAAACGAGTTGATCTCAGACGCACATCAGAAAAGGGGTAGAAAAGGGGCCTGTGGAGCTATAATAATGAGGAATTCAGACCCAAGCATTGCAGTTCTGCTTTATATAGACCACAAATGTATGATTTATATGTAAAAAGGAACGATTTAAAAGCATGTTTAAAAAACATTAAAGGGTACCTATCATGGAATTTTGAAAATTACCTTTCATGTAGTGTGTAACATAGATCTAAGTGAACAAAAACATCCTGCAAAGTTTTAAATATGAAAGTTCACCGTATACAAAGTTATTGTCTCTCAAAAGTAAGAGTCGACTCTGAGTCGCTGATATGAATCGATAGACAAACGATGCACTTTCGTACGTCACTTGTACAAGTTATTTGAATTCGACACGCCCACTCAGTGCGCGCGCCGAGCAGACAGAGAAACCTGACAACAACATGTCGACGAGACTCTGTTCTGAAGTGCGAATCAAAAGCTAACTTTTTTTTTCACTGCCCAGGGACAAGCATGTGAAGACTCAGTGGCTAGAGTTTATATTTACAACTATACCACACAAGTATAGCCACCTTGAGCTGTGTTCGCATTATTTTAATGACGATCGCTTCACAAACACAAATGCTGTGTGGATTATGGTGTATTCGCGAGTCGCCTGATACTGAAGGAACGTTCAATACCAAGTTTATTTGGATCAGCTTCCTCCTCCGAATCACAACCTGTAAGTACTATTAATAATTGTTGCTTTTATGTGTGTGTGTGTGTGTGTGTGTGTGTGTGTGGTGTGTGTGTGTGTGTGTGTGTGTGTGTGTGTGTGTGTGTGTGTGTGTGTGTGTGTGTGTGTGTGTGTGTGTGCGTGCGTGTGCGTGTGTGAGAGTGAGAGTTACGCTCAGCAGCTTCTAGGTCTCCGATGTCATTTTTTTTGTTTTTTGAAATATGTGAAATTATGTGAAGCGTATTGTAGTACTGCAGTGCTTTATCAATATGTTTAAGCTTTGGGCTAACGCAAAATATAACTGACTGGGTCATCTGACCAATCACCGCCGATTAGCGTCACGCAAAGGAGGGGTTTGGACAAATGAGTCGTCAAACGAATCATTAGGGAGTCGGTGAGCAAATCAGGTAAAAATAAATGCATATTATAAGACAACAAAAGTGTTTTTTGTCATTGCATGCATGTAAAACTGTTGTTGGGGACTCCCAGAACATTATTAGGAACATTTTAAATGCCATAATAGGTACCCTTTAATGGCATCTTTTTATGAATAAAGGTCAGTAGACCTATCACTGATACAGCTATTGATGTCGGCGCGCACCGTTACGGACTAGTCCATTTCATTGTGTAAGTAAGGGGTGTTATGTGTAGGGACAGATAACCATGAACTGGACATTTTAACTACTACTTCAACATTTCAACGTATTTCTTAAGAATATTAATAACATTTACTATGCTTTTGAAGCGTTCACGATGATAAGAGGCTTTTTCATGTTTTTTCTTTTCTATATATATTTATTTTTTAGGTTGGTTGGGGGCCCCCCTACTACGACCGCTGTTAGGGGGCCCCAAGCAGCCGCCTACCTATGCCTCTATGTTAAGACCGCCACTGACCAGAACACCCACAACACACACACACCAGGCTTACTGATGGAGAGGAGACAGAGTGATGAAGCCAATCAGTATACAGGGATTATTAGGAGGCCATGATGGACAGAGGCCAAGGGGCAAATTTGGCCAGAACACCTTTATCGAAGGACATCCTGGGATTTTTTATGACCACAGAGAGTCAGGATCTCGGTTTAACGTCTCATCGGAAGGACGGTGCTCTTTGACAGTATAGTGTCGCCATCACTACACTGGGGTGTCAGGACCCACACAGACCACAGGGTGAGCACCCCCCACTGGCCTCACTTACACCTCTTCCAGCTTCAACCTGGTTTTCTCAGGAGTCTCCCATCCAGGTACTAACCAGGCTCAGCCCTGCTTAGCTTCAGTGGGCAACCAGTCTTGGGCTTCAGGGTGATACGCTAATAATAGTGCACATTTATCTAGGTCAGTACTTCTCAAAGTCCGGACTCCGGTCCGGATCCGGACCCGGAGGGAATTCAATCCGGACCCGCCTCCATTTCGTATTTCAAGAGCACTAATTGTGTGTAAGGGATTATTAAAAGTGTGGATTTCCTACTTTGATAAACGCATGTTAAAATCATTTGTTTATTTTTTGAGATGGTCCGAAATTAAAACGAAGGCGAGATATGTAATGTTTTCCTCCGTGATTTAGTTGCCATGACATCCAGTAAGCGTATGACTTGACGTAATCAGGCGCAACCATAGACTGTAAAAAGGGGCGCAATGCGAGTACGTGACACTTCACCGCAGTAAGTGTTTGAATGGTTGTGGAGGATGTCATTGTCCAGGAAAAGAAAAGTTGATGAAGAAAATAGAGTTTTCAAAGATGATTGGACAGAGTGGTATGCGTTCACAGATATCCCAAGTCTCCCGGAAGTTCCAGGAGTCTCCCGCATATTGATAGCGGCTCCCTGATGCCCGCAAATTAGTTCAAATCTCCCGCAGTCTAGAGCTCGCGAGCTCCAAACCGGCAGAGAGGGAGAGAGCGACCTTACGTGTGTGTGTGCGCAAATGTGCTTGTGTGCCTCATGGGTTGCCAACCGTTCCGTATAATACGTATTTGTTTAAGTTAAAAATAAAACGTATTATGAACTAAACAAATACATGGTTCATTTTTGGCAAAATGATCATGATAGCTCTTATATATCTGAGTGGTTAAGTCTTGTATATAGATTGAGCCTACTTTGCTATACAAATTTTTGTGCAACTTATAAAAATATATAATGCAACTTTGCCTAATAAGTTGCATTTATAATGTGCTATAAAATGTATGAATTTCAGGGGTTATTTTTCAAAATGTTCTTCCATACCCCCCCCCCCCCCACCCCCCCCGTCAACAAAAAAACGCCCCCCCACACCCAACAGTTTCGGACCTTTGACATTGACGAAAATTCTGATTTGGACCTTTGAATATAGACTTTGAGAACCCCTGATCTAGGTTAACATTAGAGAGAGCGTTCTTGTAAAGTTGGTGCAACTTACATTTGACTGTGATAAGCCATATTTGAGGTCGATAAATGATAGGCGAATGTCTGGATGAGGTCGATAAATGATAGGCGAATGTTTGGATGAAGTCGATAAATGATAGGCGAATGTTTGGATGAAGTCGATAAATGATAGGCGAATGTTTGGATGAGGTCGATAAATGATAGACGAATGTTTGGATTTCCTGCCGTTAGCGATCTGTCCGTTACAGCCTTACGGCCGTTTCAGTGTGTTTTCGCCCACTTTTTTTTCAAGTTTTTTTTCCCCTGCAATTAAACGACTAATAAAGTTGTGGTCAACTAATGGTAAGTCGACTGGTGGCAGCCCTAATATATTTGATTTTTTTTTTAGAAAATAACTGATGATTTGTCTAGATAAGACTCTTATGCCTCGGCTGGGATCGTGTTGAGACTTTGGGATATTCCACTCAAAAATGAAAATTCTGTCATCATTTACTCACCCTCAAGTTGTTGCAAACCTGTATGAGTTTCTTTCTTCTGCTGAACACAAAGGAAGATATTTTGAAGAACGATTGGAGCCAAACAGTTGTTTGGCACCATTGACTTCCATAGTAGAAAAAAAATACTATAGAAGTCAATGGTGCCAAAGTTCCAATCGTTCTTCAAAATATCTTCCTTTGTGTTCAGCAGAAGAAAGAAACTCATACAGGTTTGCAACAACTTGAGGGTGAGTAAATCATGACAGAATTTAAATTTTTTTGGGTGGAGTATCTCTTTAAAGCTGCAATGAAACTGCAATTTGGATCTTCAACCCGTTGGACCCCATTGAGGTCACTGTATGAAGAAAAATCTTTAAAAACCTTAATTTCTTTTCGACTGAAAAAAAAAAGACATGAAATTCTTTGATGGCATGAGTGTGAGTAATTTTAATTCTGAAGTGAACCATTTACCATTTGATTAAACTTTTATAGTCGATTAAATGAAGCCCAAGTGCCACCTACAGGCCTATTAAGTGAAGTGTTTACAAGAAAATGCGAAATAGTGATGTGAAAGGACTTCATTATATTACCATTTTTGATAATTATGCAGCAATAGTATATGCCCCCTTTTTTACATTTGAGCCCCTGCCAATGAGGAACTCTCTGCACTACCCTGATGCAAAATATATGAGTTTCTAAAGTGTTCAAGATACTCACCGTGAATCATGAGCAGAAAGATCACAGAAAGAGGAGGAGCCATTCTGACTGACATCCGCATAGCAACACCTAAAACAAATGCACATTGTATTGAAGTTGTATTAATCTCTCATTGTACTTTTTTGTTGTAGCTACAATACAATTACTAGTAAACATATTTGTAAATACTTTCTTGTTTGTCCTGTAATTCTTGCCATCAAATTACGAATGAAGCTTTCATCATAAGACGCGAGGATTCATAAATAAAAATAAGACGCACCCCTACTTCCATTGCCATTCCCTCACCTCAGCCGGCCTGGTCACACTCTTTATCATACTGTGATGACTTCATTTCTGCCTTCACCATTCAGTCAAACCTAATGTTTTGGCTTTGACTAAAGCATGGGTCTCAGCGGAGAATAATGCAAGTTCTTCAGCCGTCTCTACCAACTTAACGTTCTCCCAAACCTCTTGCGTCCAACTGAGCAGGACAGGTCTACTCATTTCAAACACATGGAAAGACACTCCTCTCTTTTCTCATTTCTTTTGAACATCTTACTATTACTGTAACTAATCCTCATAAAATTCATCTTCTTATTATCTACCATCTGCCAAGCCTACTGGGCAACTTCATGTAAAAGCTAGACATGCCACTGTCACTCTTCTCGTGTCTGCCGTAACCTCCGCTCTATCCCCCCTACACATGCTCTGTGTCTCTGCATCCCTCCCTCTCTTTAACCTCTTCTTTTCTCTTGATATCAATACATTTATGCATTTGGCAGACGCTTTTATCCTTTAGTGACTCACATTGCATTTCAAGGTACACGTTTACATTCTTATCAGTTCTTGCTTTCCCTGGGAATTGAACCCATGACTTTAGTATTGCAAACACTAATAGTCTACTGTTTGAGCTACAGGAAAGCTGCATTTCCACTGTCAGGCCAAAAGTGACCATGTTAGAGTGTGCCAGGGCCAGTTGTGTTTCCACGGTCACTTCTGAGGCTTGATCAGGCCTCCTCCGGTCTTCCTCGGGGCCAACGGCAAGGGGTTATTTGTCGGCTGAATACCTTGGTTCAAAGTGGGCAAACTGGGGCTTGAGGAGTGGTCATGAACAAAGGTGAAGTCAGCAGAGCATCAGTGTCGTGGATCATTTCCCATGTTTTCATATTAGGCTACCAGCTAACCTCAACATTTAAGATATGTAAAACAATTTTCAGCTAAAATTACCAATTGGGATTCTGATCACCATATGAGGCAGAAACATATTTATACGCAATGTTCAAGGCTACTTATGGTAACCATAATAAATACACATATGATTATCCCAGTCAACAATTTAATCTCACCATGAGCTCCAAGGACACTCATGATGTGGTCACTGTGTCCTCAAACTATGAGCTCACATGTGTGACCACTGTGATATCATTGTGTTAAACTCTCATCTGTTAGTTCAGTGTTCACTGTGATCGTCTCGGTTATGTTTGTAACCCTCTTTCCCTGAAGGTGGGAACGGAGATGTTACGTCGACGTGCCGATGTAATTGAGATTGTGCCAGGCGCCCTACCATCTTCAAGTTTTAACAGAACGAGCCAATACACATTGGCGTGCGAGATTTGCATCTCGCGCTCCTCCACACAGCGAGGTTATAAATAGGAAGCAAATGCAAGTTACCTTTCAGTCGGTCACATTCGATGTTACGTGAACGTGTCGGCGTAAATGGGATCCCAAGTAACACGCCACCTATTGCTGCCCCTTTCCTGTGCCGCAGCGTAAGCCTCCTGATCCCCTTTTATGGAACTAAAATATATTTCCAATGTATGAATGATCAATATATTAAATGGTTTAACCATATATGTGACCCTGGATCACAAAACCAGTCTTAAGTAGCACGGGTAGATTTGTGGGAATAGCCAACAATACATTGTATGGGTCAAAATTATCAATTTTTCTTTTATGCCAAAAATAATTAGGATATTAAGTAAAGTAAAGATCATGCCAAGACCGTAAATGTATAAAACATTTATTTTTGTGAGTGAATGCAGCACAATCGCGAACATAAATGGACAACTTTAAAGGCGATTTTCTCAATGTTTCGATTTTTTTTGCACCCTCAGATTCCAGATTTTCAAATAGTTGTATCTCGCCCAAATAGTGTCATATCCTAACAAACCATACATCAATGGAAAGCTTATTTATACAGCTGTCATGTGATGTATAAATCTCAATTTAAAAAGAAAATACCCATAAGACTGGTTTTGTCATCCAGGGTCACATATTTGAAAATATACAGACTATATTGTGTAAATATATTACAATGAATTGAATAATACTTAAGGCGTTGCCGCTTTTCATATACTGAAAAATATGTGACAATATATTTACTAATATATCATATGTATTACATGTATATGTAATAATTTTTTATTCAGTAATACACTTCATAATATATAGATGTATAGGTGATCAGATATGGTACTGCATGTGAAATATATTGTAATACTGACCGGAGCTAAGCTATGCTATTTTACTTTTACTATGCTAATTACTAACACGAGATATGAACACTTGTGTTCCATACACTGCACGACCATGAGTGTTTCAGCAGGTGAATCATTGGTAAAATAAACCAGCAGGAGGCAATACTGTTGTCTTTCTCCTCTTTTTATTCTGAACATAGAACAAATCACACAGGCAAGGCCCTATCGCTAAGTCACTCCCTTACACATCTCTCTCCATGACGGCGAGAGACACATTTTTACATAACAAAGCAGTAAATGAACCAAGAACACCTAACCTAACTTGAACATAAACACACATAACTTTACTATCACAAAAACTCAACAATCTTACTGTAATAACACATAAATCAACTCCCAACAATTACCCATAATGCACGTCCGTTATTGTCTGTTTCGGCGCTGAGAGGGGATTTCGGGGAGCCTCTCTTTTGCTCTGGGACCAGTGGGTGGTACGGTGCCAATCGGTCCTTATGAAGCACCACCCGTCTACTCCGTCCAGGCATTCGGACCCGGAAGACCACCTCCGAAATTTTGTCCAAAATCTCCCCCAGGTCCCTGCCAATGATGAGTCCGTTTTGGTGACAATTCCCACTTCCTCTGGGGGCAGAACACCTACACTCTGTCCCTTGGCCCAATCGTAGGCCCGTGGGGCCGGGAGTTGTATGCCCGCTTCAGGCGGGCTCCACCGTCCCCCAGAGCCTCCCTGGCCATTTAATGGACCGTGGACGTTGGACGTTCCTTCAATTTCCTGAAGTAATTCAATTCTGGCCCACCAGCAATCTCCGGCTCGGGGGGCTACCTGAACACCAAGTCCACCGGCGTGCGGAGCTCCCTCCCAAACATCAGCGCCGCCGGTGTGCACTGACTCTACTCTTGCACAGCTGTCCTATATGCCCACAGGACCAGAGGCAGATGCTGGTCCCAATCTCTCTGGTGCTAGCTGGTCAAGATGGCAAGTTGGGTGGCCAGGGTGCGGTATAACCGCTCAACTAGTCCATCACTTTGCGGGTGGAGGGGAGTGGTTCTTGTCTTCTTCACCCCCAATCGCTGGCACACCTCACTGAACAAACGGCTCTCAAAGTTACGCCCCTGGTCACTGTGAAGTTCGTCCGGCACCCCAAACCGGGCAAACATCTCGTCCACTAGTCGCTGTGCCGTAGTGGAAGCACTCTGATCCGGCACCGCATACGCCCCCGTCCACTTCGTAAAATAGTCCATAGCGACCAGGACAAAACGGTTGCCGGCATCTGTGAGGGGAAATGGACCCAAGATGTCCACCCCGATCCTCTCCATAGGCGCCCCGACTAGGTACTGCTGTAATGGCGCATGAGAGTCCCTTCTGTGCTGTGCAAATATCGCAGCAATGAACGTACAGCTCTGTATCCTGCCGACATCCCGGCCAGTAGAAACGTTTTCGCAGCCGTCGCACTGTCTTGGAGTTCCCGAAATGGCCGGCTCCAGCTGCCCCATGAACCCAATGGAGGACCTCCGGTTGCAGACGGTCAACCCGCTGTCAGGACCTCCTGTAAGTTGTGGACAGCCTGGTCAAAGTCTCTGGCATGGACCAACAGATCGTCTAAGCAAACAACACAGCGGGTGCGGGGAATGTCTTTAAGGACCCTCTCCATCAGCCTGTCAAAGATGGCTGGGGCATTACACAGTCCAAAGGGCATCACTTTAAACTGCCACAGTCCTTGCCCTATTGTAAATGCAGTTTTGGGCCGGGCCTCTGTCGCCAGCTCCACTTGCCAATACCCACTGCGCAAGTCCAAATAGCTGAACCAACAGGATCCAGCTACATAATCCAATCCATCATCAATGCGCGGTAGTGGGTATGAGTCCTTGCGGGTGACTGCATTTAGTCGCCGAAAGTCCACGCAAGGGCGCCACGCCCCCTTTTTCTTCCGCTTTCTTCCGTTTACTGTCCGAGGGCTCAATAATACCATTAGCTGCCATTTCTTCGATCTTTCTTCAGCAGCTTGGCGAGAGGCAGTCTATGTGGGCGCAAGCAAATGGGGGCAGCAGGGCCAGTGTCAATGTGATGCTGCACCAGAGCTGTTCTGGGACAGTCCTTCTCACGGGCTCCAAAAATGTCCACAAAGTCTCCCAATAGGTGTTGTAACTGCTCCTGCTGCGGCGTGCTCAAAAGCTTACTGCTTCGCCACCCCAACTCCTCAACAGCAACAACAGTTTCCGGTGAGGGGGCGGATGGAGCGTGCGGAGGTAGTGGCTGAGATGCACTGGTCTGAGCTGCAATACTCCCCGGCGAGCCTCTGCAGCTCTCGTGTGGCGGTTGGGGGTTGGAGCTTTTCCATGACGGCTCCGCCCAAATCGGAGCGGCACGGTCTCGTTACCTTGGCATAGGACGGCCCCCGGCCGTCGACACGTGCTCCCCAGTGGACTAACAAGTCCAAGCCAACAATGCACTCATCTCTGATATCGGCTAGCCAGAACTCGTGGCTCGTCTGTCTCGTCCCCACCACCACAGACAACAGCTTCTTTCCAGGCATTACTGTCCTTTCACCCGTGATGGTGAGCAGTTCGGTATTGGTGGGGGTCCAGTCCTCCGGAAGAGGACCGGACGTTCCTGAGAACAGTCCTTTTCGCAGCAAGCAAATGGTGGACCCGTATCCACCAGGGGGCTGCAGGGCTGCCTGTCAACAAAACAGTCCAGGTACAGTCCTCTGGCAAACCCGCAGCGCCCCACACTAGGGCAGTCGTTGTGGAGGAGTGCTGAATAATGGGGTGAGGGTCCCCTCACTGCCTTACTCCGAGGTCGTTTCCCGGGGGTGACGTTGCCCGGGGCCGGTGGCTTGGGGCAGGACAGTCCCTGGCGAAATGCCCGGGTTCTCTGCAGCGGTAGCAGCGGTCTAGCCTCGTTCTCAGTCGCGGGGTCTGTGCTGGTTGAACCCGGCTGACCGCCTCCTCAGATCGGACCCCATCCACCTCCGGTTCGGCGGCTCTCGTCAGATGACGCTGGAGTGGAGATTGACCTGTTGCCAGCCTAGCCTGTAGCACCTCCTCAGCTCCTCACTTAGATCTCAGGGTTGACGTCGGTTAGTTAGCTCCTCCCTGCTCTGTTCTGCGGAGGTTCTCTGCCCGAAGCTTGAGAGCAGCAGTGGGGGCCACGCCGCTCCTCAGGAGACAGATCGATGAGGACCTGGAGCGCGGGACCATCCAAGGCGAGGGCCAAGTGAATCGCTGTCTCCTCACAGCTCCATCCATCATGGAGGGCGGCCAGGTCAATTTGTACCAGGTAGGGCTCCAGGGGCGTCAACCCGCTATATTGTGGCAGCTTAGTGGGCGATCGTGTGAGGGAGCCCAGTCGGCCTATCATTTGTGTCGGTGAGACAACCGGAAGTTCATTCTGCCTGCGACTAGGAGAGCGGTACACGGTCCGGTGAGTGCTGGTGCTGGGCCCTGCTCCTCCACGTCGACTCGCTCTTCAGATGCTCTAACACGATGCTGTTCTCGTGAATGGAATGGCACGCTCTAATTCGCCTATACTTCGCTCCATAACGGTGTCTTCTAAACGGCTTTTAAAATCCCACTTCTGACACCACTGTAATAACTTGTAGTTATTCAATATAACGTGAGACTGACCGGAGCTAAGCTATGCTATTTTACTTTTACTATGCTAATTACTAGTGATGTGTCGTTCATGAACGATTCGTTCATTTTGAACGAATCTTTAATATGACTCGGGACTACCGAGTTGTCTCAGAGAGTGATTCGTTCATTTTGTGTTGACCGCGCATGCGCATTGCGCAACATATGGGTTCTGAATCTGTACTGGAAACATAAATGATTAGTTCATCTCTCGAGTCTTCGGGTTCGGGACGGCTCCGAGTCCTTCGTTCTTCCTGTCAGTCCCATAGAGGCTATGCTGTCAGTCCCGGAAAGAGAAATGATTAGTTCATCTTTCGAGTCTCGAGTCTCGGGTTCGGCCGGGTCCGAGTCCTTCGTTCTTCCTGTCAGTCCCATAGAGGCTATGCTGTCAGTCCCGGAAAGAGAAATGATTAGTTCATCTTTCGAGTCTCGAGTCTCGGGTTCGGCCGGGTCCGAGTCCTTCGTTCTTCCTGTCAGTCCCATAGAGGCTATGCTGTCAGTCCCGGAAAGAGAAATGATTAGTTCATCTTTCGAGTCTCGGGTTCGGCCGGGTCCGAGTCCTTCGTTCTTCCTGTCAGTCCCATAGAGGCTATGCCGTCAGTCCCGGAAAGAGAAATGATTAGTTCATCTTTCGAGTCTCGAGTCTCGGGTTCGGCCGGTTCCGAGTCCTTCGTTCTTCCTGTCAGTCCCATAGAGGCTATGCTGTCAGTCCCGGAAAGAGAAATGATTAGTTCATCTTTCGAGTCTCGGGTTTGAGTCCTTCGTTCTTTTGTCACGTGACTTGTCACCGTATTGAATAGCCTACTAACAACCTTTTTACAAACAAGCACGTAGTTATAATAGTAGTTAATTCATGTATAATATATAATAAAACACACCACAGATGCACAAGTTCTAAACATTTAGAAAAGAGACGGACAGGGACAATAATAAGATGGAACTTTTATTTTTCAGATAATGTTTATTGCACATATTTAGAAATGTTCCTAAATATAAAACAATAGGCTTATACATTCAGACGCAGTCAATTATACGAATCTAATACCAGATACCAGCGGTCACGTGACAAAAGAACGAAGGACTCAAACCCGAAGACTCGAAAGATGAACTAATCATTTCTCTTTCCGGGAGTGACAGCATCGGCTCTATGGGACTGACAGGAAGAACGAAGGACTCGGACCCGGCCGAACCCGAGACTCGAAAGATGAACTAATCATTTCTCTTTCCGGTCCTGCTGTATCACACACGGCACGGTCGGCCCAGCCAGACAGATCAGAGTCAGACACTGACGAGTCGACAACTAACGTCTCGAGACACGAGAGGAGAACTAACCTGATATAATTATGAAGTTGCAAAGGAAAGAACGTCTCGGATCAGGAGATGAGGTGAACTAACAGAATCAGACTGCAATACCCTATACAATAACCCAACAACTAATCAATTAATAAAACATTTAGGTTTCCTATAATTTGGCTTTGGCTGCATTACCCTATTGTTTATTTTTATTATTTTTACAAATGTAATCAACATTTTCGTAAGTACTAGATGCGTTGGTATATTTAACATGCCATTTTAATTATATTATGCTGAAATGAACGAAATGACTTGAAAAAAGATTTGTTCATTTTGCTGAACGAGACTCAAATATCCGAGTCAGTAAAATGATCCGAACTTCCCATCACTACTAATTACTAGCATGAGATATGAACACTCGTGTTCCATACACTGCACGACCATGAGTGTTTCAGCTAGAGTTGTGACGTTCACGAACGAATCGATTCTTTTGAACGGCTCATAAACATGAACGATGGGAGCCGAGGTGCGGCTGGAGGGGAGCCGTTCTTTCTGTCGTTCTTTTTTTCCTATGCGTGCGCAGGGGTGCTACTGCCTAATGGTGTGTTCATAGAATAGAGCATCAAATACGCGTCTATCGCGTCTAGTTAGACGCCTGAACATTCGCTCGAGTTCAAATTTTTCAACTTGCGCGGAAGACATTCGCGACAAACGCGCCGTCACATGGTTACTCCAGTAAAAAAAAAAAAAAAAACACACACACACAAACGTGCGAGTGCCTCTCGGAACTGCTTTGTATTTATTTACATTGCATTTTGTGTTCATGTTCATGCTATTGTATCTACAGTATATATTTACAACTTTAAATATATATATATTTTTTTCAAAATGTTCTTGTGGTATTGTATGAATAACATAAGTCAACATAGCTTTACACATACACTCACTTTGTAGCCTACTAAAGGTAAATCCAAAATAGTGATGTCACTTTCTAAAGCAGAGGGATGTTGTGCAACCCTATGGAATATAGTCCACACATGACAAATGAGGTAATAATCAATATTTCAGAATAATTCAAACTCAGATATTGGTGTGTGATATCTGAGTTTTAATTATTTGACTACAAATCTCACCTCATCATTCCTCCCAGTGATTATTTCCAGGATAAACTGAGATGCCCCCAAGCTGGCTTCTTAAAACTGACTAAATATTTAAAAAGAGCCAAAAGAGCCGTTCTTTTGAACGGCTCTTTGAAAGGAACGGATCGCCAAGATCCGGATCCCCTCAAAGAGCCATAAATCCCATCACTAGTTTCAGCAGGTGAAGCATTGGTAAAATAAACCAGCAGGAGGCAGTACTGTTGTCTTTCTCCTCTTTTTATTCTGAACATAGAACAAATCACACAGGCAAGGCCCTATCGCCAAGTCACTCCCTTACACATCTCTCTCCATGACGGTGAGAGACATAGTTTTACATAACAAGGCAGTAAATGAACCAAGAACACCTAACCTAACTTGAACCCATAATGCACCCAGCTGCTAGTGCTGACTGCCGGGTCATTACAATATATTGCAGATGTATTTACTCATGCAAAATAATCACAAATATATAGAGAAATACATATTGTAATATATTTCTTATATTTTTTAATTATTTACATTATAAATGTTTAATATTTTCAAGCTAGTTATCAAAAGCACAAGTATAACAGAGTTAGAATAGTATTGTTTTATTGTGAATCCTCCTGAATTCAGCAGCAGTAATTAATTTCATGTTGAAACAATGCCCTCATGTGGAGCTACAGACAAATATGCGTGGTTTGACGGAACATAACGTAACACAGCAGTTGCTATGGGGAATGCACACTGTTGCTAGCCTACGTATATTCATGCTCCGTCTCATTTTGGTAATATTTTTGTGATTATAACGCAAAATGACTTTGATTGATGATTTGGTTTAGCCAATGTTTTAACCATTTAATCCGAGTAGTAACGTATATTTGATTAATATTGGCCTTTTGTGAACTCCCGTCCGATAGTGCTCTCGTTAGCAAGGCCACCAGTTTGTTAATTTTATTTTATATTTTATTTAGATGTCTAATGTCTGCAGCGAAACACCACTGAGAGGATGTTTTACTTCACTTTTCAGATATTTCAGGTTTTAGGTTTATATATATATATATTTGTATTTATTATTGATTTTGCTTTTATTATAACATCACGTTTCATACGAAATGTGGTTGTTTGTTGCGGTTCTACTATTGGTTTTATATATACATATATGGTTGATGTTTAATGCCACAGCGAAAAACCACTGAGAGGATGAGGATTCATTAAACACAGATCAACAGAAATGACGTGTCCTTGCATTTATTGGGGAATTGGGTCCGCTGACTCCTGTTCATCAGAGTGTGTGAGTGTGTGTGAGAAGGAAGTGTGAACGAATTGGTCAAATCACAACGCAGAATACGGAAGAGAGTCCAGATCCTGTTACAAAAGTGACAAGATCTGTCACACAAGCACACTCGTGTCACGGGGGATGAACAAAGAGGAACTATTATTCCGGGAAATGTGTCCGGGTGGGAGCGGATTTAGTGGGACACCGGGCCGGTTCCGGGGTTTCCCCCATGTATTGCGTCCGGGCGTAACGTAGACTAACCATGTTCCGTACACTTTTCACCTTTCACCGCACATCAACGGCCACTACTCTTTTGCTGAGAGCCAGACAAGCTTGTGTGAGTGCTCATTCTCTGGGGAAATTCCCATTGGAGGATCTACACTTTGATTGATGTCTTTTGGACCAATAGTATTTGAGAAAAGTGAGGTAAAGTACCTCCTCTGCCTGGGTTCGTGTGCTCATAGACGTTAATGGTATTCCGTACAGGCTGCCAACGGTGTTCCGTACAGAGCGCACCTTGATTTCAACTGCAAAAATGTACTTTAAAATGAATATTTGTGATATATATATATATATATATATATATATATATATATATATATATATATATATATATATATATATATATATACACTGTAAAAAAAATCTGTAAAACAACATACTAAAATAGTTGTAATTTTACAGTAACATACTGTTTTCCATTAAAACAGTAATACAGTAGGTTACCAACCAGAATAATACTTTCAACGCCGCCGCTTTGCCGCGGCGGTGAAATTCGGGGTGTATTTGCTGCCTTTAACCGCTAAGAGGCGCTACAATCACAGACTTTGAAAAGTGTCCGTTTATTCTCTCTATTGCGTAATCTGCCGCTGCGTCGCGGCTCATTCAGAGCGATTGAAAGCTGGTAGCAGATGAATTCAAGTGAAATGTAGTTAAAATAATTCATCACAATACTTAAATTAAATTGAATAAATAATGAAAACATTTCAATATAAAACATTGCAATAGAAACATATTAGGCTACATCAAGGCTTTGGAAGAGTATAAGACGTTGACGTAAACGTTCAGGCGGTGGCTCTGTGGTTAACGCAACGACACGGAGATCCAAGAGGCCCGAGATCGAATCTCAATATAACAACATGTTGGCCGACAGCATTAATCTTTAACCGTTCTTGATGCTTAAATAGTTGACTGTTTATTTGCGAGTTTATTAACTGTTTATTTATTTAAAGTCAAGCGTTTTTTTTTAATAATCAATGGCATATTACAACATTGCTACAGTAGAGCTGGGGGGTTGTAAGGGGGGGCTTCTTACATTCGCTTCATAAACACACGCACACTAGCACACACATGCTATCTTTTTTCTGCACCCGATGGATAGACTCATAATTTTCAAGCCCCACTGCCCCCCATCGCCCCAACACAATGCTAATGAAATACGCAACAAGCTTAAAATGTTCCAATTTATTGAAGTAACAAGTAGGCTAGTATCTAAATACAAACTAAACAAACAAAAACAAAAATAGAGAAAATTAAAGTGCTGCTGTGTCAAAATGTTAAAAAAGAAAAGAAGAGAAATCCATTTGGCAAGACAAAAAAATTAAAAAATTCAAACAGACATAACATAGGCTAATGTGTTTGATATGGGATTAAAATTATGGGCAGTGCATGAGATATAAACTAATGATTAATTATGTCAAAATTCCTTTGTTCCGATCAGAGCATTTCTGGATATTCCTCAGCTCGCTCATTCCGCTCAGGGTCGCGCGCTCAGGCTGTCTCCGACTAGTTTTTTTCTAGTCAACTAGTAGCCTAGTTGTTTATTTAAGCCATCAGTGGACAAATCACCCCTTTATATTGATTTAATAACTTAAATAGGCTATACAGGGTAATGAGTGAGTGTTATAAAGCTGCACTCAAGCGCACGAGCCGGAGACAAAAATAGCAAGGAGACATGTAATTGTTTATTAATAAACTGGTGTTTTCTGCGTCGCTGCAAAGATGAAGATGCGATGTAGACTCGCCATGAACGAATAAAGATATAAAGGCATAAAAAGGAAAAGTTCCTCCCGTTGGCGCGCCCAACCTGTCACTTCTCTAGGCTATTTCCCACCCATAGAGGGGCGCGCCCCACACTTTGAGCGGCAACTACCATCTGTAGTTAGGGGGGATCTAGCCGGTGTTCTGTCTCTCCCTCTCTCTGCCGTGCAAGCGGCCGCGCGCTACACAGTTTGAACCTACAGTCTATGGTTTGAACTTACATATTCACGTAGCCTTTCGAAAACAGGGACATTCATTGTCCCGGGAGAGTGCTTCAATTTCCCGGGACAGGTTATTAAAAAGAAGGACAATCCCGGTAAAACCGGGACCGGTGGCAACCTAACTTGCATTTAGACTTTATTTCATGCAAAAAAGAAACACACAATCTTATTCTTGCTACATTTTAAATTTGTTTTGCCAAAGAAATTGCAGCTAAATTAAACGAAACGGTACAAATCGAAAATAGTCCAAAGCAACATAAATTAAAGACATGAGTTTTGCCTCTCTCGCGCTGGATCTCAGCAAGTTTATTTAGTCTCCCTTGCTCAAACATTCTTAAACTCTACAGAACCAGTTGAAACAACTGGATTGAACACTTCAATTTAAATTTGTGTGTGAAAACACTTTAAATAGGCTACAATAAATAAACAACAATATTTATAATTTAATCAAATATGGGGACACATCGAGAGATGTAGCCTATCCTTAAAATAATTTTGCCTTTGCCATCGGGCTGGCTATCCGACACTCTCCATATGAATGAGGAACATTAACACCTATTGTCTGTCCCTCCAAACCCCCCACAGGCTCTCTGAGTCTGAGTCTGACTTAAAATAAGGAGAAGTCGCAATTCACACTTAAATCGCTCTTCTAGCATTAGGCTATTAAAGTGTTGATAATGAAAGAATTAAATGATTTAAGCTACATGTGGTATTTCTGTCATAAAAGTTTATTACTAAATATTTCATTATTTAAATAATTTAAGAAATAAAACTGGTTTGGGCCAGCTTTTTCCAAGCAAAACTAAATATAGCCTAATCTTCAAACGCATGCATGTTCATTTTGTTGTCATGAACAAAATGCTCAACTCAATATTAAATTCTACAGGGATCTTTGGGTCCAGGCATGCAAAATGTGAATTAGTTATTTTTTAAATTATTATTATTCAAATAAATATCGGTGCTTCGTGGTAGCCTACTGCTGATAAACTAAATAACATTTAGATAATAATTATGAACTTTAAATGAAACAATATAGCAACACTTCGACGAATAAATGATTTGATCTGTTTTTACATTTTAATTCAGGGCGATTTAGTCTCTACATTTAATTAAACGAGATTTTCACCTTGTCATTTTCTCATTGCGAGGCGCTCACAATCACATCATAAACATATTTGAGCAGATTCTCTGTACCTCTCGTTTTCATATGGATTACATAATCAGATAACATTTATTAACCTAAATATTTAGACATTTAAAGGCTTTAGACATAGCCGATTTCCTATCTTGACTGAGCTGAGGCAAGTGGCTTTCGGTTAATTTTTGTGACGCGCAGTTCCCGGAGACCGAGATAGACGACATATAAACTTTTGTCATTAGCCTAAAAAAAGTTTACAGTTTTGAACGATGTAGGCTACTGTACTCTTATCTGTATGACCAAAAAAAATCACGTAGGCCTATAGCCTAAGTTATTTTAGCTGTTATGAGAAAAATAAATCAAATGAACGCGCTGCCTCGTTTGTCGAAAACTTTACTTAAAACCATGTTTTTAAAAACTCTAGGTTATAGGGAATAAAACAAATATAGATATATATAGGCCTATATATCTTTTTTTTATACAAAACTGCTTTTGAACAATTGGTATTATTAGCTACAGATCTAAAGTCGTTCTGTTGGATAGCCTATTTGTTCCTTAGTGTAAAATGGAAATGCATGGTAATATTATTTTATAAATATAAGCAAAAAAATATGTGGTGTAACAGAGTTTTAGAACTAAACAAATCTGCATTAATAGCCTAAAAATATATAGATTTTTTACAGAAGTCCATGTTTGTTCGGGATTTGAACGCAGGTCTGCCGATTGATGAACCGTCAGCTCTACCACTCGGCCATGTCGAAGCTCACTAAAGCCCAAACATTTATTTCACCAGTGTGTGTTCGCTCAAATGAGTGAGAACGTTTTGTTGTTAGCCTACTGTGAGTGTAGCCTACTTTACATGAATAAAATAGACCTTTTACAGTTTTAAAATATGATATCCTATCTGTATGACCAAAAATAACGAAGTAGGCTATAGCCTGTTATTTTAGCAGAAAAATAAATTCAAGTGAACGCGCTGCGTTTGTCGAACTTAATTCAGTGGCAGAAGAAAACCCCATTTTAGAATACGCAGGCGTGGTGTGTCAAAATACTTAATTATAAACTTCAATATTTCGTTCAAAACCACATCAAAACGCTTTGTGACATTTTAAAAAGCCGTGAATGTATTAATGCCACTGGAACCAGGATCGTAACTGAAATGCACTGCATGTTATCTCTCAATACAGGAGCAGAAGCGCTGGTTCAGATTTTATTGTTTGTTGTTTAAACGTGCGTGTTTTAGGCTATATTTAAAAATATATATACTATATTTGATAAGGTCTATTTAGGGTAGACCTATTCGCTATAGCCTACTGTGGAGGGGGGAAATCACCCACCGGCAAATCGCACCTTGCTTAACCATGTTTTTTAAAATTATTTCTGAAAGAATTCCAGTCCTGCTGTCTGCTGTCCTGTCCGTGAAGTTTTTTGTTTGTTTGTTTGTTTATTTTTTAACAGAACTGTTTTTGAAGACGTAAATTTAGTCAATCTGTTGGATGAGATTTGTTCCTTAGTGTAAAATGGAAATGCATGGTAATTATATAAAAAACATATTTATTCGGGTTTCGAACCCGTGTCTTTGTACTGCTTAAACCTTCAGCTCTACCACTCGACCACAAGTTCGGCTGTTTAAGCGTCAGTGTGCCCACAAACGACAGATGCACTCTTCAATCTTCTCATTCCTCAATAGTTTAGCATCATTGATTGCACCTAATTTATTTTCACTGACTGCGAGATAGGCCTCTTTTAAATTTTGATTCATAAAATGTTCTGCTCTAAAAGTTTGCTATATTCTATTTAAAATGTAGGCTACTTTTACATACGTTTTGCTTTCGCTAAATGTCCCTTTGCGCCACCTGGCGGTTATTTCGCGAATGACTTAGAAATGCGACTGGGTTTTTTTTGCCGCGGTGAATTCACCGCGGCAGACGCCGCGGCGGCAATAGGCATTCTGGTTGGCTACCTACTGTATACCATAGAAAAAATGCATTCGGGGTGATGTTTGTCGTTTTCGAGAAAGAAGCCTATAGTAGTATACTGTGAATTAACAGCGCTCGAAGGCGACACTCAGAGGCTGTGTTCCAAATCAAACCTTCATTCACTATTCCCTACATTAGTTCACTAATATAGTCCACTTGACTGAGTTAATAATTCAGTTAATTTTTTAAGTTAATTGAGACCCTGATGAACACCTGCTGTTAACAATCAGAATCACTAAAGGAGAGAGGAACAAGAAGAAAAGAAAAAAAGATGAAATCAAGATAAAAGACATTAAATCTGAAGATCTCAGCAGAGGAGGATTAAACAACTCCACAAACAGCATTACCAGCTTCACTTATTACTAACCAGACTGACTTTATTTCTGTCAGACGTCTACAGACGTTCTTATTAAAAGGTGACATAGGTTTAGATGTCATTTTATTTTCATTTGATGTTACCATAATGGTGATCAGTGATTGCTTTAGTTGGGCTCTTGACCCTTGACTTTTGAACATAAGTCTTTCTTTGGCTGCTGTAGCTGTGATTTTTAAATAGATTAGCTATGGCGCAAAGCTGAAGAAAACACGATATCAATGGCTGTTTGTTAATAGTCACAATGGCCATATAATGGCCTGAGTTAATCAATGATCTCATTTAACGCCTGACATTGATGATTTGTATTTTTGATTTTGATGTCATTGTGACTTTATAGATTAAGATTTATCGGGGATTTGATGTCCTGAAAATATTAATGATTTTAAGAAGTTTACACTCAGAACATTTTTAACTTCTTGATCGGCCAGCAACACACACGTACAGGCATCAAGAATCGTCATATGAATCTCAACAATGGTGACAATCAGAAGTTGTATGCTGCAATGCATGTTGGGTGCCAAAAAAAAAGCCATGACACCCAGCATGCATTGCAGCATGAATAAATTATGCGGCTGAATTGTCTGGTTATTTGCTTTGATTTTTACTTTTTGCTTTTATTTTTGCTGTTAGTTTTGTGTTTACTTTAAATAATGTGTTTTGTGATATTCAGATTTGATGTTATCTTTTTTGTTGATTTTGTTGATCTCACCATTGTTGAGATTCATTGGCTGATTATTTATGTTTGTGTGTGTCGAAGTAAAGCCATAGTTCAAATTTTTTTTAGTGAATCATGAATATAGGAATTCTTCATAACTGATTACGCATGCACTGCTTGTTCTTTTGCTATAGTTTCACAGTCAAGTAATATAACCTACACATTATTAATAAGGAATAGACACAGGCTGTGATCCATACATTATATAATGACATTATGACCTTTAACACCTGATCTCATTTTTGTTGGCTTTGTTTTTGCCAAAACAAATGTATCTTAAAAACACACAGTTAGAACAGTCAAAGTAAAATCAATGTTAAAGTCAAGGCTCAAGAGCACAACTAAAGCAAACACTGATCTTCATAATGGTAACGTCAAATGAAACAAAACAACATCTAAACCTCTGTTAATACTCAATAGGAATTTCTGTAGACGTATCTGTCAATTTGTCAGTCTGGTTAGTAATAAGTGAAGCTGGTAATGCTGTTTGTGGAGTTGTTTAATCCTCTGCTGAGATCTTCAGATTTGATGTATTCTGTGGCTGAAGTCAGTTGTAGTTCTTGTGTTTTGCTTTTTTATCTTCTTGTTTCTCTGTCCTTCAGTGATTCTGCTTGTTAACATCAGGTGTGCATCACTAATGCTCAATCATCAGTTAATTAATCACTGAATTATATCATTAACTTCAACACTGCTTCAGTGTTACTCCAACACTATGTAGTGTGGACACACAAGTGTTCATTTAAAACTGAAGATTTTGCAGTGGGGTTGAAATGGTTAAATGTGTAAAAAAAAAAAAAAAAAAAAACTGAGTGAAGCGTATTTTAACAGTAATCAACTGTAAAATAAATGTACGGCATAACACTGTAGAAAAACAGCAATATAATGGCACCCCAGCTGCCAGAAGATTACTGTAAAATCAAGGAAAACAGTAATTTACTGTAAAATGTTACAGTCAGGTGTATTAAACAAAATAAGTCAATTTCACTGAAATATTAGTGAAAGTTCATAGAAAAAAGTTATGCAAAGTCAATAACTGATAAGGAGAGTAAATATTAAGCTGAAGTGTTTTATGTGTTTTGCACAGGATGATATAGGAGAGATATGTTAGTTTAATTAATGAGTTTTGTGAGTCACCATTGTGCTGGAGAGTAGAGTCTGTGCTTCATTCAGAGATGAGCAGAGAAACACTGATGTTATGCTGTCTGTTGCTTTATTTAAAAGCAGTGACTATGTAGTTGCTTATGCAGTGACAGTCTCCTTGCTAAGTACTTTAACACATACATGTGTGCTAGTGTTCACTATAAGAACTGCAAAGACTTAAGTTAAAATCACGTTTTTAATTAATTCACTATTACACATTAGGTGTTTGCAGTTTTGTATAAAGAGATATTCATTTTCAGTGAACTCTAATGAAGGAATTGTATGGTACTATCAGTATAAATACTAGTTTTTGAACTCGAACTGTTTAAAGCAATCGGTTTCAAATATTATGAGTTACCTGTCATGTTATTTTTACGGTAACATACTGTAAAAAAGGAGAGCTGTAAATTAACGGTAAAGGGCTGTAAATTAACAGTACATTCCTGGCACCCCAGCTGCCGGAATATTACCGTTTTTTTACGGGGATTTTTTTTTACAGTGTATATAATTGCTTATTTATTAAAGAATGACCATTTTAAAATTAAAATATTATAAATATAATCACTGCACGCAGACGTCTCTTTTCATTCATCTTTTCAAATTGCCATTTCAAAGCAGTTATTCAACAATAATATATTATAAACAGGTAATATATTTAATGATTTGTGATAGCATAATAATAATTTCATGAAGACTACTGTGAGAAGCATTAATCCAATTAAAATGTACATTTTCACCGCTGTAGAACGTCTCCCCACCTAAAGCTTATATCTGGGCTGTAGCTTGCCCGCCCTCCATTTGCAGGCGCAGTGGGCGCACCTAGCAAACTTACTGAAATCTTTTTGAAACAAACGGCGGGGGGTTCTCTTTCTAGGTAGAGGAGGGAGAAATTATGATAACACACATATATAGTTTATGTATAACCTGGAAATATTTATGGAAAGTTAACAGTGATTGGGACACGTATCCACTAGGTCAGGGGTTCTCAACTCCAGTCCTCGCGGACCACTGCTCTGCATATTGTGTATGTCTCCCTTATTTAACACACCTGATTCAGATCCTCAGCTCATTAGGATAGACTCTCGTTAGGATAGAGTCTATCCTAACGAGCTGAGGATCTGAATCAGGTGTGTTAAATAAGGGAGACATACACAATATGCAGAGCAGTGGTCCGCGAGGACTGGAGTTGAGAACCCCTGCACTAGGTTGATTATAAAAAGGCCATTCTGGCGTGAAGTGGGAGAGATATGGAGCGGGAAGGAATAACGCAGTGTGAAGGCAGACCTTTATTCCCAGCATCTCGGGGAACTGGAAGAATGGATTCATAACGTGAGAGCGATAAGGATTGAAGAGTGGTTGAGCATCTACATCATCTATGCAGCAGTTAAGTGCCTCTTTGATATTCTTCTGTGAAGCCCCTGTATCTTCAATATTCGTTTGGGTGTATCAGTCAGTGGACAGTGTCTCTAATTTAGTCAAGATATAGACTGAGATTACTTTGTAGTTGTACTCCTCACAGTGTTGGATATTCAATAATAATAATAATAATAATAAATGTTATTTATATTGCGCTTTTCTTGTACCCAAAGCGCTACAAGCACAGTACAAAAGTAAATACATTTACAATTAAAAATACATTAACATACACAAATTAAGACACAAACACCTTAAAAAAGATAGGTTTTTAACAGTTTCTTAAAACTTGTTAATGTTGTAGCATTCCTAACAGTTAAAGGAAGTGCATTCCACAACCTGGGGGCTGCCACAGAGAAAGCTCTTTCACCAATCGTTTTCAGTCTGCAAGAAGGCTGTTTAAGTAAAAAAGAGTGGGCGGAGCGGAGAGATCGAGAGGGCATATATGGCGTAATTAAATCACATATATATGATGGTGCAGTTCCATGTACAGCTTTATATGTTAAAATAAGAGTTTTAAAATCAATACGGGCATGTACCGGAAGCCAATGCATGTTCCTAAGCACACCAGAGATATGCTGACGAAAAGGAGTATGTGTAAGAACATGTGCAGCTGAGTTCTGTATATGTTGCAGTCGCTTAATAGACTTTGCAGGAAGGCCAAGATAAAGGGCATTACAATAATCAAGCCTCGAGCTCCCAAGTGCATGGACAAGCCTCTCAGCATCAGGTAATGAAAGAAAAGGCCTGATCCTGGCAATATTCCTTAAATGGAAGAATGCAGATTTTGAAATGCTCTTGATGTGTGCTTCAAGTGTTAAGTGAGAATCAAAAATTACACCAAGGTTGTGAACTTGAGGTGATGCAGATAGTACATTATTTTCAATGTCCAAATTAAAAATTTTACCATTACAGGCAGCAGGTGTACCAACTAAAAGAACCTCTGACTTTGTACCATTTAATTTAAGAAAATTGTGGTACATCCATAATTTAATTTCCTGCAGACAGTCAGAAAGGGGTGCTGATATACCTGTGATATTAGTTTTTGTGCTAATATAAATCTGAGTATCATCAGCATAGAAGTGGAACCCCAAACCATGCTTTCTAATAATCTGTCCTAAAGGAAGCATGTAAATATTAAAAAGTATTGGGCCAAGGACAGACCCCTGAGGAACACCATGACATACCTGTCCAACGTTAGATTTATTATTTCCTAAAGTGACAAACTGAGTACGATCAGTGAGGTAAGATTTAAACCACTCCAACACTGTACCGGAAATACCAAGCCAAGTCTCGAGTCTCTCAATCAGTATAGAGTGACACACAGTGTCGAAAGCTGCACTCAAATCTAACAGCACAAAGATAGTAAGGGCACCAGAGTCAGCAGAGACGAGGAGATCATTCATAACTCGAACCAAGGCAGTCTCAGTACTATGTCCTGAACGAATACCAGATTGAAAGGGTTCTAAAAGCTCATTCATGGTCAAGTGAGAATGTAGTTGTGACATAACAACACATTCCAAAACCTTTGCCAAAAAAGGAAGATTAGATATTGGCCTGTAATTAGACAGATCAGACACATCACACCCAGGCTTTTTAAGAACAGGTGTGATGGAAGCAACCTTAAGGGCTTGGGGAACAAGTCCAGCAGTAAGAGAAGCATTAACAATGTGCAAAATGAGAGGACTGATAGATGACAGACACTATAGTTTCAATAAAAACTTGTGTAGACGTCTAACAGAAATAAAGTCAGTCTGGTTAGTAATAAGTGAAGCTGGTAATGCTGTTTGTGGAGTTGTTTAATTCTCCTCTGCTGAGATCTTCACAGATTTAATGTCTTCTTATCTCTTCAGTGGATTTCATCTAAGGCTGTGTCTGAAGTCAGTTGTAGTTCTTGTGTTTCTGCTCGTCTCTTTTTCTGTTCTCTTCTTTCCTTCAGTGATTCTGCTTGTTAACAGGCTTATTATGGCTGAACTTACTTCATATTTAATATACACAGATTTTGTGGCTCAGATAAAGTCCAGTTCTGGTTTATTTCTTTACTCTTGGCTGACATGTGGCATTGCTATGGCCTGCTTGTGGCCCAGATCTGGCAAACAGGAGTGGGCCACCCAAGGGCCGTCATTCCTCGCTGCATGTGGGCCAGATCCGCATTCCACAAGTGCCAGATTTGGGCCGGATCTGGGCCGACACAATGTTGCTATGTGAACATGTGTGACTCTTTGAAGTGACTTACTGCATGCACAAGTGTGGGTGTATAATTCTGCTTTCACCCGTTGGCCCCAGTGGGCAGGTCTGTGAGGCTCGAGCTGAAGAGAGCCTCTAACCACTGTTTATTCAGCGTGTGTTGTACAGGAACTACTGTAAAGACTTCCTGACCATCGCCTATTCTATCTCTTACCACAGTCTGTTCCATCGTCTGCTGCTGCCTGCTCTGAAGAGAAGCCACTGTGTGAAAGCCTCTTACCACAGTCTGTTCCATTGTCTGCTGCTGCCTGCTCTGGGTGAAGATCCGCTGGGTGAAGATCTCTTACCATCGTCCTTTCCTTAATCTAATCTGCTGTCTGCTCTGAAGAGAAGCCACTGGGTGATGATCTCTTACCATTGTCTGTTCCATTATCTGCTGTCTGCTTGGAAGATAAGCCGCTGTGTGAAAGTCTCTCACCACAGTCTGTTCCATTACCTGTCGTTGTTTGCTTTGAAGAGAAGCCGCTGTATGAAAGTCTCTTGCCACAGCCTGTCCCATTGTCTGCCGTGCTCGTTCGAAGAGGAACCGTTGTGTGCTCGACTCTACTATCGCCTGTACAGATACGTATTATTCACTGCCCTGGAGAGGAACCGCTGTGAGAATCCCTTGCCATTATCACTGCAGTTACTGACCATTGGCTGTTCTGAAGAGGAATCACTATACTCACCATCGACTGTTCAGAAAAGGAACTGCTGAGTGGAGATCTCATAGCACTATCCGTCCGATTCGTTACCGTCGTCTGCTCCGAGGAAAACCCACTGAGGGATACCCTCCTCACCGTCGCCTAAAAGGCTACTTACCAGTTCGGTCCGAAGAGGAACGATCGAGTCGACTTCCCCGTTCCGTTACCTGCTGCGTTGTGACTGTTGCACCAAGGCCTCACACCGCTGCTGGACAGAGGGGAACAGAGTTGGAACTCTTCCGCTACGTGTTTTAGTAAATGGGATTATATTTAAACTGAACATTTATTACTTACCTTGTTGTCCGTCTGTGGTGTCTCTGGGTAAACTCCTCGAGGTGGTACATTCAAAATGGGCTCGTTCCGGCTCGTGACACTCGCATGTACTTAAGAATTTAGCAAAGAGACTATCACTGTGCTGAGGAGTGCTCAGCCATCACTTTTAAATACAATAATTATAGTCTTAATTGGTGTTGGGGAAAGTTACTATTAAAAGTAATGTTTTACAATATTGTGTTACTCCCAAAAAAAGTAACTAATTGCGTCACTCAAAAAAAAACCATAAGATTTATGTATTTGAATTGCATATCAAATTTCCATCTATTTGGATTACATAGTTTTAACATAAACCAATTAATGATCTGAATGTGATTGATATTTTTCAGGCACATATAAATGAAACAGATAAGACTTTTATAACTGGATTAATAAACTGAATGTGACTCATATTCATGTTAATCTAAAGGCAAAGTCTTTAATTTCTGTTAGTATTTCGGAAAGTCTTTTCTAGGAAGCTTTTAATATAGCCACACACGCTGTTAACTTCCTCTTTGGCCAGTGAAAATCAAGCAACATCTACAACACTGAGCCTAAAATAACCATACAAAGAAAAAGAATAAAGAAAAATGAAACAAATTCTATCATTCGTGGCTTTCCTGTATACCACATTTATTTTTAAATGATGGTTTATGCTATCCAGGGCTGGAAAAGTTGGTTGACCAGTAGTCTTTCTGGTGAAACAAAGATTGTGTTTAAGCTAAAGTAAACGCCTGTAGTGACACCAACATCTAAAATACAACATATCCTGATCTTTGCAGTAGGATCTCATCCATTACAAACCACATCTTATCAGCAGATCTTTTACCAACTTTTACTCACTGAGCTGAAAAAAATATCATGTTAAATATCGACAACATTTATCTTAAAAATCAGACCAAATGGTACAGATATATAGTTACTTTTTTCACACACACACACACACACACACACACACACACACACACACACACACACACACACACACACACACACACACACACACACACACACACACACACACACACACACACGTCTGGTTCACTATTGGCGCTTTTCCACTGCATGGTACGGTACGGTTCGGTACGGCACGCTTTGGCGCTTTTCCACTGCATGGTACGGTACGGTTCGGTTCGGTACGGCTCACTTGTGGTGCTTTTCCACTGCATGGTACGGTACGGTACGGTGCGCTTCGGCGCGCTTTAAATGGTACCTGATCTGTTGAGGTTCCAAGCGTACCGTACCGGTACTAAAATGTGACGTGAAACACTGCAGATCACTGATTGGTCAGACAGACAGAATCGTCACTACCAGCGTCATTGGATTTGCGACACGAGACCGCTATACAGAGTCATATAACCAGTAGACAACAGCCAACACGGTAGCACCTGTGTTTTACTTGAAAAAAAGAAGAGATCAACACTTTAAAAAGGAAATGGCTGAATCGTGGTCGAGGTGCAGACAATCCTCTCGTTGGTTGCCTAGGAGCGGATCCAGCGAGAGCTGGATGGGGCAAAACAGAATGAAAAAGTGTTCCAATAAGTAGCAGCTAGCTCAGCTCTTAGCCGCACACGGCTATCACCGGACCTACAAACAGTGTAACGATCAGTCCCACCCACTTTGAATGGGTACTAACTGCAGTGGAAAAGCAACCGAGCTAGCGAACCGAACCGTACCGAGCCGAGTCGTACCACGCAGTGGAAAAGCAAAGCCGAACCGAACCGTTCCGCGCCGAATCGAACCGTACCGAACCGAGCATACCATGCAGTGGAAAAGCGCCATATCTTTGTGGGGACTCTCCATAGGCGTAATGGTGTTTATACTGTACAAACTATATATTCTGTCCCCCTACACTGCCCCTGCCCCTAAACCTACCCATCACAGGAGACATTCTGCATTTTTACATTTTCAAAAAACATTACTTAGTGTGATTTATACGCTGTTTTACTCATGGGGACCGCTGGCTGGTCCCCACAATGTAGGTGATCTCAGGTTTTACTATACTTGTGGGGACATTTGGTCCCCACAATGTAATATAAACATGAGCACACACACACACACCAGGACATTGTACATGAGTCTGTAGAGTCATGGGTATAAAAGTCGTTGAACATTATCGCTGTTATTGCTGATTTGAACAGATGTTACAACACATAGCAATAATGGAATTTTAACTGTTATTTTTTTTAAATAATACAAAACCATCTTGATATTTGACTTTAAACCTTATAGTTACAGAGATACACCCATGTGTCCACTTCCCTGTGACAACTAGCCCCAATATCCCCTATACACACACACACACACACACACACACACACACACACACACACACACACACACACACACACACACACACACACACACACACACACACACACACACACACACACACAGACCACACACACACATATCTGAGAATAGTTTAGAATGACTGGTAAACCACGCTCTTACCTGTTTCACCAACAATCGTGATCAGTTAACAAACTAATGATGACCAGGATGTGAACTTTTTGGGGGTTTTCACACTGAATGACACGTGATTAACACATTTTAAAATGAGACATGACGCTTCACAGCAAATATAGCAGAAGAGTTTAAACAAGGCATCATCACAGAGGCAACTTAGATTAAAAATGTAGAAGTTCAACTGAGAGAAACTTTACTTCAGTACGAAGAAATTCTCATTATGTTTTCAAACTTGATGCATATTTGATCGGTTTCTAAGTAACCAAGAAAATGATTGATTATGCATTTCATATGCATTTAAAAAAATATCCTGATGTCTAACATTTGTATCATATGAGAACTAAGTTTTTTACTCTGATATGGAGCTTATAATATGAACAAATGATTTGAATTATTGACAGGTGTAATCTAACAAAATTGAATATTGTGTGGAATTTTAAATAGTTCTGAATTTGATTTCTTTAAAAGATTATTGAACATTTTAAATTTAACAAATTGAATTGTTTTTATATCTGAACTTTATCATATTATAAGCTGCTAACTGAGATCATGTGTGTAACGATAGGCATTCTATTGAGTAACCACAAGGTGGCAGTATAGCCTTGCTTGTTGAGTGATGCCACAAGTAGTGAATGAGAACGATGGAACAGTTCAATAAATAAAAGAGAGCCTGTTAACACACAGACAGAGGTGTATAAAGTAAAGTAGAAGTAGAGAAAAAGTAGAAGTCCTGCCATGTGTTTATTCCAGCCATGAACTGATTGACAGTTGATTTCAGCTGATTTCTGTCTCCTGGCTGAAAAACGGATAATAAGCAAATCCAGGTGATTGGAACAAAATACTGAGGAGGATACTTTCTGAACTGGACTTTACACCTCTGCATAGCAATGCCACATGCCAGCCAAGAGTAAAGAAATAAACCAGAACTGGACCTTATCTGAGCCACAAAATCTGTGTATATTAAATATGGAGTCATTTCAGCCTTAATAAAGCCTGTTAACAAGCAGAATCACTGAAGGAGAAAATCGTAATTGGTTTGTTACCAGTGTTAATTTCGTTGACGAAAATAATGACGAAAATTATTTGTCAACGACATTTTTTCGTTGACGAAAACGAGACGATAACTAAATAAAACCTAGTTTTGAATGACAAAAACTATGACGAAAATCTATGGACATTTTCGTCAGCGAATAAAAACTAGACGAAAATGTTAGATAGTGACGATTTGGGAAGCGATCCGTCAGAACTGATGTCCTGCGTGTGTGTGTGGTAGATGCGCACATTTGTAGGCTACTGCGTGATCTACCCCGCGGTCTCATCAAAACGTTAACAAATGGAAACGTCTGGGAGAAAGAGTAGAGCAGACATATAGATCTGAATTAGAGTGACGATGCAAAAAAGAGCTCTGCACGCACTTTTTCTGCGCGCACACACCTAACCTGAAGCGTGCAGCCATGCGCAATACACCTATACATCGCGCGAGTACTGGACTGAGCTCTCTTTCGTGTCTGAATGGACAAATACACAGAACAGTATGTCTAAATGTCCGTTTTGGAGAGTATTCATGTAAACTCTGTCGTTTGTGTCATAAACAGTTGTGAGTGTATCATCAGTGCAATTGTATCCGCATGTTATTGGACATGATCCGACGTCTTAAAGGGACAGTGGCAATAAACCTAATGGGGTCTGATCAAGCAACAAAAGAAAAAGAGAAAAGCATTCACTGTTTATTAATAGCTTAAATAAGGATTAATTCTATTTAATTCATACAAATAAATATGTCTGCTTGAAAGAATAAAGAATGACGTATGCAAGTAGTTTTATTTAATTTTAAGATATTTTTTAAGTCACAGTAGTTAAATCTGTATTGCATGTTCAAACTTAAAAATCATTCATATTAATAGGTTAATAAATGATTTCTCCGGTAGTATATGGGTTTGGAAATTTTAGAGAAATTTTAAATTAATGCATTACAATTTACCTAAACTCATTATATTTTAGTCGACTAAATCTACTGTAGATTTAGTCGACTAAAATGTTATTATATTTCGTCGACTAAAACTAGACTAAAACTAAAACAATTCAGATGACTAAAATATGACTAAAACTAAATGGCATTTTAGTCAAAAGACTAAGACTAAAACTAAATCAAAATTTGCTGTCAAAATTAACACTGTTTGTTACCATTAAGGAGATCAGTGTTTGCTTTAGTTGGGCTCTTGACCCTTGAGTCATTAATTTCAGATTTTTGTTTGGCTGCTGTACCTGAGGTACAATAGCCAGATGAACAAAGAGAAAATGTTGTTTGATGGTGTTTGCTGTGTTTTAACATTATCATTATTTCACAATCATTTGACCTGAGTAGAGCCCAATTTCTGAGTTAAATTTACTTTATTGATTATTGCAGCACTGTCCTTGAAAATCATTTTATTCGTAACTTTCACAATGTAATCTGAATAATTTCTTAAAACATCACGTACAAAGTTAGCCTGGCTAACGCCAGACCCAATTCTCGTTGAGACTTGGGTCTGGGAACCACATGTACATTTTCTCGTATTTGAGGCGTGGTTTACGAATGCCCGGCGCTGTTTATTGGGTGCTAAGAATGTCTATCAAATGCTCATAGCCAACATATGTTGTCATCGTCTTGCTGTTCCCTCCCCGTTCTGTGATCCCGTTCTGTGATTGGTTCCCTAAATGAGGCGAAAAATCTGGCCATGGTATCCAGACTGCCTTTCAGCGTGAATTGAATCGCGCTGCGGTAAGGCAGTATGGGGAAACCCAGGCTAGTACAAAGTATTTTTTTAAAGACATCAAGAATCAGCCTGTGAATCTCAACAATGGTGACAATTATAAAGCATTTTGCAGTGTATTCTGGATGCCACCAATCAAATCTCATTCATGGCTCCCATAATGCATTGCTGTATGAATGTCATCTTTTTGTCACCATTGTTGAGATTCATACGCTGATTGTTAATGTATGAGTATATCATCACAAATTGCATTTTTTGTTCTCATGTTTGTTAAAGTCTACTAACTTATTGTTATAATATTGCTGGATATCATGATTCAGTTACAGATTTGTGTTGTGAAAATAAATTAATTTGACCAAATGATTCTTAAATTAAAATATCTCAGAGAATCAGGCTATTTCATGATGATTACAAAACCATCACCAGGTAACCTTCATCACCTGATCCCCTTTAAAAGTAACTTACTTTGCTACTGTAAATGTGTTTGACAAACACACTGTCACAGCAGTCAAAAGAGATCAAATATATAATAAGAGTAAAGACCCCGACTAATGGAACTACTAATCACTGTTATGGTGACTTCAAATGAAACCGAGTTAAACCTCTGTTAATTCTCAATAAGAACTTCTGTAGACGTTTGACAGAAATAAAGTCAGTCTGATTAGTAATAAGTGAAGCTGGTAATGCTGTTTGTGGAGTTGTTTAATCCTCCTCTGCTGAGATATTCAGATTTAATATCTTCACTTTAGTTGATTTCATCTAAGACTCTGTCTGAAGTCAGTTGTAGTTCTTGTGTTTCTGCTCGTCTCTTTTTCTGTTCTCTTCAGAGGAGTAAAGTCCAGGTTCAGAAAGTAAAAGTCCTCCTCAGTATTTAGTTCCAGTCACCTGGATTTGCTTATTAGCAGTTTTTCAGTCAGGAGACAGAAATCAGCTAAACTTAACTGTCAATCAGTTCATGGCTGGAAGAAACACATGGCATGATTTCTACTTTCTACTTCTACTTTATACACCTCTGCACACAGAGCTAGTAGTACAAATGTTCATGAGTGTCTTTATTGAATAATATAAAGCAGAACATTATATGGTACCAGGAGTTCGGTAAAGAAAAGAACTGATGCAAGATGGACGCAGTAAAACCACCAACTCCGCTGAAAATGACGGGGAATGTGGATGCGAGCAGGCGAACCTTCATGCAACAATTTCAGCTCTACATTGCCGCGGTAGGAGTTGATCGTCGGGAGGAAGAAAGAAAAATAGCCCTTTTGCTAACCATTGCCGGAGCTGAAGCTATTGAGGTATTCAACACCTTTTTATTTAATGAACCCGGCGATAAAGACAAGTTTGACGAGGTCCTAAAAAAATTTGATGAACACTGTCTTTCGAAGAAAAATGAAACCTACGAGAGATACGTATTTCGTTCTCGTCTCCAACAGCCTGTTGAGTCGTTTGATAATTATCTCACCGATCTCAAAATAAAAGCTCAGTCCTGCAACTTTGGTGATCTAAAAAATTCAATGATAAGGGATCAGGTTGTATTTGGTACAAATGAGAAGAAGCTAAGAGAAAAGCTGTTGAGGGAAGCAGATCTCACACTTGAAAGTGCAATAAAAATATGTCAAGCTAATGAGCTGGCAAAGCAACATGCTCTTACTTTTCAAGCGGCCCCATATTACCAAGAAAGCGACTCCGTGAACGTAGTGAAAATGAAAGGAAAATCACGGTTCAAGTTCAAACAGAAAGACAAAAACAGAGACGAGGATCAAACACAGTTTGACTGTAAGAAGTGTGGTGAAATGCACGGACCAAGACAATGCCCTGCATTTGGGAAAACATGTGCAAAATGTAAAAAGCTAAATCACTATGCGAGAATGTGTCATACCAGAAAAAAAATACACACAGTGCAGGAAGACCCAGATGACAGTGATGACTTGAGCGATACATTTTCAAAATGGTGTCGTGTGAGAAAAACTATGTGCAGCCACAAAATGCAAGTGACACAGAGCATTCAATACGTGCAGTAAAAGATGACAAATGGACTGCACCTCTGTTAGTCAATGGGACACTCGTAACTAGTGGTGCAACGGATCGTCATTGATCCGTGATCCGTTCGGATCAATATCTTCGGTTCGGCACACACGTGATCCGCGGATTGATTTATGAAAAAAAAAAAAAGTGCGCATATTCAGTCCACCACACACAGCGTGGTCATGGCGAGCAGGGGAACGGAGGAGCTTGAACGCCCCGCGTCATTTAAATCCCCTGTATAGGAGCATTTTGGCTTCCTGATGCCCGCAAATTAGCTCAAATCTCCCGGGATCTAGCGAGCGAGCGTGCATGAGCGCGCATGCGAGACAGAACATATGTGCTCCAAACCGTGTAGCGCGCGCACAGGAGAGAGCGAGAGACCTTGCGTGTGTGCCGTGCGCATGTAAGACAGAGAGCATCCTCTTGATTGGCCCGTTTCGGTAAGTCAACCCCCCTAATATCTCTAAAAAGAAGATATTATTATTGTGAGTGCGCATCGCAAGAATTCCAGTCAACTCGCTCCGTGTCCAATAAAAAACAATTCACATGCACCGTTTTCTTCATGTAAATTCTTCCTTTTAATCCAAACTCGTTAGTAAATCAAACAAAGAAAAGAAAAGAAACAAAATATAATCTTAAATCCTAAATATCACGGATGCGGTAAAGAAAACTGTGCGATTCCACTCTATTTCCTATAAAGGACGCACAACCAATCCCCTCACTTACAGTCGAAATTCTTAAAGGGCCAGTGCACAATTTTTACATAACATATTTCAAAGTAAATATAGAGCATATTTATCTAATTAGTACACACAAAGAAAGAAAGTTACAATCAAAACACAAATATTCAAATACTGAAATGCAACACATATGCAATAATTGTCACTGAACAAAAGCAAAATTAGGCTCCTACAATGCCTTGTGCACTTTAAGTTGATTTTATATATTTTAATTTAACCATTCATCATCAAAGTGTTAATTAACAAAAAGACAAAACCTATGTTTATTTGTCTTTTTTTTTTTTTTTTTTTTTTTTTTGCTGATCCGAAAAATGATCCGATCCGTGACTCTGATCCGAGAAACAATCCGAACCGTGAGTTTTTTGATCCGTTGCACCCCTACTCGTAACCTTCAAAATTGACACCGGGGCCAAAGCCAACTTGATCAATGAAAATGATCTGAAAGCTCTTGCAGAGAAACCTAAGAGAGTCACTGACAAGGAAATGTCATTAAAAGCATACAACAATCAGCCAATACAAACTATGGGTGGTTGTAGGCTGAAAGTGACTGCAAAAGGCAGACAACACAACTTGATGTTTACAATAGTGCCAATTGGTCACGAGTCGATCCTTGGAGACAAAGCATCTGAAGATCTTGGACTAGTCAAGAGGATCTACCAGATCAACAGCGAAAACATAAAAATTGACAATCAGACTAAAAGGCTGTCACAAAGCGAAGGTAGTAAAAGTATCGTGAACAAATACTCATCTGTCTTTAAAGGACATGGTACACTACCTTACACGTACAAAATACAGCTCAAAGAAGATGCTAAACCTGTGGTGCATGCCCTAAGGAGAGTACCAGCCCCTCTTAAAACAGAACTTAAAAAGGAACTGAACAGAATGACACAGATGGGAGTCATCGAGCGAGTGGAAGAGCCCACAGACTGGGTTAATTCCATCACATGTGTTAAAAAAAGAAACTCGTCTGAGTTACGTGTCTGCCTAGATCCTAAAGATTTGAATGAAAATATTAAAAGAGAACATTATCAAATCCCCAAGCGAGAAGAAATCCTGAGCGACATGGCCGGTGCAAACTACTTCAGCAAATTAGATGCCTCGCATGGATTTTGGCAACTGAAACTGGACCCAGAAAGCAGCAGGTACACCACCTTTAACACACCGTTTGGGCGTTACTGTTTTCTGAGGCTTCCATTTGGCATCAAGTCGGCGCCAGAGATTTTTCACAGAGCTGTGGAGTCAATAATAGAGGGTCTGGAAGGAACACGAGTGTACATTGATGACTTAGTTGTCTGGGGAAACACAAAAGAACAACATGATGAGAGACTTGAGAAGCTGTTACAGAGAGTGAAAAGGTACGGACTAAAACTAAAAAGAGAGAAATGTCTTGTTGGAGTGACAGAAATGACATTCTTGGGAGACAAACTCACAGCAAACGGCGTGCTCCCAGACAACACAAAAGTGCAAGCCATACTGAATATGCCGGCTCCAACTGATAAAAAAGGAGTTTTGCGAGCAATGGGGATGGTTAACTTCCTGGGTAAGTTCATTCCCAATCTCTCCTCAAAAACTAAATGCCTCAGAGAATTGCTGCATCACAACGTTGCATTTGAGTGGACAACAAAACATGAAAAAGAATGGAAAGAACTGAAGAGAACTGTAACTGCTGAACCAGTTTTAACCTACTTTGATCCAACAAAACCAATTAAAATCTCCACTGATGCATCAAAAGACGGACTAGGAGCCGTATTGCTACAAATGAACGAAGAAAAATGGCAACCTGTAGCATATGCATCGAGATCAATGACTGAGACGGAAAAACGCTATGCTCAGATTGAGAAGGAGACGTAGGGCCTAGTGTTTGGGTGTGGGAAATTTCACACTTATGTGTATGGACTGCCCACATTCACAGCAGAAACTGATCATAAACCGCTCATATCAATCCGTAAAAAGAATCTCAATGACATGTCGCCCAGAATCCAACGGATGATGATGACATTGCAGCGCTATGATTTTGACCTAATATACACGCCAGGTTGCACATAGTGCTTATATACATAGTGCTTGCTGACACACTTTCAAGAGCACCAGAACTCAACAGTGGCACAGTTGAGAACACCGCAGCAGAAGAAGTTGAAACGCACATCAACATGGTCACTGCCTCACTGCCTGCAACAGACGCCATGCTGCAGCAGATTGTTAAAGAGACAGCAGAAGACTCTACGCTGCTCAAAGTGGCTCACTGTGTGAACAACGGCTGGTCGAAAGGAGTGTGCCCACAGTTTTTCCCGGTGCGGGCAGAGCTGTGTATGTCAAAAGGACTCCTGTTGAGAAAGAACAGGATTGTTATCCCACAGACCATGCGCAAGGACATGCTTCAGCGTCTTCATGAAGGACACCTGGGAGTGGAAAAATGTAAGAGAAGAGCACGTGAAGCCATCTACTGGCCAGGTATCAACAAAGACATAGAGGAAATAATTGCGAAATGTGACATCTGCCTCAGACACCACTACAAACAAGTCAAGGAGCCAATGCTGGTGGCCGAACTGCCCAATGCTCCTTGGCAAAAGGTGGGCACAGATTTATTTCATCTGCATGGCAAGGACTTTCTTCTTGTTATAGACTATTACTCGAACTACCCTGAGATTACACAACTCTCCAGCACCACCGCACAGTCTGTTATAGTGCACATGAAAGGGTTCTTTGCCAGACACGGAATCCCACAATGTGTTGTAAGTGACAACGGTCCGCAGTATGATTGTGGAGAGTTTAAAGAGTTTGCGAAGCACTACGGATTCAAACATGTTACCTCAAGCCCGTTGTACCCACAAGCCAATGGTCAGGCTGAAAAGGGAGTACAAATTGTTAAGAGGCTACTGAAGAAAGCCAAGGACGGAAAGACTGATCCTCACCTTGCTTTACTAAGCTACAGAGCTGCACATCTGGAGTGTGGAGCATCCCCTGCTGAGCTACTTATGAATCGCAAGCTCCGCACCACACTACCGCAATTGCAACCAGGACGAGACAATACCAACTGGATTAACAACAAAAAGAGACACAAAATCAGACAAAAAATGGCCTATGACAGAGCTACAAAAAGTCTGGAACCTCTTTGTGAAAAGGACACTGTGAGAATTGAGGGACCTAATTGCTGGGACAGAAAAGCGACCGTTCTCAGTGAAGTCGGACCTAGATCTTACGTTGTGGAAACAGAGGATGGACATAAAGTGAGGAGAAACAGGAGGAGTCTGTTGAAGACTGATGAGGACACTGACAAACATGGTGAAGCTGAACCTGAAAAACAAAGTGATACACCACATGCACACCAAGTTGAGCCTCACACCACAAACTCTCAAATTACTGAACCAATCAGAAGGTCTACCAGACCTAGAAAACCACCTGAAAGACTTATTGAAAAAATATGAGGCTTTACATTGTTGTTTAAAGTAGAGTGCCTTGTTATAGTTATTGTTATTTCTTTGAGGTACGAGTACTGTGCAATATGTTGACCTTTTGCATTTTCTGTAAGGCTTTATTGCAAGAAAAAGTTTAAATTTAAGTTACAATGTTCAATGTCTTTGTTTTATAACTTTGGAAAGGGGATGTAACGATAGGCATTCTATTGAGTAACCACAAGGTGGCAGTATAGCCTTGCTTGTTGAGTGATGCCACAAGTAGTGAATGAGAACGATGGAACAGTTCAATAAATAAAAGAGAGCCTGTTAACACACAGAGCTAGTAGTACAAATGTTCATGAGTGTCTTTATTGAATAATATAAAGCAGAACATTATAATGTGACCCACATGAGAAATGACCAGAACAGTGTTGATGTCATCAGATCGCTTTATTCAGAGCACTACAATATTTGTTGTTTTATTATTAAATATAATTAGATTTATTGATAGCAGGTCCTCAACCCAAGCACATGTTCGACACTTCACCACAATGATAACCTCAAAACCACTAACGTTACAGAAATGTTTAAATACAGACTTAATAGAACTTTAAACACACTCTTTAGGCGCCAAGGTTTTTTTGAAAAAATGCTGGATTTTGACATCAAAATTTCAAAAGCGTGTGGCTTGAAAGGGCTTAAAGATAGAGATCTACTGTAAATTATAAAAATGTTGGGGATAACTGAAAGTTTATGTGGGGTGTAAATATACTCAGTAGCCTACTTTTTGATCAGTTCATCAGTATTATTCAGGAAATAGTAGATATTGAATTGATGTTGGAATTTATTTACATGCTTTTTTTATTTTTATTTTTTTATCCTCATTCCAAATTATCGGAAAAGAGGAAACCAACAATAAAATAGGAGAAAGTGCTAAATGATTATATTACAATACTTTAGTAGTAAAACGCATGTGGATAGTAGCCTAATTTTTGATCAGTTCATCAGTAATATTCAGGAAATAGTACATATTGAATTGATGTTGGAATTTATTTACACCCTCATCCCCGTTGGGCAAATGGTCAAAATTATCTGTTTGTGCTTCGTGAACACTCGCACCTTGCGCGTCAAAGATGTATCGGGAGAAGCGCGCGCGGCAAAGTTGTACCGGGAGAGGCGGGGCGACACCATTGCATGGCAAAGATGTACCGGGAGAAGCGCGCACGGCAAAGATGTACCGGGAGAAGCGCGCACGGCAAAGATGTACCGGGAGTACATGAGTTCAAACAGTAAAACAGTTCATGAGTGATTTTGGTCTTGGTGATGGTTAGAGGCTACAACACCCACTCGCTAGAGAATACACCTTTTATTCTAATATCCACCAAACCTACTCCCGCATTGATTTCTTTCTAACCAGTAATTCAATCATACCAAATATCTTAGAAACCAAAATACATCCGATCATTATTAGTGACCATTCTCCAGTAACTCTCACATGGAATCTATCTGCAATACCAAAGCACCGCACCAGATGGCGTTTTAATACATCACTCTTGAAAGATCCAGAATTTGACAGCTACTTCAAGAGAGAGTGGACATCCTTCCTTGAAATAAATGACTCTCCAAAGTCGTCAGCATCACTGCTCTGGGAAACATGGAAAGTAGTTTTACGGGGAAAAATTATATCATATTCAGTACATAAAAAAAAGGACAGAGAAAAAGAAGTCAAACTGGAAAAAAGAATAAAAGAATTAGAAATTTTACATGCAAATAATCAATCAGAAAGCACCTATAAAGAAATTAGAGAAAAAACATTTTTGCTTAATGAAATAATAAACAAAAGAAACCAGTTTCTGATTCACAGGCTCCGTCAAGAAACTTTTAACCATAGCAATAAATCCGGAAAATATTTAGCCAGTCAAATTAAAAGAAATAAAGAAAGAACAGCTATAACCTACATCAGAAACTCGGCAGGGAAGCTAACCAATTCACCAGCTGAGATAAACAAGATATTTCAAGAATATTATACAAAATTATACTCATCTGATCTGGACCCAAACCAAGAAGACATAACCCAATTCCTCGATAACACCATTCTACCAAAACTCAACATGGAACAAGTTAACTCTCTAGAATTACCAATCACAGAAAAGGAACTTCACTCCGCATTGAAAAGCATGCAAAATAATAAAGCACCAGGTCCAGATGGCTTCCCTGCTTAGTTCTACCAACATTTTTGGTCAACCTTATACCCACTATTTAGCAGAACAATAACAGAAATAAAACATAACGCAAAGTTCCCTTCCCATATGAATACAGCACTTATATCACTCAT